>CM034053.1:2694838-3023455 GCA_019804595.1 Bruguiera parviflora
TTTTTTTTTTTCTCTAATATGTTATTAACCTAAATTAATATGGCATAACATGCTTGAATCATTTATAAAGACATATTATGTAAATTTTACATAAATATAAAGAAACATGTCAATAACATATCATAAATAATTTGAGTCATGTAATCACATGCATTTAGTATAAGGCATATAAATAATGAGATCATGAAAACACACAAATTTCATATAAATATTCATGACATACCAAATAACAATTATTTAAAAATTTAAAAGTTTATAATATGCCTTTTATTATATTATGATTCTTAGACACCATAACAATATTATCTCATTTTATCAATTCATTGTCATGATGAGATCAAACTCTAAATTTTGATGAATTGAGTATAAGAATCGTAATTTTATGACATTTAATAGTCACATGTTGAGACCTGGCAGCACTCGGATGCGCCATGGCTAAGGCCCTTTGATATATATATATATATATATATACATTGTGAGTCCTCACACTGATGGAATTAAACGCGGCAAGAATTGATATGCTTTGGCAAACCTTTTATTTAGCCCAACTAAGTCTAGTAACACGTGGCACACAATGATTAGTCTAAAATTTTGTTTTTATGTCCACGTTTCTTTTCTTTTAAAGTCAGTTTTCCATCTCTCGCGCCGCAGTATGGCCTTTACGTTTCACGTACCCCTTTGAGCGTGAAACACACGCGTATTCTTACTCTCCGAAACGATGCGTTTTCTTTTCTTTACAGAATCTCTATTTTCCGACGAAAAACTTTAGAATTTTGATCCTCTCTTCACAGAGACCCGATTGAAGCATAGAGTACGGCATTGAAACTTTCCTCTCAAGCACCCTTGTCCTCAAAGGGGCAAGTGGGAAATCTGTTTTGAAGATCATAAAAATATTGTCATGTTGGAGCAAGGCTAGAAGACCGTTGTACCATAACCTGAGTAGCTACCCGATGACTCTGTTTCACCATTTTGTGTTCAAGAATCACCACCGGAACTATTGTGGTAAGAAGTCTGGCACCTTAGGGGGAAGTTTAGCCCTAACAGCTTGGCTAGGCACCACCCTGGCCTTCAATTGGGACACATGAAATACGGGATGAATCTTGGCAGTATTGGGAAGCTCCAAGCGATGTGCTACCTTTCCAACCTTTGCCAACACTTTATGAGGGCCATAAAACTTGGGACTCAATTTCAGAGTGGAGCGTTGCAACAGAGAATGTTGGCTGTAAGGCTAAAGGTTCAAAAACACAAGGTCGCCCTCTTGGAATTCTCGATCTAAGCAACGGGAGTTAGCCTGTTGCTTCATGTGATTTTGGGCCCAGGTTAAAAAATATTGAAGCAATCTGATGGTGGCCTCTCTAAGACAAAGCTGCTAATTGACAGAGAAGGCAACTGAAGCATCGCCGGGAATGTACGAAAGGTGGAGGTGTGGTGGATAGCCGTATAAAACCTTAAAGAGTGTCATACGTATGCTAGAATGGTAATGCATATTATACCTTCACTCCGCTAACAGCAACCATTGATGCCAACAACGAAGAGGGGAACCGGTGGGGCACTACAAATAAGTTTCAAGGCATCTATTCACGACTTTGAATTTTCCATCAGTCTGCGGATGATATGAAGCGGAGAAATTTAATTGCACACGTTCTGCCACAGACTACTAAGGAAAATAGTGTCCCTATCGCTTATGATTTGCTTTAGCAAGCCATATAGTTTGAATATGTTAGCAAGGAAAACCTGAGCCATGAAGTTGGCGGTGAAGGGATGCGAAAAAGCCATAAAATGGGCGTACTTAGTCAAGCGGTCCGCAAAATCCATCGTGATGCACCTCCATACTTCCTCTGGTACCGGTAAAGGTTGCAACAAGCCTGGAGAGGCGGCGTTGTCATATTTACAACGCTGACGGGTATTACATTCACGAACAAAGTTACGCACATCCTTGGAAATCTCTTTCCAATAAAAAGGACAATTGGCTTTTCTGATGGCATCAAATATTCCGACGTGGCCCCCATCCATTTCTGCATGCCAAGTGTCAGTTACGGTTATTCAGAGGTCCTTGTCGATGCCAACCACCAAATGCCTTTGCCACTTTAATAACCCATCCTCCAAAACATAATGGCTAGTTGTATGTTGTCCTTGCCATAATGGGTGCCGAATCAAGATCCATGGCCCAAGAATTTCTAATGGCATCTAACAAAGAAGAAGACGCAATTGAAATAGTAGTTAGGAAAAGCTGATTGCAGTGGATGCGAGATAGAGCATCTGCTGCAACAATGTCTTTTCCATGGCGATAGACGATTTTGTAGTCATAACCCAATAACTTCAAAAACCATTTAAATTGTCCCTGCATTATAAGCTTCTAATCTAGCAAATATTTCAAGTTGTGATGGTTGGTTCCAATCTTGAAGTGACGATTCTACAAATAGTGATGCCATTTGGAAATTACAAGGATGATTGCTAGCATTTCTGTTTCATAAACAGACAATTGCATGTGGCGAAGAGAGAAAGTCTTACTCATATACATGATTGGATGCCCTTGCTAGGTCAACCAATGCTAGAAGTGTCTGTTTTGATGGTAAATTCAAGAGAGAAGTCTAGCATTGGCGAGACAGGGGCCATGACCAAAGCTTGCTTTAATTGCCCGGAAGCCATATTTGCATCCTTGGTTCATTTGAAACAGGTCTCCTCGAGTAATTGGGTTAGCGGTTGAACTAGTTGAGCATACCCCCATGCAAATCACCTAGGAATCCTTGAAAACCTCGCAATTGCTTGAGATTCGTTAGTTGCGGCCAATTGACTATTGCCTCTACCTTCTTGGAATCTGTGGACACTCCCCTTGCCGAAATTAGATGCCCAAGACACTCAACTTCTATTTGAGCAAAAAAGCATTTACATTTCTTGGCATAAAGTTCATGTTGTCTTAAGAGCTGCAAGGCCACACGAAAATGCTGCATATGGTCTTCCCACGTCCTACTGTATATGAGAATATCGTTAAAGAAAATAAAGATAAATTTGTGTAAGTACAACCGAAAGACATCATTCGTCAGACTTTGAAAAGTTGAGGGTGCTTTTGCCAATCCAGAAGGTAGTACCGAGAATTCAAAGTGTCTGTCATGTGCTGTTTTATGAACATCAGAATCATGCATGTAGGTATAACGATATCCAGAGCATAAATCTATTTTGGAAAATAAAGTTGAGCACCCTAGCTAATCCAACAGCAACCTATCTATAAGTGGAATAGGAAACTTGTCTTGGATAATTAGGTTGCTGAGGGCACGGTAGTCTAACACAGAAGCGCTATGAGTTATTTTTCTTCTTTTTAAGCACTACTGGCGGCGCAAAGGGACTGGTGCTGCCTTGAATAATTCCTGCATCTAACATCTTCTTGACCATTATTTCTATGATTGTTTTCTGGGGTGTCGGGTAGCAATAGGGTCTTGTGATTATTGGCTGGGCTCCCTCCTTTAAGATGATTCTATAATCGCGTGAGCAGGGTGGTGGTAAACCAGTTGGTTCTCGAAAGATGTCCTCTAAAGGCAAGTGAAGCCACTGCTCACAATCTTCTTTCAACATGCCTATCACGTTATTCTCTTAGTGCACCATCTCAGGTCCCCAATCCATATTGGAACCACTCAATTGCATTGCTGACATTTGAAGAGAATGACTCAAAGCCTCAGTGAGAGTCTTATCCTTCATCCTTTTGACCACTTAATTTCTAGCACCTTTCAATACGTATCTTTTTCCCTGTATAAAAAATTCCATCCTCTATTTAAAGTTCCAGTTAATGTCCCCAGAAGTTTCAAGCCATTGTATACCAAGTAAGAGGTTACAACTTCCCAGGAGTTAAATATAGACGTCTGGCATAAACAAACCTCCTTGTAAAATTCACTTCAAGTCCTTAATCACTTCAATACAATTCGCGCTACTCCCATCTGCCACTTTAACCTTCAAACTATTTGTTGGTTCTATATTGCATCCCTGGGTGTTTGGCAATCTCAGAATTTAGGACGTTGTGGGTGTTACCTAAATCAATGAGAGTGTGTAGCAATTTAGATCCCACATAAGCAATGGCAGGCATAGTTCGACACCCCTTATGCTCCAAGCCCGGCGATAGCATGCATTAAGATTTGTAGATTCTCAAGTTTTTCATCATTTACTTTTGAGTTCCTACACTCGACTTTACTACTTTTATTTCGCCCTCATTACTAAACCTCAATTAAGAACAATTTCCTTTGGTGACATTAGTGCCCAACCTCGTACTTCTCGTCGTACCGAAAACAATGTCCCTTGGCACGTTTTCGATCCAATTCTTCACTATTATGCACTCGAGAGTTATGTGGGCCCCAAGACTCTTTCCTTATTCCTGTTCCAACAGCTACGTTAGAATTGACATTAGTGTCGACATTGGAGTTAGTGGTTTTTAGGAGCAAAGCACCGGCTAGTTTGGAACGAGTGGGAAGCGAACGCGGTAATCATGGTAAGAATTTGGACTTCTGACGTAAGGCTATAACTGTAGTTTCTTGGGGTTTTGCCAACGCAAAAGGATGTTGAATCTCGTACTTCAAGCCACTCAGAAATTTCTCGTGCTTCAAGCCGCTTTAATACAACTGATGTGCATTCATAATTCAGGAAGGACCCGGCAAAGGAACTAAATTAAAATGGAGAATCAATCCAAACAAGATCACTTGATACAAGTTAAGAAGAAGAGGAAGAAACAAGGTATTGCCGCATGAAAGAGCAGAATGAAAGAGTAATATTGACAATTGAAATTAACACAATTCACTTACACACACCCATTCTCACGTGAGCCTAATATACTACTGGTCCAAAGTAGCTACAGATTTATATTATAACTTTCACGATGATCTAACTACTCCCAACAAAAGACAATCGAAAGCTCCAACTGCCAGCCCTTCTAGCTAGCTTCCACGTGTCTCGATGTTAATTTTGCACCAAGAACTCAGATGTGTCTGAAATAGTTGAGATTCAAAGTTTTTTGTATGGAAATTTTAATTTTCGAATTCTCTCAAATTACGTAGAGCAAGGCCTCCTAATTTTGCAAATGTGTTCTAATGTGGGTGGCCTATGTTCATGCAAGATGTCAAGTCTTAATACCCCTACAGAGAGTTGCCATCAACAAGTCTCTATTTGAATTTTTCACGACGAAGATCCCACAAAGAGAAGCATATACATGAAATTGTAACACAATAAAACTTAAAAACAACCATATATACTCTAATATCAATGTAGAAAAGTAGACATAATTTCCTAACAAGAATTTGCCGACAGATTAAATACTTTAACTGAAAATAATTCCTGGGTTTAAGATTCTAAGATTAAATTACTAGTCTCTCGACACTACAAATAATCATAAATTTGTCTTTTTTATTTTTTATTATATCGTTCAAGGACTGATAGAAGAGATATAAACTACTTCTCTTAATTATCTACTAACATTATGTCATTCTTATTGGATTGGTTCAAATTAATGAACCCATTATGAGCATAAAATCTAACCATAAATCATCTGTATACACTGAACCTGGGAAACAAAAAAAATAAAAAAAGGGGTCTGATCTCCTCGTACAGCATTAATCATGACCTTCAGTCAATTTTGCGGCGGGAAGCGCTTTGCTCTTGTTTTTGGTGGGCCAATGAACAGTTCAGTCTCCACATCTGAGACTGGACTGCCTTCTGCATATGGCATATTATCTCTTTGATCTTTTGAACCTTCCCATGGTTGCAGGCCGCAGTGTAGTGCATGATTTGGTCTCTATTTAAAAGTTTCAATTTGGTGAGATTTTAAAGCATGCACGTACAAGCACAAAGGAAATAAAAATAAAATTAAAAAAGTAAAATATCCAAAATGAAGAAAAAAAAATTGAAGACTCTGCTACGGTGAAATATGTTTTCAGATCTTACAACACTAAAGTCAAAGAAGTTGCTAAGATTCCAAATTCTCTTTCTTCCCTCTTCACAGAGAGAGAGAGAGAGAGAGAGGGAGAGAGAGAGGAGGAGGAGAAAGGAAGAAATTAAAAAAGACAAAGACCTAAAACAAATGGTCTTGCAATATAACGGCACTCCAGAAGTCATTTTATTGACTATTTCAGTGACTTTAACTTAGCATATTCAAGTCACAATGCAGTGACCTTGCTGTTACAACAGTACCAGCCATTCTATTTCCTCATTTGATGAGATATCTAAGTGGAATGATGCACAACATCGGTAATAGTTGAATACAAGCAATAACGAAATTGCTAATCAAACCTTCACCTTTTCAGAAAGCCTTGCATTTTCAGTTGCCAATGCTTTCTCCTGACATGTTCGTTCGTGTGATCAGGAACAGAAAGTTAGTGATCAAGTGACAGAATAGATAAAATAAAATGTCATCTTCAATTACTAAGGACTAAGTGAACACAAGAAAGCATGCTCAATATAGAAAAACATGTTCTCTCCATATAGATTCCTGTAATAAATTATCTTTACATATTTCATTTCTTTTCAGAAACTTCTTAGCATCAAAATGAAGTTCTAGTTTTAACTGAAGTCTACATCTAACCTTAGCTGTTAATTACCTTTTCTTTCAGTCGCCCAATGTGTTCTTTGAAGGCCTGATTCTGCGAGAAAAAGGGAAATAATCATGTCAGCCATTCAGTTGGACAAGATACAAGGAAAAGATGCAGTGCCAGAGGGCGTAACAAACCTTTCTGGCTCGAACTTTGCTTATACTCCTCTCCAACTGCTGCTCTATCTGGTGTAACTCTTCCGTGGTGCTTGATCCTAAATCTTCTCCAAGTAGTTTTCTGAGGCATTCAAACTATTAACTTTAAAACCCTTTATGACATTGAGTCGGGAAAACAGAAAAGTTTTAGGACTATTTAGGCCTCCAAACCGTTTTGAAACTTCAAGAAGCTCAATCTTCTTCACCATGCATGCTGAATCAGCTTTCAATTGCTGCCATTTTGAAATGAAATGAATGAGAAAATAATTCAATAGCACAGGTATTTTAGCAGCCAACGAGGGCCAAAATCAAAATTGAAAACAAAGTGCTAAAATATTCAACTGAGGCATATGGAGAATAGAGATCAATCAATGAAATGTTCACTTCATTGTTTAGCTAACCTGCATATTCTCTTCACTTGGCATCTGGCTGATTTGAGTGTCTTTCATGTGCCTCCTATAACGTTCAGTTGTCTCCTGCAAGCTGAAGCAACGTAGCAAGCAATGAATAAGTTCCAGTTTTTCTCAAAATTAGTGAGGACTTCTCTTAAACGGTGGGAAGAAGAAAAAAATTAAAAATAAAAACAGGGTATCCTTTGCAGACACCAGCACCGGGGTCCAATAACTTCAGTCCTAAAGGGCAAAGTGGCTACCCGCTAAGTGCAAACTACAATCTGAATTCAAGACTTACCCTAAGGGTTTCTGCATTCGGCCACCAACTCATATTAGTTCTGGTAAAAACCAGGCTTATGGTAAAGCACATGCATGTACAGCCTAAAAAACATTGGTATTTTGTCAGAAGCACTATTTCGCTTCATGTGAGAGTAGAACTACTCTTTTTGATCATTAGGTGGGGAAGAGGACTCTCCCTTTTTTCGGGATTTTTTGGGAGATGGGTCTGTCCAACCTCCATTGCCCGGAAAAGCCAAGGTCTTACACCAATTCTACCAACCAGAGTTAGGGGAAATAGAGCTACTGAAATCAACTGAAAAGAAATAAATTATAAAGAAAGAAAGAGATTGAGCTCAAACGGTACCGATAGTATACTAAAATATCCCAGATATCATTGCGTGCTTTAATCATGTTAATTTAATTGTATTCGCTATATCAAGTATACGTGTAAATATTATAACGTTACAAGTTTATGAGTATAAAATATGAGGATTGCTTAAGCGAAACAGGAATTTGAATTCAAGAATTCCATGACGCAACCAACATTAATTAGCCATTACTCATTTAGAGATAAAACCTACTTTGTATTAATATCTCTGGGACTGCACCTCAATGGTTTCCCACCTAATGATCTTAGGTTAGATACAATAAATGCTTTACCGTGCCAATAGGCGTTCAAAGTGTCAACATGTGATGAAGTACTGAGAATTTGCAATGGAAATACCTTGGAACCTGCATTAAGTAGTTTATTCGAACTCGTTCGTCATCTTATGCGTGTGACCGGAAAAAGTTACTGGAATGTATGCAAGCAATTACATAGCAAAACAGACCACAACCCAGTTATATAGCTCGATTAAAAGTTCAAAGTAACATGAGAAAATAAAAATTGAATCTTAGGAGTCTAAAAACATGATAAATTCTATGTACAAAGAGAACAATAAATTCTATGATTTGTTGAAAGCAAGGGTTTCCACATGAAAAATCCTTGGATAAAATCCGGCCTAAGATCACATGCATTACTGCATCTGCAATTAATATATATAAGTTTTATAACTTAGACTAGTTATCTGTTGGAGTTGCCACAATATTTGGATGTAAAATGTATCCCAAAGCATACATAACTGAAAATGTAAATTGTAAACAATAAAAAGTGAAAATTAAAATAATAACAAAGTTTTTACTTTTAATCTTTATTTATAAATTTTTTTTAAATGATTGGAAGATGCAATATGTTTAGAAAATTTTCTCCCATAGCCCAAATATTGTCATTCAAAAAGTGGGACAAAATATATAAATGAAAAACAAAGTTGGATCGATAAAATTACAAATATCTTTTTACTTTGTCGTGAGAAATAAATACCAGTGGAGTTTTCCCCTAATTTTACCTCATTCCTCATACTTTTTCTTAATTTTGTCTCTATTTCAATGTAACAATAAAAAGACTAATTTGTAGTCTTCTCATTTTCTTGCCTCATAATTTTTCTTCTCCCTCACCTTTTTAACAAAAGGTGTCAAAATCTTCAATTTAGATGAGAAGAATTATAATTTGTCAATTTATTTATAGTGTTTTTAACATAAATTTGTAAAATTAGGTTTCTTTCAATTGCCATGGAAGAATTACAAGGCCCCTAGCTTGACTTGGTACCGAGTAGTTCAATAACATGTGCGCGCGCGCATATGGTAACGATGAAACTATTTGGTTGTTATTTGATAATAACAAAATTATATTAGTGCGAGAAGAATACTTAGCTGACAAATAATCCACTTCTAAAGGAAGTATGTTGTAAATTAGTGTCCATCACCAACATAAAAAAAAGTTAAAATTTTGTCTCACATCAAATGTAAGACAAAATTGGAACCACATATATTGCATGGAAACAATAGGTTTAATATTAATGAGATGTGAGAGTTTCCAGTCACTAGGCTAATTATTTTAAAAATTTTAAAGTAATTAAAAATTTGAATATTTTAAATTGAAAATTTTTTAATCAAAATATAAACAAAAAGAGATAAAATTGCTGTGTGAGTTTTTGTGTGGAAAACAATAGATTAACAATTGGATTAATTTTGAAAAACTTGGACTAGATGAGAATTTGAACATTTTGAAGAGGTTTTCAATCTACCACCAGCCACGTTGTGCCCTAGTGATAGAATAATTGAACTTATGTTTGTTTGTCTAAAATTACCAATGGATGAGTATAAATAGATGGGTGTTTTTTTATGTAGCCTATATATAAACTTGCACTCAAGTTAAGAATTTAAGAAAAATAGGCAATGCCCGAAGAGTGCACCAATATCAGAAGCTATAAAAGGATTGCTTGACCATAAAGACCAATCATAAATAGAAAATCAAGATCGTTGCTGTGTTTCGGAGAAAACTTCCATAAGCAAGGTCACGGAGATTGTAATGATTGAATATAAAACATTTGCAATACTATATTTTTGATATTTGAACGGTTACGTTGAAACTCATTTTGAGACTGTAGAATAGTTGAAAATATGGTCATTTCAACAAGTTTTTACTGTTATTTTAGTCACTAGATTCTATACTTCAAATTTTCTAAAAAGATTTTATACAAGCATTAGTGTTCGTACCATGTTTTCTTATTCTAGTCATTACCAACCAAAAACTATGACCGGTAAGAATACACAAAAGCATCAACTTTAATTTAAATTGAGGCCTAACATTCTTACCATAGACATCAGCATTCTTACCCTAACATTAGCCTTCCTACCATGTTTTCTTATTCTAGTCATTACCAACCAAAAACTATGACTGGTAAGAACATACAAAAGCTACAGCTTTAGTTTAAATTGAGGCCTAAAATTCTTACATAAACGTCGGCATCAAACTAAGTCATGCGAATTGATAATGACCTAAATGGTTGGACACTTGCAGTTCTAGTCATGATGTGTTTTACATTGTGGCAATGTTAATATGAACCATTTGAGTGAAACTAACACCTTCTCATTGTTTTATTGCTGTATGCTAAAGCAAGTGGAAGAAGAGCTTCGGATGATATGGCCTGTTCACCATTTCAGATGCCTTCATTGTCTTTCTCTAGTGATTTATATAGAGATTAACAAGTGAAAAACAAAAGAATTCTCTTTTTTTCGCGCTGAATGCTCCAAATTTGAATAGGAATTATTTGGTAGGCGGGCTACAGATTATCTACCACAAAATGAAAGAGGAGGGCTAATTATAATTTTTTTTTTCTTTTTTTTTGGAGCAAAGGGCTAATTACGAATTAAGGGAAAAAGGAAGGAGTGAGATTACCTATAACTACGTGTTTATTCAACATATATATGGTGTCGCGCTGTGAATTCATAGATATTCATTGTATGTTATGTCCAATTTGCTCAAAGTTGGTTCAATTTCCTAAAAAGTATGCTTAGAATTTTTATTAGAATACTCACTATTGTCAATCACGGTTCGTTTCACCCTAACTTGCGATTTAAGTACCGGTTAAAAGCACCGTGGTTAGCTGGTCTTATGGATGTCATCTTTCAAATCCATCTCTGAATATTTTATGGCACAAACAAATAGCTTTTCAAAGGAATGGAAATTGAATTTTTTAGTTTTTAGCTTCTTCTTCTTCTTCCCTTTTTTTTTTTTTTTCTCTTTGGACAAATATTCCTCATTAAAAGTGGCTAGCAAAAAATAAAAAACACTAATAAGATCAAGGGAATTAGAAAAAGAATCTGTACAAGAACAAAGAGATCAATATGAGAAGATCTGTGAACTATGATCATGATCTCTGAAACTGGTGCGAGTTAACATGTGTCCGCATGCCCTTGTTGTTTATATCTCTCTCTCTGCGCGCGTGTGTAGAGAGAGAGAGAGAGAGAGAGAGAGAGAGAGAGAGAGATCATGCTCATATCCCTAAGGTGCAGGCACTAGCCTATCCGTATAAACATGAACTCTAAAGTTAGCTCTAAAGTTAGTTTATCAAATCACAAAAAACAAAAAAAAAAAACAAAAAAAAAGAAAAAAAAAACAAGAAAAACCAAGCAAAGCAAAACCAAAAAACAAAAAACCAAAGATCTAAACAGTATAATTCGATTGTCCCAGAAAAAGCATAAGGTATAATTTAATAGAAAAAAAAATAGAACAAAAATCAAGTAAATTAGCGGTGTAAATCAGTGAAAAAGTAGTACCTGGAGCTTGCGAATTCATACATCTTCCCTTTTGGAGAGAAGACAATAAGGGCAACCTCGGCATCGCAAAGAACAGATAGCTCAAATGCCTTCTTTAGCAGCCCATTTCGCCGCTTGGAGAAGGTAACTTGCCTGCTAGTGTCATTCTCTATGCGCCTCATTTGAGTCTTTCCTCTCACCATTTCTCTCCGGCTAGACAAAGAAGTCAACTTTATCTAGTAGAAAGAATCAAAAGCCATAAAATTGAGATAGACTGTTATGGAATTAAAGGGTTTAGTTTCAAAAGGGACGTTGAGAAAGTCTCTTACCAAATAGGCTATACTCCGAGGAGCCTTTTGAAGTAACAGGTATCGAGAGCTGAAGCAATCTGAGATTTTTGTGAGAGAAAACTAGGAATACCCCACCATTGCGGAGTCAAATTTTGTGATGGATTGATTTACGGAAACACCACCCCATGTCAAATACTTCAGTATTTAACGTGAGTGTGTTAAGTGAAAGTGAATGCGAGAGGGGGAGACAAACAAGAGAGTTAAGTGTTTGTTTGTAATCTGAAATTTGATCGTCGAGAAGTTACAGAGCTTGTTTTTATACCAGATTTTGTGTTAAAAATAAAAGGGGTCTCTGTTCATTAATTGAATCTCAACCAACCATTTAACCTAAGGTAGATTTAGTTACTAATACTAACTCAAGAAAAAAAAAAAAAAAAAGAGTTAGGTACTTACTACTAACCAATTAGAAATTTCCTCTTATCATAGAAAGCTAACACTGTTCCATGCGTCGGTTTAAAAATTTAATTTCAATATTAAAATAAAATCTAAAATTTTATGAAATATTACAACTAAAGAGAGATTATTTGTGACCTTGCAATTGATTCATTCTCACTTAATTTCTTTTACCCTTTGTATCGATAATAGAGAGAGAGAGAGAGAGAGAGAGAGAGAGAGAGAGAATTAAAATTAATAAAAAGTAAAAATAAGAAAAAAAAAATTCAGTCTGTTTACGTATGAGAAAGAATAATTTAAAAAAAACAGTTAAAATTTGTATTTAAAAAGGAATGAAAAGTGATCATGTGTTATAATTCTAATTATTTTTTTAGACTAAAATTTATGAGTTTTAATAAAAAAGAAAACTAATTTGAGTAAATTATTCATTTTATGGATCAAGTAAAAAAAATCAATAACTCTTTTTAGAATTGAAACAAATGAATTTAGTAAATAAAAGAGAAATTTTTTCCTATTTCTCTGTCACGAGTATAATCATCTTTTGTCCTATTTTATCTCCCTTTTATTATCTCTCAGCTGCCATGTTGGTCACACCCAAAAGCAAACACACAAACCCACCATTCCTTATTCATCGATATTCTCACCATATCACCGACCACATAAATATATATATATATATATATATATATATATATATATCAAAGCCCCCCAAAACCAACCTATGTCAAGAAACAAAATATGTCACTATATATCTTACTATATTTAGAGGATGAAAACCACACACTTTGCTTAATTTAGTAAAACCCATGACAAAGACTACCAAAAGCAGAAAATATACGTTGAAATTTTGATGAGATGAGAGAGAAACTCGGTGGACTCGGCCATTTTCTGTTTCTCCCCAAACTCTATTTGCCTTTTCCGGCTGCTTTTTCTGACTCCGATAAGGGTCTGATTTTCCCGTTTAAAAAAAGGGTGCGGTGGGAAGTGGTTGAAAATTGGGCTCATTCCGGTTCTGGTGAGTGGCGGCCATGTAAAAGGCGAAAGAGTTATGAGGAACATTGGGCAATTACTTAAGAGAGAGAGAGGTGGAGTGCATCAAACAGTACAATGTTGTAGTCATCCGTACAATAACGTGGGAAGTGAACCAATAAGGGATCGAAAACGCATCGAGGGTGGGATCATTACCTTTTCTCCTCGTCAAGGCCACGGGTGGTGGTTCGGGTTCATTTCACATTTCAAGTTTCGCAGGGACAGTGGGGGCCACTACCGCACTGCCAATTTGACCTGTCTCCGCTCCTCTTCCCGTTCTGTTGGATGCCGCGTCGCTTCCCTCTGGCTCAACGGGTACGTGTATATTGCCTACACCCCGTGTCTCCCGTTCACAGCACATGCCGCTCTCATTTGTGTTTTTTGTTTGTTTTTTTCGGAGAAAAATCTCTCTGTAATAGGGAGGAACTCATCGTAGAGATTATCTTGAGCTTCGCTCAGGTGCACTCTCGAAGTAGATTTAGTGCATGATGGATAAATGTGACACATCATATCGAAAGGTGCTTATGACCACAATCTGAAACATAATTCATACGTTTTAGTTACATATACTTCTGTCTGCTGTCGTACGTTGAGATTTTTTTTTTTTTTTTTTGACCGAATCGGCAGTCGATCGGCGCATGAAGAACAAATTAAGTCAGCCATAACAATGATCTAGATCCACCACTAATCATTGTGGTTTAGCAATCATAGAGGTCTTAAACGTATATGATTGTAGAAGAGATTTCGGATTTTCTTTTGTTGGTAACCATGAAATACGAGTCTCTGGCAAGTTTAACTCGCAGGTCAACTTATGAAATACCATTTTTAATTTTCCATTTTATAGACCAAATAATAATAATAATAATAATAATAATTGTTATATGGGTCCTTTTTTTGGAGGGGGGGGAGGAGGGGGGAGAATGTCCTTGCTCCATTTCCTTTTCCTCGCTCACATTTGAAAGTTCCCTGACGACCTTTCTTTTGGAATTTTTACGTGCTCCTTGTACGAGACCCAGGTTCCTGAACCTTTCGCATTCGTTGAATTGGGACTAACCAAGGCATGGGACACCGGAGGATTCTGAAACTTGCGCTTGTGGTTCTCCTCCAACGACTGCAACTATTCACAAATGCTCAAGCATCAATGTACGTATATTAGCATTGCCACGCTTTCATGGCACTTGATGAGGTATCACGAGTTGTCCGCTCTCTCCAAGAAGTCTTATCAGCCACAGGATTTGTTCCTCTAGCGACAATCAATTCTCAAAGGGTGGGAACTTGATTCCAAGCGGCCGCCATCCTCGTACTGCTCCACATTAAACATGGTTGACCTTAAGAAAATCTCTTTCGTTCTGTTTTATCCCCAAAGTGAGCACATTGATCTAATTATTCTTTGTGCAAGTAAATATTTCACCAGTGAAGAACTCATGCATCTACTTCAGAAGTCTCGAATTCAAATTATTAAAAATATATATACATGTGTCGGCGATTTTTCCTTTTGATTTTCTGTTTCGTTTCATGTTCCTTTCACACTATTTTTCCCGGGAGAATTCTACTGTTCTACGAGAAGTGCACCAGTGCACCCCCATCAGAGATTTGCCAGTTGTCAGAGGGATAGTTTATTGAAGAACGCGAGTCCTACATATACATGTGTGTGTGTGTGTGTGTGTGTATATATATCAGAGTCGTCAAATAACCTGAGAGACATGGGCCATCCAATTCGTTCTCAGTCCCGGACCCCAATTAAATGAACTTCACCTGTGACCATAAATGCCTTGACAGTACACATCGTTCAAAGCATAAGGCAATGAATAGCGATGTGCAAACACTTTCTTTGTTGTTTTGTTTTAACCCTTTTCTTTTCTTTTTTTTTTTTCAATTCCCATTAGTAAATAAGTGCATAGGATAAATTACAAACGCAAATATTCCTTTATTATCAGTAAAAAAATAAATAAATATAAATGCAAATATCCCTTTTCTTAAATTTCTCTCAATATCCAACTAAAATATTACCTCCCTATCCATTTTCTTTTCTTTAATTTTTATCTTTTTCAAATAAGATACGAAAAATAAATTTTTCTTCATTTATTTTCACTCTTTTTTTTTTTTTTCACAATTTCTTCTGCAACATATTTTTATCAAGCCCAGCATGATGTATAAATTTACCGGAAAAAAAAAAGCAAAAAGCGTGACATATAAATACTTAGAAGGTGTTCGATTTATAGGCTGGAATCGAAATAGAAATTGAGGAGAATCGAAAACAAAATAGTTATTTTTAAGATATATTTAATTTATTTCAAGTGCCACGTTGAAAAACGTGGTTGTTTGAATAGTATTAGATATTTTCTTTGTGGTTGTTTGGTTCTAATACTATTCAAACAACCACGTTTTCCATGGCACTTGAATTTTCTTCGTGGTTGTTTATTTCTCAATACTAGTCAAAATTGGAATCTTTTTTTTTTTTCATTTGTTTTATTTTATAAAACAAGAATTAGTTTCTCATCTCATTTATATCTCTTTTACCTCAAATTTTGGTCAATAAATTACACTTTATTAAATTATACAAGAATGATATTTTATATATACTTTACATCAAACCTATTTAAATTGGCCAAAATTCAGCAGGAAAAAACCCTTCAAAATGACATTAACAACGTAATTTAATATAAAATCTCTTAAAATTAAATGATATATTAAGTATATATATCATTTTTTAAAATTATTATTTATTTAATAAAATACTCTTAATTTGTTTGATATTATTATAAGAATATCAATTATTTTTACAATTTCAATATCTGTACATCCTTGTATTTGAAGCAACTCATTTAGTATGGTGTTACTCTTTTTCACTATTTCTTGCTCACATTGTTCAACAAGTGTCAATGAATTAGTTAAGATACTAAATTAAGACCTTATGTTCTATATAAAATCCCTAAAGTTAGTAAACATATTTCGAAACTCAAGAGCATATTTGCTAGTCGTGGAATTTATGCTTCCTTCACTTTGTGGAACTTATGCTTCCTTCACTTGCTTCTCTTTTGATGCTTTTTGTTTTTTTTTTTGTTTGTTTTTTTGAACAATTAGAAGCAAATTGATTCAGAATAAATCAAGTCATAGAGTGGTCATCATCACCATCTTTATAATCACTATTAACATCAATGGCTTCATTTGCAATCTCTCGTGTCATTTTTTACAACAATATTAAAAGTCTCAACACATTTTTCAATGACTCTATGTCTCCCTATTAATACTCCAATTTCATTATATAAAGAAAAAGTAGTATTAAACAATTCTCTAATATCTTTATAACTCTATTATTAAATTATAAAATTAAATATTTTAAAAAATTATATATCAATTTATATCGAACTCTTCAATTATTAAATATTTTTTTTTGTTTTAATTCATTTTGAAAAATACTCAATTGGTCAGAAGCTGGAATGGCTCTTTATGTAATCAATCACATGATCATCATATCCATAATCTTCGCCATCACGATACTCTTCCACGGTGTTCGTTGGCATTAATCTTTTTATCGAGTTATGCAAAAGACAGCACGTCATAGCAATACAAGCCTGGGTTCGGATGAGATAAAATGAGGGACTTCAAAGAATTTTCCACCGTATCAAAGTACCCTTTAAGCGAATCAAAGTACCCTTTTAATCGCATTTCTAGCTATAAAATGCTTCTTGTTACTTGCAAGTCAGACGAACAAACACCTAACACACTCATTGCAATATTTCTTTTTCTTATTCTATATTTTAGGTCACCTTTAAAAAATAAGCACATGCTAATAAAAGTGCCATTTAAAACGCCTAAGCAATTCTAAAAAAAAAAAAAAAAGAAATAATAAAATTCATTAAGAGCAATTTAAAAAAATAAATTACTAATTGCGAGACAATATATATGTACCTCGAAATATTTTCAACTTTTGTTTCAGTTTTAAGACAGCTTTTAGACACAAATTAAATCTGAGCCCCCCCTCTCTCTCTCTCTCTCTCTCAGTCTCTCTCTTTCTCTCTCTCCCTTTCACTGACGCCCGCACACAAATTCAGCATTGCCTTTGGCCCAATTTCCCATCTTCGGTTCCCTCTTCTTTTTAGAAATCCATCTCACTCTCAGTTTTCGCTTTCCCCTCGACCGATAAGATTGTTTTCCAGTCATTTCACGCCCTGGTCAAGTTTGGGTTCAAATTGAGTTGTGGTTCGGGTTCGGGTCGACATGCTGCTTTGATCATTCCAAGTCTGTGTCTTAGACAAACTCTCCGCGGTGCCTTGTGGGTTCTTTCGCAGAGTAAGAAAGAAGCTTTTCAAACTCTCCTCTGACGATTTATGATTATATACTTCAGCTTTATGACCATCCCAAGTCTTGAAAATGAGAACCTGTCTTTGAAAAAACGGTTTCATTTAAAAAAAGAAAAAGGAAAAAACGAGCATAACAATTCAAGACCTTTCGGAAGTTTAAAACGGAGAGAGTGGCTCAAAACAGCAGCCTATTTCTTTACTGGCTGAGGGGCATTAGGCGGAAGCCATGGGCCTAAATGGGTGACGTTTTCCAAGCTGCCCATGGTGCAACCCAATGTTTGGCAAGCGGACCAGGTTTTACGTTTCCCACAACGTCAGGCAGCCCACCCACTCTGCCGTGTCCGTGCTTTGCACGACATAACGTTCTTCTAACCCCACACCCCACCCCAACCCCCCAGTCGCCCCCCCTGCCCATCAGAAACTGCCATGAGCAGCCCCTCCCTTTTTTCTATAATCCCCTTCCATCACACGGTGTGAACGAGATTTGAACACAGGTCTAAAAAAAAAAAAAGAAAAATACCGGGAGACTTTGTCAATTAGGCCTAGCTATGCACTCTAAGAATGCGTCTGATATACAAACTAGATAATATACACAATACAAAATAAAATAATACAAGATAAATTAAAATAATAATCTATATTAAATTTGGATGAAATAAAATAAGACAGAATAATTATTTTATCTCATGTTAAAATAATATAATGTATAATAATATAATATATCAAAGTAATTTTTTTATTCTTTTAAATAATTAGTTATTATTAATTTCAACTTATTTTTTAATTATAAATAATTAAAATTAAACAAAAAATTATCTTATTTTTCATGAAACCATAAACTATCTACTCCCCTTGGTGCCGGAGTCTCGCCGGCAAATTGTCGGCCGCCGTCTATCACCATCGGCCAACGAAGACCCCTGCTTAACAACTCTCAAAAAGGAAAAAAACCCCATTAAGTTTTATTGCCCAACAAGTACTTCTCTGTGGCAGCATCTACACTCCAACGCTCACCTTCCTTCTGTTCCTTTTGTTATTCTTGACTGCCCTTTGTGCTCCAAGAATCGGAGCTAGTATTCATGAGCGTTAAAAGGGATAGAACTATCCCATGATCATGGGGTTGCAAGCACACATTGTTTTATATTCTTGTGTAACCAAACGTGGAATAAGGTGTCATAGTACCATTCAGGCCCACTGTCACGTACACATTTTGTATTCAGTCCGTTCATTAAATGAAATGGTAGAAACTTGAGTTAGATCGATCCTACGTGGGTTGTCTGACAATATTTAACTTCTTTTTGCTACCTAAATACAATATTAAAAAGTCTTAAACGAGTGCATAAGTATTTAAAAATACCTACATCTAGAGCTTCTAACAAAAGCTAACAAATGTACTCACTAGAACTTTCTTAAATATACTGTAAGTATTAGATTTTAAAATATTTTTTGTAAATATTTTAAATATTTAAATTATAATTACATATTGAGAAAGTGAAATTTCCTATAAATAAGTCACTCTTCCTAATTGTAGATATTTTTGGTAGTCATTCAATAAAGTTTACTTGCAAAACTCTCTTGTTCTTTCTACTTTCCAACACTCTCAATTCCTTTTACTTGCTTTCCCAAATATTTCTATTGATTCTCTCAAACTCTTAAACTTACTTAGCTCATCTTTTCTTACAATATTGACTAAGTGGTACACGAGTTAGCATACACACAGTCTAACTTCGTGACAGGTAGTATCAGAGTAACGGTTCAAACTTTAGGTACAACCTACTGTTTGTTGTTTGTCAAAACAACGAGCATAACAAGTGAAAAAGGATTTGTGGCGACCACTATGAAAGAGCAACAAGCGGGGCATTAGTCTTGTCGGCTTGAGGAGTAGCGTACTCCAGCCAAGTGTAGCCTTGGACAGCCAAGTGTAGCAAGTCCAAGGCTCTAGTGAAGGAGATCATGGACTCTCGAGTTACTGGCTCAGAAAGGTGTGTCACTGATCTCAACTCCATAGTGAGTGACCTTAATGATCAAGTCGATAACTTGATCCATAAGAATGCAAAGATTATACGAGCTACCAAGGTCATGATCAAGGAGTTTGGCCACTCGTTTAGGAGAGAAATATGCTCCTTGAACTAAAAACTATTTGTATTGTGCAAGTTCGTTGAAGGAGAGATTCATGACTTCTGCAGGGAGATGGATTCTCTATGCTGAAACAACTTACACACTGTTAGTACAGCCATAATTACTAGCACCATTGCATTGCATGACTTGAAGGTCTCGAAGCCTACCATGTACAATGGCACATGTAATGTCACTGTAGTGGAGAACTTTCTCTTTGGCCTAGAATAGCACTTCGAGACCTTAGGGGTTGTTAATGACCTTGTCAAGGTTGGCAACGCCCCAATCTTCCTATAGGATGCTGGTGGAGATGGAAACACTCGAAAAGGGATAAAGACTTGTGCATCATCGACACATGAGAGCAATTTAAGGCTAAGGTACGCAAGTACTTTGTGTCTCACAATGCATACAGTGAAGTAAGGAAAAAGTTGCAACACTTAAGTCAGACATGTAGTATCTCCGACTATATTAAGGAGTTTACTACCTTCATGCTTAAAATCAAGATGTTTAACAGGGAGCTTCTCTTCTATTTCAAAGACAGCTTAAAGGATTGTGCGAGAGTTGAGTTAAATAGGCGTGATGTGTAGACCCTAGATGCTATCATTGCTGCTGCAGAGACCTTCATCGACTACTCTGCCTATTACAAAAGCAAGAAGACAAATTCTAGTAAGAGTGGGGGAGAGAAACCTGGGCAAAAAAAGTAGGATTTTAGCCGCAATGAAGAAGGACAATAGAGATCCTCAAGTGGTCGTCCCAAGTATAAAAAGAATGTTATAGGCAAGCGCAACGTAAGTAATCCCCCAAGGCCCTATTTCATTTATAATGGATCACACTGGGTGAGAGATTGCCTCAACTACTAGGCAATGAATGATATGATGGCAATGTTCCACCCAGAAAAGGCCAACAAAGAATCCCAAGCAGAAATGTGATCTATCCTATAGTTGGGTAATCTCTCCATGTGTTTCTCCCTAGTAATCTCTAAAGAGAAGGGATTGTTATATGCTGATATCGCCATTAAGGGTAAAGTAGCTAGTGCAGTGCTAGATATAGGGGCAATACATAACTTTATGGATGTGCAAGAGGCCAGCCATCTAGGTCTCAAACTAACGAGGGAAAATGGCATTAGCAAGGTAGTGAATTTGGAAGCAATGCCTATTCAAGGTGTAGCACAGGGAGTAATCACCCAGATTGGGGGATGGACTGGTAAGCTAGACTTTACCGTCATTCTCATAGATGACTTCAAGGTGGTGTTGGGTCTTGCATACTTCTGTAAAGCCTTGGCTTTTCCCATTCCTACTTCCAGTTCTCTGTTGGTTCTCAACTCTTGGAATACCCAAGTGGTTCCCTTAAAGCACAAGGAGAAGTTACAACTATCGATGATTTTTGGCTTGTAATTCAAATGAGAGCTTAAGTCGAGTCTAAGCTACCCTTACACTACCGCAATTTATCTAAGTAGTCCTTGCCAAGTACAAGGACATGATGCCATTTGAGCTACCAAATAAGGTCTCACTAAAGTGAGATATGAATCATCACATTGAGTTGGAACCTGGTGCCAAACCTCTTACCATGATCCCTTATTACATAGCACCCTTGAAGCTTATTAAATTAAGGAAGCAACTTCATGATCTAATAGATTCGGGCTTCATTAAACCCTCAAAAGTCCCTTTCGGTGCCTCAATCCTCTTCTAGAAGAAGAAGGATGGATCGTTGCACATGTGTATCAACTACTAAGTATTAAACAAGGTCACTATAAAGAACAAGTATCTGATACCCTTGATAGCTGATCTTTTTGACCAACTCGAAAAGGTAAGGTACTTCACCAAGTTGGATCTGCGATCGGGTTACTATCAGGTCCGTATTGCATAAGGTGATGAACTAAAGACAACTTACGCAACACATTACAAAGTGTTTAAGTTTCTGGTCATGCCATTTGGCCTCACCAACACACTAGCTACCTTCCGCACCTTCATGAACAAGGTACTGCATCCTTTCCTTGACAAATTCGTGGTAGTTTACTTAGATGACATCGTAGTGTACAACAACATACTTGGGAAGCATGTTGAGCACCTTAAGCAAGTCTTCCAAGTTCTTTAAAAAAGCAAGTTGTTTGTCAAGAAGGAAAAGTGCTCCTTTGCCAAGCAAAAGGTAAACTTCCTTGGCCACCGAATCAAGGATGATAGGTTCATGATAGAACCAATAAAGGTGCAAGCTATCTAGCAGTGAAAGCCTTCAACCAAGGTCCTAGAGTTGCGATCCTTTCTTGGGCTTGTCAATTACTATCGTTGGTTCATTAAGGAATACTCTATTGTGGCAATGCCCCTAATCGACCTATTGAAAAAGAACCATATTTGGCATTGGATGAAGGAATGTCAAGCTTCCTTTGAGAGATTAAAGCGAGCAATCTCTGAGGAACCCGTGGTAGTGTTACCAGACT
This sequence comes from Bruguiera parviflora, assembly GCA_019804595.1. Lineage (NCBI taxonomy): Eukaryota > Viridiplantae > Streptophyta > Magnoliopsida > Malpighiales > Rhizophoraceae > Bruguiera > Bruguiera parviflora. The sequence goes on from CM034053.1 coordinate 2,716,987, forward strand.
ACGAAAGACCTTTCAAAGTCCACACCAATGCATTTGACTTCACCATTAAGGGAGTCTTGATGCAAGATAGGCATCCTATTGCCTATGAAAGTTGTAAGCTCAATGACACAAAAAGGCAGTACACTATCCAAGATAAGGAGATGACTATTATTATACACTACTTGCGCACTTGAAGACACTATCTTCTTAGAAGTAAGTTTGTAATCATGACAAACAATATTACTGCGCGTTACTTCTAGACACAAAAAAAGTTCAGCCCTAAGTAAGCTTGTTGGTAAGATTTCCTAGCAGAATTTGATTACACATTACAGTACAAACTGGGCTAGGCTAACATTGTTACTGATGTATTGGGTTAGAAAGCAAAACTAGTCGCCTTTTCTGCTAGTACACCTAAGAGCAACTTCCTTGAGTGGATCAAGGAAGATATCGAGTAAGACAATTTGGCCTAGAACTTGCTGAAATTAACGAGTGAGGTGAAAACTTGTTGATTTTGGGTGGACAACACAGTTCTATTGATAATTGGGAATCGAGTCTTTGTGCTTAAATAGAGAAATCTGTAGAAGGAGATCTTTAAGGAATGTCATGATTCCCTATGGGCTGATTACCCAAGTACGACAAGAACTCTTACTCTTGTCCAACAACATTATTTTTGACTGTATATGCACATAGATATCGAGACCTACGTGTGAACTTGCTTAGTCTGCCAGGAAGACAAGGTAGAACAGCAGTACCTAGTGGGTCTATTTGAGCCATGGCATATCCCCTAAAAGTCATGAGAAAATGTCTCAATGGACTTTATTATTATTCTACCAAAGTTCGAGGAATATAGAAACATCATGATGGTGGTTGATCGGTTCAGCAAATATAACACCTTTATTCTACCTTTTGCTTATTATAAGGTGGATGAAGCTATTCGCTTATTCTTCAAGAATGTGGTAAAATTATAAGGTGTGCCAAAAAGCATAGTCAGTAATAGAGACTTTCACTTTACGAGTAAATTTTGGTGCGAGCTATTCTAGTTACTGGGGACCGATCTAAACTTATCAACAAACTTCCATCCTCAAAGCAATGGGTAGATTAAATTAGTGAATGCCTTACTAGAGTAATATTTAAGGCACTATGTTAGTGCCTACCAATAAGATTGGGTAAAGCTACTCGACGTTACCCAGTTCTTATACAACCTCTAGGGAAGCAAAGCCACAAACAAAAGCCTATTTGAGATTGTCATAGGATAATAGCTGCTAACGCTAAGTACTATTTCCTAACCCGTTTGCTTATAAGTTTGTGAGAGACTAGTATGAGGAAGTGGACATAATAAGGGGTTGCCTTGACAAAGCGTCTAAAAGAATGAAAAGGTGAGCTAACACCAAGCGACACCCAAAGGATTATGTAGTGAGAGACATGGTGATGGTGAAGCTACTGCCTAACCAATTCAAGTCTCTTCACAAAGTCCATAAGGGCTTGGTAAGAAAATATGAAGGGTTATTTCCTGTGGTCAAACGTGTAGGAAAGACTGCTTACTAAGTCCAACTCCTACCAAAATTGAAGATTCACAATGTCTTTCATGCAAGTCTTCTAAAACCTTTTCATGAAGACAAAGAGGATCTATCATGAAGTGAGTTCAAGCGTGCACTAACGGCTGTGGTCACCAAATTCAACAAGAAAGTGGAACACCTCTTTACTGATAGAGTGATCTGGAGAAGTAGAGTCCCTAACTACACCGAGTACTTAGTGAAATGGAAAGATCTGCCCAACCAAAAGGCTAGTTGGGAATGGGAGGACCAGCTTTGGTTGTTTACGAACTACGTTCGGCAATACAAGGCTGAGAATGCGACAAGGACGTCATAGAATTAAGTGGGGGAGGGTGTCACGTGCACACTTTGTGTTTAACCTATCTAGTAAGTGAGAAGGCAGACACTTAAGCCAAATTGAACCTATATGGGCTACTAGTAATGTCTAGCCCCTTTTTGTTGCCCAAACACAACATTAGAAGGTTCTAGAAGAGTGCAGAAATGCCTACATCTAGAGACTTTCAGTAAAGGCCAACAAGGACACTCACTAGAACCTTCTTGAATATACTGTAATTATTAGACTTTAAAATATTTTTTATAAATATCTTAGATGTTCAAATTGTAACTATATATTAAGGAAGTGGAGCCCTTATAAATAGGCTACTCTTCCCAATTATAAATACTTTTGGCAGTTACTTAATACAGCTCACTTACAAAACTCTCTTGTCTTTTTTACTTTCTAGCACTCCCAACTTCTCTTACTTGCCTTCCCAAATGTTTCCAATGATTCTCTCAAACTCTTAAACTTACTTAGCTCATCTTTTCTTGCAAGATTGACTAAATGTCATATAGGTTAACATATATGCAGCCTAATTCCGTGACATTACGCTATCTTCTACTAGCCTGTGAAACAAATGCTCTTTAGGCTAATTAACGCCTAATTTGCACTCACACATATTAGGTATTGAAATGTTGACTAGCAAGAAAAACACTACATAAAATGGAACAGAGAAACAAGTTAGGTAAAGTGATCTCAATGCTTTTTACAATTTTACCATAACAAAGACATGTACACACATATACAAATCAAGAGAGATTAAAAAATATGCATAATAGATTTTATAATAATTTTTAAAAAAAATTTACATTTGAAAATTTTGAATATAATAATATATATTGAAATATTCAGGTTAATTAATCTTATAAATTTAATATTTAAAAAATTTGACATCAATTGAATGTAAAAAAAAAAATAGAAGAAGAAAAAAATAATAAAAAGTCATACTTTTTAAAAAAGTAAATAATATTAAAAATTATTTAATAATAATTAACAATAATACTAGAACAACACATAGACATACTTTCACAAAAGAGTACAAAGTGGTTTAATTTTCTAAGCAACTAATGATTTATGGGTATACTATTTTATTTTTTATTAGCATTAATAATTTAATTTTTTTTACTTTAAAAAAAAAAGTATTATTGTAAAATATAATAGAAAAATTGTCTATATATTAATTTGTCTAATACACAATAACAAAATTCCATGACATCATCAGAATTATTAATAACTTGTATCATTTCTCTTTACATGTTTTCTAAATTTAAACAAATAGAAAAAAATTAATGTATTTGCTTTACCTTTTCAAAATTTTCGTATCTATCTCTTTTTGGGGATAATTACATTCCATACCCTATATTTATAGAGTAATTATCATTCACACCCCGCACTTCTGAAAATTATAAAATACAAACTGTAGCTTAAATTCGGTAACAAAAAGCATCGTCCGTCCGTCCATGGCCTGCATGCTAAAGTTAGATTTAATTACAAAAATGCCATGAAAAGTTCCCTAAAGTGACAAAAATGCCCCTCCTTGCTGGAAAGGAAAAAACAAAAAAAACCCCCTCACGCCGTCATACATACAGTTCACCGGTTACGCGCACCGCTTGATCGCAGTGATCAGGACCTCTAAGAACTTGAAATCTCGCAGGAGACTTGGGTGGCGTGGCCCTGGTCGCCAGAGTGGGAAGGTTCGGTGGCGGATGAAAGCAATTCGCCGGCTGATGCAGGAACTTGATATCTCTCGCAGCTATAAGCAAGAAGGCAAGTAGGGTTTCGCAATTACGTTTTTTCATTATTATTATGTAGAGGGGCAATATGGTCTTTTCATAATTTTTATTAATATTGACCAACATCTCTTTCTTTCTATTTTTTCTTTTTTTTTTTTTTTTAGTAATCTTTGTAATCCTGTTAAAAGAAAAACAGAAAAAGGAAAACATTAACTCAAAATTGTGAATTTGGGAAGAGACGAGGCTGAATATAAGATTTTTTTTTTGTAAAATTCTCTATATTATCGTAATAAGATGTTTCTCATTCTTCATTCTCTCACATGGGGTGAAAGGAATATTGGTACCCTGTTGTTAATGCTCTCCAACGCAGGTGGAATTGATGACATAGAGAGGAGACAACTCAAGAAACCAAGAACAGGTCAGGTAGAGACTTGATTGATAGAACACCGTGTAATGCAATCAATTGGATCCTATAAAGTTTTTGGTAAAAAGGGATCTCATTTCTGTCATTGACTATGCATGATACAATAAAGAGCCAACCAATAAAACTCAACTGGTTAATCAAAACGATCTTCCAGGGACATCTCAATACTTTGGCAGCAAGGTTAAAAATTCACCTTCACTGCTCTCTCTCCGGCTACAATCAAAGCCAAACTGAGGGTGTTTTGGGGGGGCCGGGGAGGGGGAGAACGATTGGCACATAATTGCAGCCCAGCTACAGTCGCAGTTCACAATCTCCCTCAGCATTGAATGTGCCATCTTCTGATTAATGACCACTCCTCGTGCAACAAGGTGAAAAGAGTGCTATCAGCAGAGGATTCTTTCTGAGGCAAGAAACAAAATTATGCTTGCTGATGCGGCCGTCACCATCCGAATCAAATAGAGCGAAGAGCTCATGGATCTGCAAGTAAACCTAGCGGTTCAGCTTCCATCGTGTCATTTGCATATCTTAGGTTACGCCAATGTCAATGTCATTGTCATTAATGTATCTAAACCATTCACAGAAAGTAGCTGAAATAGTTTACACCTAATCCGAGCAAAAAGATTCTTTCCACAACTTTTGATGCAGGGAAACATCTAACGACATTTGATGATCGGTAAAACAATCACTTACCTCATCCTCATCCAAGTCTGGGACTGCTAGTCTAACAGCATCTCCCAACTGGTCCATGCACAACAATCAACCAAGGGTGCAAGTCAGAATGGCAGAATTAACAGAAGAGAAAAATAATAATAATAATAATAAAATAAATAAATAAATAAATAAATATATATATATATATATATATATGGTTAGGAGAGAACAACATACTTCTGATTCCGAAATTTGATTGACTTGTTTGGTATCACATTCAGTAAAAGCCAATTGGCAAGCTTGCAGGAATAATGGTAAGTTCATGACATGAGATGATCCATATAAGAACTGCAAACAAAAAAACAATACATGATTATACAATCAGATGCAGCGAAACAAACACACAAGTGGAACTGTTTCACTCTAAATGTACCCGAGCACTTATTGTAACTTTAATCAAACTTCCTATACTCACAAACAACAAACAGAAGCAGGTATGCCTAATAGCATCTAACTTCGCATCAAGAGTAACATATAATCACCTGCTTGAATGTGATTGACCCAATCTTCTCCACATCAAAGAACCCAAATACCTGCAACCATGATAAACCAATGAAGCAAGAGGGAGATGCAGTAACTTCACATACATGACAAAACTACAAAGCTAAAAATTAGCCTAGGCAGTTTGTTTTTATGTCCTCAACGGATGTTTGCAAAATTTGCATGACTTGAGAAATTGCCAACTCATTGTGCCAAAGCAACATCCTCATAAAATATGCATTTCATTTCAGAAATTTTTTTTTTATTTTACTAGAAAGTAAAATACACGATGATGTCAATAGCAATCAAGCTGAAATGGCATGGCAAAGGAAGAAGATGACAGTATCTCGATTTCAGCACATTATATATTTTTTGAAATAACTAACCTCCTCTGAAAGGCTACAAGCTCTAAGCTTCATACCCCACAGAAAATTGTGGAATTTGACACGACCACTGTAAATAGGATGAAAGAGTTAGAACATAGATTTCAAATTTCACCTTCAAAGAAAGAAAAGGCAAACTTTGTGAAAGAACTGGGTCATAGGTGCACGCAAATCATCCATGTATTCCAACATTGATTGACGCAGGCTAATAAATTTTATCTTGTAGACAGCATAAATTTGAGGGATCTTCTCATATGATGTTCAAATATCATGCCAGAATACAGGTCCACATAATTGGCTTTGCCGCACTAATTTTCAGCCAAGTAAGCCAGGCCATAGTTTAATACATGCAGTAGCCAAAATAACCTCTCGGCAAAAGCAAGACCAAGAATGTCTGACACTACTCATAAGCTAATTATTATACCTGGAGTCTGGATTCATTGACAGAAACTTGTCCAGAAATTCCACAGCTTCCACACTGCTTATACGGAATAACTGAAAGAAAAATAAATGGATTGTTATCCACAATAAAGTATGGTAGAATAAGCTAAAAGTTGGGAATCCCACTACCACGCACAAATTTTAAGACTCCTTTTCAATTACTTGAGAAAAAAAATAAAATTAAGCAGTCTTACATTGCAGAAACTAGACAGGGTCAGTGGTTTGGCAAGCAATTTTGTGAATGATGACCATGAAATGGGTTTCTAAACATTAGATGCCAGTCAATGCTTGTGTGTATGGGCGAGCAAATATTTTAACATTAAAAGATCAAGTTGATGAAAATATTTGCTTTTTATCCAGTCATTTAAAAAATTGAAATTATGTATGTTCTACTTTCTAGAATTTTAGAACAGAAGGGATCATTAAGAGTTGAGGCTCTTATATCATATACAGACTTACTGATTCCACCTTAGCCATTTCGACAGTAAAACACGATGGCTTCTCCTGCATTGTGATTAATGAGTGAAATATCAGCCCCAATAGCTATAGCAGTAAGACTGCTTGCTTTGAAAATCATGTAAGCTAGATATGAGTTATCCAAATGATAAACATGACAATACACTATTAACTTTATAGTTGAATGGACATCCAGTAGAGACATAAAGAAAATACAAAGAAAACTGAGTTATGCCCGCTACAATCTACCATATGTCTCTTTATCATTTTGAGAGCTTGAAAGTAACCACTATCTACTCTAATAAAGAGCAATGTGATTCAATAGATGGTAACATATGGCTAAGCACAAGGCCAGAAGATTGTGATGAGAAGAAGGGGCTCTCGATGATTCAGGAAATTTAGTAGAACAAAGGATTTTAATAATGTCTGCTACTCAACAAACTGTTTATAATGAGTCAAGTTGAGCTGCTGCAAACTAGTCATATGCAATGATTAAAAGAACGAACCAAACACTATACACAGTATGGATGAAAAAAGACAAACAAGCAAGTAAGATGACTTTTAAAACTCACTAAAACTATATATAATACCTGCTTTGACTGAGATGCTCTCATGAATAGCATCACATCCCCATAGGAATGGAATGTTTGAACAACATTAAGGCAAGTTGCCATAGCATGGCTTGTCTGCATAGTATGATATTCATCAGTCCATGGTCAGTGAAAATTCAAAGAACCAAGGAACAGAGGACAACTCATATGGGTAAAAGATGGGCAGCACTAATTTGTGTATTTGATGGTCAAGAGACTAATAAAAAATAAAAATTGAAAAGTCTAACAAAGCAGTGGAATTAAATTAATTGGAACCAATCACTCACCATTCGGGCAAACTGGGAAGGATCATCTTTGTTACAATCAAGGAGTGAAACAATAGGCAAGTACTCTACCTGTCCAATTGAAAGTAAATTGCTCCAATCAACTCTTAAACCATGTACTGGTTGGACCTTGTTACATTGTAATCAAGGTTAAAGGGTCATATCAATTAGGGTGGACAGTATACCTCCATAAAGTTGTGAAACTGTGTGAACATTCTAAACATGAGCTTCCCCAAAGAAATATTGCCCCTAAGAACAAGAGAAAGCCAAAACAAGCAAGGTAAGTATGATGAACACAGGAAGCAGCCAAGATGCAATTTTCAAAATGTTGTACCATGATTGATCAAAGTGAACATGGGGATAGCGAACAACTACTGGTTGGACTGGACAACCGGGGATGAATGCACCAAGTTGAAAAGAAGCAAGCGCCCTTCCATTTGTTGTTGTTCCCTCAGGAAACAATAGAATTGGAGGAAACTTACTGCACGAAACCTTTCTCTGTATTTAGATCCTTGAAAGCACATTTCTGTATCAATATAGCTTATAAATCGATCAAAAATCATGTAAAGCTTTTCTAGCAAAGCATCACAAAATGATTGTAGGATAAGCATTTGATATATAATTGTATCTCCAAACTTTATATATTTCTAAAAACATTTTAATCAATCTTGAAAAATTAAAGTATCATCCAATTAGGAATGATAGAAGGGACACAGTGTATGATGCAAAGGCAGGATCATCTCAACACGCTCAGGTCACTGACAGGACTATGAATATATAGACGAAAACAACAGACATTCCACTGAACACGAGAATTACATTAGACATCCAAAGACAAACTATCACAGAATAGCAGGAAAATTCAGAAACATTCTACCTTTATTTCATTAACAGCATTCTTCCTGGATGATGGTGAGAATCTATCGACATATATGACCTAGTAACACATCACACAACAAGAAACATAACAATCTAAGAGGATTTGCAGAGAACAAACGCACCAGTAGTTGTTTGTTCATAGACATACCTGCATTGCTCTAATAATTGTTCCAACAAAGGGAATGGAATCATGTGACTCAGCCGCCACAATTGTAGGAAACAGTTCGTAAAAATAAAAGATGGGTTCTATGTATGATACGTGATTTGACACAACAATTGGAGCAATCTCCCTAGGTGCGGGCTTCCCTTTTCTTTTTATCCAGTGGTAGCTGCAGCGATATTAATGACCCACATTCATTAATGCCATCAAAGCTATAAAAATAAATAATTAAAAAATAATTTTAAAAAAACAAAACAAAACAATAACTATGAAAAGAAAACGAAATTTATTGACTTTCTTCCAATTGGTTATTATTACGTCAACTTTCTCACCAACCAAACAACAGACCACGTACCCGAAAGAGAAAAGAATACAGCGGGCACAAGCCCTAGTGATCCACATAAGCTTAGAGCGCCATTTGGGCATAGGATTATGCTTATCCTTCCATCCCTTTAGGGCAATCAAGGTCGCAATAAAACCTACACCCAAGGAAAGCCCAAAAAGGACAAGCCTCGCCGCCGCAAGTGGCAAACACAGCAGAATCTTGATCACCTCATAAACGCCATCAATCTCCGGCGTCGTGTTGATGAACGGATCGACCGTGCACTGCGGAGGCACGGACAATCCTCCCGACCCAATGAACTCGAACGGATTACGAGAAGTGTTGGAGTCAGAGTCGTTGTTCAGGTGTGGAGGAGCGTGGTTGTTGATATGGTTGTGGTGATTGCGGGGTTCGGCGGAGAACGATCTGGGGCCGGAGCCCTCGTGGACGGCGAGGATTATCTGGGAATCATCGGACGGCTGGAGAGCGAGGAGTGGGGAGGACAGACCGTGGTCCGCCATTGCTGGAACATCGAGAGGTTGGGCACTTTCTTTCTCTATTATCTTTACGGACGAGAAGGGTGGATGCTAGCGGCTCTTATTCTTATGGAAGAAACGAGTGGACGCCTGGGGTGGCAAGGCCCCGTGGCCTCGTACCTAACTTCCTCGTTACGGAAATTCCTCTCTGTAGAATTTTAATTCCTTGAATCGATTTCCCTTTTTTTTTTTTGGTTTTTTCCTTTTCAGGACTTCAAGAAAGAGAAGAGCATCAAATCAAAATAAACAGCGAAGACATTAAAAAAAAAAAAAAAAACAGAGAGAGATTTTATGACGATTTTATTGTTTTTATCAGCCTCATATTGGTTTTTATTTTTATTTTTTATTTTTTTGGGAAAAAAATTACCATATTCATCAATCTGATCTAATGGTTGCACAGTAGAACGAAAATAACATAATCGTTTTCGGATCCATCCATCCATCCATCCAGGTCACATGGGATTTTCTACAATAATTAACTAAAGTCAGAAATGCTCGAGAGCTGCAGAGTGCACGCTGTTTGAATACATTATTACATTCTGTTTCTAAGCTGAACCCCACCAAAGCATCAGCCATATCTGTGCACGCACATAGGATCAGCAGCCTGATATATTTATCGATCTGGTCCACTCCCCCCCCCCCACCCCACATGGTTCCTTCAAATCTTAATCCCACTCCCGGAAAGTCGGTGCTTCGTATAGAAGCAAGTCTAAGCGTGCTGTCACAATGACGAGCATCCAGGGTTGGGTTCGGCTGGCCCTTCTTGGGTCCTAGACGCATCACATTGGAGACCACAGGCGCAAACCCCAACATAAGAGGCAATGCCAGCAAAGGTTGGTCGGAGTACGTGCAACCACTGCTTGCTACTAGAGCAGCAGCGTTCTTAACTAATTACTGCTCTTTGGAGCTATTGCTCTCGTCGCCACAAACCACAGCGTCGTCGTCTGGATCATTGAAATATTCTCTATCATTAAAGAAATATCCATCTTCTTGAGGTTTATAGTCCTTCCCCCTCCATACCACAATCTGCTCCTTATCGAATGTCACAAGGATACAAGGAACCAAATCCTACAACAAAAGCACCATATTTGTCAAAACACAACCAAAAAAATGTATTCAGGGATGGAAGCACGCTGCAATATTAAGTTCCATAGATAGCAAACTACGACGAAGAAATTTGAAAATAAGTTTTTCTCACATTTATACACAAACTAAAACAGAATCAAGCAGGCATAAATGCTGAGGTAGACGGTGTTTCTGAAACACATGCACCTGAGCATACAGATAGAGAGAGAGAGAGAGAGAGAGAGAGGTGTAAACTACCAAGATTTGTGAGGATATTAGTAGAACAATTTTCTTATGCTCAACTTAACTTTCCAATATATTACAAAACAATAGGGAAAAACTACCAAAACAAATCAAAGGTTACCCGAAGCTTGCTGCCCAATTTCTTGTAGTCCTTCCTCTCAAGGCCCTGGCAGTCTATCCGAACAAGCTCGTTAGCAAGAAAGGCATCTCTGACCATGGGGACCAGACTACCATAGTAGCCATTTTTCACTGCAATCACAAATTGCAAGTCAGTGATTGGAGAGGGTTTTTATGAGCAATTTTGAAACCAGCGAACAGGAAGAACCAGATACCAAGTTTTGTCAAAGCAGGAGTAGCTAGTCCTCTCTTCCTCATTTCCTTTGTCTCCTCAATGCTAAGGCCATCAATTGTGGTTTTTATCAACTTGGGATACACGGGCTCATGAGGTTTCCACAACATTATTGGAATCACAGGCCTTTTCTTGGGATGGTAGTTTCGGCCTCTGTATAACACAAGTGTACCGCCATGTCTGTGGATGATCTTCCCAAATGTTTTATCCTGTGTCAAAGCTTGTGTGTAAAAAAGCAGCAATATACTATAGACATTCAAATGTGCACTTTCAATTTATGTTGTAAATACAAACTCACTGAAAGAAAAGGCAATAAAATAAAATAAGAAGCAGAAGATAGCAAAGATGACCAACAGAAAAATATTCCAAAAGAGGCAAATTGCCTATGGCTAAAAGAGGAGAGTCTAGAAGGAAAGAACATACCTCAAGTTGGGCGCACACATTCTTCATGTCAACAGTGGGAACTCCCATACACTTAATCCTGACTGCTTCATCATGTTTCCAATGATTATGAATATCGTCCAGCATGTTGTGGGTCAAACCATCTCTCCCTGGAGAAAAGAAAGTGTCAAAAAAAGCAGCAGAGTAAGATGATGGCTGCGTAAATTGCAGAGAATCATCAGAGACACTGTTCTGACTTTCAGGTTGAGAATTACCAAAATATAAGCAATCATTGAGGTTAAATCACACCGTAAAACCTCTGACTGATACTGATGGATCTTCTGGTCAAAGGAAAACATTCTAAAACAAAAATGTTTCTGCCGGAGCGGTCAATATAGAAGTCTGAAACAAGCTTTGGCAGCACAAAATTTAAGTGATTGGATTACGGATCCTTCGTCTTACATGTCCCCGAATTTGTCCTAATAAAGTTGACATGAGATTAAACTCCCAATGTACCACCGCAACATAACCAACCAAGCAACTAATCAATTTAATGGCATCTACTCACGCAACAAGAAGACAATTTCGAAAGTCACGGTAATTTGATACGCTTCACAAACTCTTATTCTAAATGTATTGAAAGGCTTCTTTTTTCCCAAAAAAAAAAAGTATTGAATACGTGAATCTTTTTTTTTTTTTTTTTAGCATATTAAGTTCTAAGAAACAATCAACTAATTATACCTAATCGGTTAAGCAACAATTACAAGCCGAAGACACGGAAAGCAATCAATTTAGCCCTTCATTCCCAAACCCCACAAAACAACAAAATGAAATCCCATTTTTATAGATGTAAGTACCGAGATTAATCTGCCTCTTGGTCTTACTCCTTCGACACTTATCCACCAAAATCTTCCTCTCCGCACCATTTATCGGGGCCCCTTGAATTCTGTCTCTCATCTTCCTCCTTTTCTCCTCCAATTTCGGATCCTCCGCTCCTTCCAAGGATTTCACCTTCGGGTCCACAGCCGGGGCGCAGACTCCGGTCCATACCCTGTCCAAGCGGTCCGGACCAAACGGCGAGTACTTGGGCTCCCTGAGCCCAATCGGCCTGACCGCCGCACTGCTCTCGGTGTAACTGTAGCGGAAATCAAATGGAAGATCGGAATGTATCGTCTTTATGACCGTCCGGTCGAGTGAGGACGGAGGCCGGTAGGGGTCCTTTTTCTTCTTTTTAGGGTGAGGATTAGGGTTTTGAGGGGTTTGGGAAGAGAGGGACGGCGGTGGTTCGAAGGAATAGTGGTCGAGGAGCTTTGAGGACGCCGTGGCCGAACAAAGGCGGCGCGTGAGGACGGTGGGGGAGATTGAAAGAGCAGTTTGTTTTTGTCGGGAGAGGCGAGCGAGGACTAACATCAAGGCCGGGGTTTTTTTGGGGTGGGGGAGATTAGGGTTTAAGGGCACCGGTCGACCAGAAAATGAAGCAAAATTCTTTTTTTCTTTTTTTTTTTTTTCCACCGTTTCTCTCTTACCAGACCTCAAGCCCTTGGGTTGAAGAGCCCTTGGCTTAAATTTCCATTTGTTGAATATTAATAAAAAGAGAGAGAGAGAGAGAGAGAGAGAGAGACATCTTATTATCTTTTCAGTAAAAACATGTAATAATTCTACAAGCTTGACCATAATTTATGAACTTGGGGCGGTGGTTTAAGAATTTTCCTAGAAGAATTTCCCCAAAACCTTTCAAGTTTCAACAAGGATAAGGTGCACGCAATCTAAATCAAAATCTTCTTGTAGAATAAATCGATTTCTTTTCGTATTTAGTGGGAAGATTTTGACCAGCTTGAATTGGAAATTCAAGGGAATGATGTTACTCTTGCCCTTTGTGCCAAGAAGAAAATTGCCCTCTGAATATGGCACATTTATTCGAAGCATTGCGCACACTTTACTTTACTTGGGTCAGTCGCTCAAGAATTTCTCTTGGACTAGTTTATTAGAAGGATTGATCACACCACTCATAAAACACACTCAATTGAGACAAACCGAAAAATAAAAAAATAAAATATTCACTATGGTTTTTACAAGAGAATGAACACCAAAACCATCCATTCCATGACATCGACCCTGCGGTGCGAGGCCTATTTTTAACTTAACAACAACATTCACGTTGGAGAAAGGAGGAAAAGTTCCCGAGTGGGGTTGGTGGCAGCAAGCGCAGAAAGCGCTTCTTGCTGGGCCTTCGACCAAAGCTGGACCCTTTAAAGCAGACTTGACAGTCTTGGCCCCTTCGGGAATATGACCACTGGTTAAATTATGAAAAGAAGTAGAACAGATGCCTCTCATAAACCTCGTAGCCATGGATGGATCGTTGTCTGGCGCTAAAAGTAAAGATAATAGACGACTCCATGGTGGGGGTTCAACAGACTCTAAAGAATGATTAATTTGAGCACTGCGTCTGCAGAACAATTCGGAGCACTTGAAAGTGAACGGGACAAACGTACAACTGATGAGATTTGTTGACCGTCAACGTTAGAATGTGGTACATTTCAGTAGTTCTAGTTCACAGCCTAAAAAATTAATCTCAGAAACCTAAGATTTAAATCCCAAGAGAGGATATCTAGTGAGTTTTTTTTTTTTATTCAGTTGGAATAATAGAAAAATATTTAACCATCAATAATGAGATATGAGATTTGGATTTATTGCTTATTAAATATATTAATGGAGTAAAATAAATATTATTATTTTGATCACCAGTTCAATTTAACGGGTTTAAATCTTCCTAAGTTAGGGATAACGTGATCGTCACGTTCGGCAGATCGACATTATTGATTTAAAAATCATTCCAGTTGTTGGCTGAGGTCTGAATCACTTGAAATCAGTGATATTGATTTAAGCAGAGTCGCGTTAATGTGGGCCAGCAAGTGGGAAACACCAGAATCAACAGGCATTCTCTTAATTGTTTTTGTTTTTTCTTTTCTTTTCTTTTTGACAGAATAAAAATAGGATTTTATATTGCAATTTTTGAGGGCTTTGAGAACTAAAAATTAATTTTTAATTGGGTGCCCTTAATATTGTTTTTTTTTTTTTTGAGCTTTAAAGGGAGAACAGTCGATTAATTTTGTTTATTTATACGAATTTAATGCTAAAATTAATTATACTAGCAATACTCCTTATTCTATGTCAACAATTAGAGGTCATTTCTTTGTGTGCAGGATGCAAACGAGCGAAAAACTCGATTTAGTCGAGTGACATAGAGAGCGTTTGTTTCATGCGCGATAGCACGAGTTTGAATCCCTCCATGTCCCCACCTTCACCTTTCCCCCCTTCCCCACCACCACCCACCTCTTTGGGCTGAGAACCTCCTTATTGGCTACCCAAAAAAAAAAAAAAAAAAAAAAAAAAAAAAAAGAAAAGGGAAACGACCGACCACTCGATCCTGAACCCTCGAATGCTAGCTGACAGGATCAGCTTTGATTAGCGAGTTCTTTCCCGGTCGTTCAAAAAATAAAAAATAAAAAATAAAGTTTCTTTTCCTGTAGATCTACGGTGCTTTATGATATGATTCAAGAGATAAGCAGGATCGCCAACAATCTTTTGCATCCCAAGGTGGTCGATTTGTTGGATCATAAACGGATAATATGTGACCTTATCACCAATATTTTCATATCCTGTTTCTTAATGAATTTCCTACATTTATCGTTGATGATTTACTTTTAACTAGGCTAATTAAAATATGAGCTTGATATATAGTATGTAAAGTTAGCATGATACATTACCATAATATCAAAATAAAAACCGACCCCGCCATTCCAAGCTATGTCTCAATTTAAGCTAAATTGCTTTATAAGTTCAACTCATCAATGCAAAGAAGTTAAAGGTAACTTTCCGATGGATAAAAAGGAGTTGAAAAAAAAGAAAAAAGAAAAGAAAAGAAGTTAATGGCAACATTTTCAAATTGGCCTGATGGTAAGTCTCAAAAGGTTTTGTTGAGAGAATCGAGATCAAAATTACGGAGTGTTTCGTGGTTGAGTTCTCATTATCGACGACGAGTAATTCAAATTAATTAGTTTTATAAGTAAGAAAAGCAACGATGGTATACATTGGCGTTTGATTATTTTGCAGTGATTACCGTTTATCATGAGTCAGTCACGCGATGCCATAGAAAAAGAGGAACATTTGTAACATGGGCAACTCAGAGGTACGCACCCCCCCTTGCTCCGAATCCAATCTTCCAAGGTTTTGCTACTGTATATGGGAAAAGTTACAGAAATATAGACCTTAATTGTAAGTTTGTTGTTTATGTATTGTACAATTATTACAGTTTGTCGTATATTTCAATTTTCTTTAGTGTATAATCACAGTGAATCATAAATGCCTACAGACAAGCACAACCAACCACCACGAGGAATGGCAACCCTAAACCACATCCTGAGGAAGCTCGCGCATGTCAGGTTGGGGGACTCGCAAACTTCGCCTCGAACCCACACTCGAAGGACAACATTTGAAAAATAATATTTCCTATGCAATGAGCATGAACACCCTGGTAGAAAACGTGCTCCAAGTTCTCCTAATACATGCTGCATCTCTTACAGGTACCAGCATCTGTGAGGTTTCGAATAGAACGCTGCCCATTGGTGAGCAGCTTGCCCTTCCAAAGAAACCATAGGGAAAACCTCGGATATTGCAGGGCAGAAAGGGTCTAGAGCCAATTCCACTCATTCGGACCGACCGTTTCCTCATTCAATTCACAGACAACCGACCCAAGTTCACTGCCCATAATTGCCGATCCTCTGTAGTCGGTTGTGAAGATTGGATTTCTCGATCATCCTTAATAACTTTTTGGGTCCATCCCTCCTGGCTATGTCCACCCAACATCTATACGAATATCGAGCCAACCTGACGTAATTAGATACCAGTTACATCGATTTTCCTGGTGGCATCAACCTAACCAAGGCCACACATGTATATTTAGCATATCGCTTCTCATTGAAAACCCAATGCTTAGAAGCCTTATCCCTCCTCATAAATACTCAGTTACTCTCAAAAAATTTTATTTCTTCATTCACTCTGTGTTCAACTTTGTTAACACTTTATAACTTAACTTTCAAAGTGTCGACGTCATACTGGTCCTCCCTAGCCCTTCTCCCTTTACCTTGCATGTTGGAGAGGCAACTCCTAGTTTGGATCTAAGTGTCTGGGAAGTATGAGGTTAGAATTCCATAACACTAATTTTTGCCAATAGTTTTTGGCATAGTTCCTGGAAACTTCTGATGAGATAGCTAATTTAGTTGTTTCCTGTTTAGACAAGGCAGAACCTTATTCTGGTCATAGAACTTAAAAGTTTCCTCGTTCATGTCCCCCTCTTTTCCATCTCTTTCTCTCTCTTTCATGATTATTATGATACGATAAAAAAAAGATTTGATCGTTAGGTGAGCTTGAGCTGTTAGTTGGCTAGGTGTCTATTGTCATTTATTATTCTCCCCCTTCCCCCCCCTGTGTTCTCACAAAACAATTCCAATATGTCTCACCTTGTTGGATGTTGTCAACATAATTAAAGTCTTCATGTTGTGCTCTCCCCGTCGTCCATGTTGAGGGGTAGTGTTAACCCCATAAGTCCCAGATAGGAAGTGCAAGCATTAGTGAGGTCTTGTACTAATGTTTGCATGAGAGGAGCATGTCAAAGGAAATAAGATAAACTCAAGAGTCAATGTGCATAGCAGCAAACCGGGAGAGGCAAATGCCGGCTGTGGTATTGATACTAAATAGGAACATATTACAGTCATATGGAAGCGTGGGCGAGAGGTTCAAGTATGGGAATTACAAAGAGCTGTTGAAGAGCGTGCTGGCAGCACTTGGGGAGCGCAGCAACTAAGGGAACAAGGGGTGTGATTACTTGAACACATCAATATTTCCTCCTATCATACGACGAGATTCCCTAATATACTAGTGCATGTCTCTCACTGTTTGTGAGGCTAACGCTATGACCCACAGGTTCGGCAATGACAGCGTGCGGGTTGTCATAGACTTGGCCTTGTTCACCCAACGACCCATGCGGCACTAGCAATTCACCTAATTCGAATGCTAGTTCAGCCTGCTGTAAGAGCTACAATATTGCTAGCGGAAGATAGAAAGATGCACACAAAGAAGATAAGCAATATGAAGAACTTGAAAAATATTATATTGCTTGGATATCTTATAAATGAATTCCCTAAAACTATATATAGACATCCACCCTTTCAACGGATAGCTAAAATCTATTTGATCTAATGGTCACTATTCTCCTTCTAGAGTATTCTACCTAACTCTATATCTTCCAAGAAGATAAGTGTGTTATCTAACTTTACGTCTTCCTAGAGGATAAAGGACTTATCTACAAGATTCTAGAGACTTCTACAAAATTCTGGAATTAAGGAGTGGTGGCTGGAATAAGCCTCTTCAATGGGTAATATCACGTGGCATGTGACATTCTCCCCCACTCAATCTAGCGACACTCTCGTCGCATCCCTCTTATACGCCTCGATCACATCAGCGTTGTTCCACAAGGTAAGCTCATGTTCCTAACTTACTTCGTTGTCCGACAACCCTTTCTATTTAACGAAGTACTCGACATAACTTAGATGGGTGCCTCTCCTTGGAATGATGCGATGCGCCCATATATCTTCCACGTCACGTTCTGGCGTGGTTGTTATGGCAGTAGGTGCTCTTTTGGATTCGCCCCTGCTTGGCTCCTCCTTATCAGAATGGTAAGACTTTAACAAGTTTACGTGAAATATTGGATGCATCTCGAGGTGTGATGGTAAAGTTAATCGGTAGGCTAATTTGTCAATCTTCTTCTCCATTGGGAAGGGTTCCTCGTAACGCCTTACAAGACCCTTATGTACCTTAGCAAACCTTCAGCTTTGATGGGGAAGGAGTTTCACCATCACTAAATCTCCTTCCTCAAACTCCAAGTGTTTCCTCTTGATATCGGCCCATTTCTTCATTCTCTTAATTGTCTTGGCTAAGTGTGCCCGTGCCATGTCGGACTTTTCATGCCAACCCTTGGCAAACTTGAATGCAGTAGGACTATGCCCTTTGTAGCCAACAGCCAAAGTGTGTGGACTCATTGGTTGTAGTCCCGTAACAACCTCGAACGGACTAACCCCCGTTGACTCGCCTTTTTGTAGATTGTATGAGATTGGGCTATGTCAAGCAACCTAGTCTAATCACTTTGGTTGACACTTACGTAATGCCTTAAGAACAGCTCCAACAAGGCATTAACGCTCTCCATTTGGCCATCAATTTGGGGATGAAAGTTCGTGGAGAAGTTGAGTTCAGATTCCATCAACTTGAACAACTCCAGCCAAAATCTCCCAGTGAAGCAAGTGTCTCTATCGCTGACAATTATCTTTGGGATGCCCCAGTATTTCACCACATTCTTGAAAAATAGGCGTGCTGCATCTTCAGCTGTAAACTTGTGGGTACAGGGATGAACACGCCATACTTGCTGAATTGGTCTACCACTACCATGATGTTAGCACATCTATCCGACTTCGGTAGACATGTGATGAAATCTATCGAAACACTCTCCTATGGTTTCTTCGGAATAGGTAGGGGCTCCAGCAATCTCGGCTGTTGGTGTTGCTCCACCTTATCTTGTTGGCATACTAGACACATTTTTACGTAGAGCTTAATGTCATCTCGCATTTGTGGCCAATAATATGCTCGCTCTACAAGTGCCAACGTACGACGTATCCTCGGATGTCCTGTCCATTTGGAGTCATGGCATTCTTTAATAATCGCCTTCCTCAATCCTTGTCACTTTAGCACATAAACTCTATTGCCTTTGGTAGTGAGTAATCCATCTTCAAGCCAAAACCGACGTGTCTTCCTATTACTTGCCAATTCCTTCAAACTCTTGGCTTATGGATCATGCTCCAATCCCTCCTTTACTTGTTCCACTAAAGGGAAGCTTGGACTTGTGATGACAGCTAGTTCGGCCTTCCTACTTAGTGCGTCAGCCACCAAATTGACCTTGCCTGGCTTGTACTCCATCACAAAGTCGAATTCTGCCAAAAAAGCTTGCCACCTCACTTGCTTTGGCGTTAACTTCTTTTGATTAAGGAAGTAACTCGTGGCAACGTTATCCATCTTTACAACGAACTTGGACCCTAACAAATAATGCCTCCAAGTCCGCAGGTAATGCACTACTGCAGTCATCTCTTTCTCTTGGACTGTATAGCAGCGCTTGGTTTCGTTCAACTTGCGGCTCTCATAAGCAATTGGATGTCCCTCCTACATTAGAACACCACCGATTGCAAAATCTAAAGTATCGGTATGTACCTTGTATGGTTTGGTGTGGTCAGAAAGAGCCAACACTGGCTCGTCAGCTACTGATTTCTTGAGCACTTCAAACGCTCCTTGGCATCTAGCATCCCAACTCCACGTTCAATTCTTCTTCAGCAAATCAGTGAGCGGAGTTGCAATAAAGGAGTAGCCCTTTATGAATCTTTGATAGTAATTGACGAGGCCTAAAAAGGATTGTAACTCAGTCACCTTCTTCGGTGGCTCCCAGTTATGGACAACTTGCACCTTGGTTTTGTCCAGCCATAGCTTGCCTCCACCAACAATGTGCCCCAAGAATGTGACCTCTCGTTGAGCAAAGGCACATTTCTCCCCTCTTCACATACAACTTATGTTTTTTCAGCACTTGGGAAACTTGTCGTAGATGTTCAATATGCTCGTCCAACGTCTTACTATAGACAACGATATCATCCAAATACACCACGACAAATTTATCCAAAAACGACTCGAATACTCGATTCATCAATGTGCAGAATGTGGCAGGGGCGTTAGTGAGTCCAAAAGGCATAATTAAGAACTCAAAGGAGCCATACCTCGTAACACAAGCGATCTTTGGCTCATCTCTTTTTGCAATCCTCACTTGGTAATATCTCGATCTCAAGTCCAACTTCGTGAACCAACTTGCTTCACCTAGCTGATCGAACAAATCAGCCATCAATGGAATGAGATATTTATTCTTTATGGTTAATTTGTTGAGTGCTTGATAATCGATGCACAACCGAAGTAACCCGTCGTGCTTCTTTTGGAAAAGCACGAGTGCATCGTATAGAGCCTTTGATGGTTGAATGTAACCTGCATCCAACAGCTCCTTTACTGCCTTTTGAGTTCCTCTAACTCAGGGGGTGCCATCCAGTAAGGCACCGCAGCAGAGGGTCTTTCACCAGGGACCAACTCTATCTTGTGGTCCACCTCACGTTTAGGTGGGAGCTTCTTAGACAATTTAGGAGGCATCACGTCCTTAAACTCCTCTAGGACGTGAGAGACTTCCTTAGGTACAACATTTAATGCGGGAGTATCCTTTTCACCCTTCAAGGATACAAGGAAGGTGGGCTGCAACTTCTTCACACCTTTAGACAGCTGCATGGCCGAGATTTGCTTGGATGGAATGCTGGTCTCCCTAGCCAAAGGCATCATGCATGTATTACCTTCCTCCAAGATGCACATTATGTTGGCAAAAGGAATATGCACAACCTTAACACGGTCCATAAACTCCATACCAAACACAATCGGATAATCATCCATAGGTACAATAGAAAAGTCTACTAAGCCACACCATTCTCCTATACGTACCTCTACACCACGAGCAATGCCAAAAATCGACTTTGTCTCTAAATTTACTGCCTTGAGCCATCCTCGCTCCTTGTTGTATTTGATGCCCAACCGCGTTGCTTCCTCTTTTTGAAGGAAGTTGTTAGAAGCTCCGGTATCCACTAAGGCTTTAGCCACTTGGTTACTCACCTTTGCTTCCACATATAATCGTCCTCTCTTTTCAGTTTTAGGCACTTCGACTTTGGCTTTGATGACATTGAGGATTTGTAAGGATCTCATCCTTGTCTCTTCACGTTGCTGTTATTCCTCCCTTTCTTCAGTGATGGCAGAAAGTTTGGCTTTTTCTGGCAATCCCTAGCCTTATGCGGTTCGTCGCAAAAGTAGCATTTGAGAGGAGGCTTGTCATTGCTTTGACTCTCCTTAGTGTTCCTTCCTTCCCTATGACCGTTAAACCTGTGGAAACATCCTTTGTTTGAGGAGCTGTCTCCCCCACTCTTTCCCTTGCCAGCCCTATCTTTTTGAGACTTGGGCTTTTCGAACTTCTTGAATTCTATTAGTGATTCGACAATAGAAATAACAGTGGCGAGATCTTAAACACCATGTCTTTGGATCTCCAACTTTGCCCAATTTTGTAAGCCATCTTTGAATGCAAAGAACGCTTCCTTGTCAGGATAATCTGGAATTTCCAGCAACACTTTGGAGAATTCCTTCACGTACTCTCGTATGCTTCCCTTTTTGTTGGAGACACCTTAGCTTTGTTCTTGCCTCCTCCTCGGCATTCTCTGGATAGAATTGCCGCTTGAGTTCTTTCTTGAACTCTTCCCACGTGTTAATGATGTAAGTACCCCTTTCAATATCGCTGCACCTCCTTCTCCACCATACCATTGCAGTATCCAAGAGGTATAAGGCAGCACTATCAATCTTCTTGGCATCCTCCGTGACACCAAGTGCCTTAAAGTATTGTTCCAAGCTCTATAAGAAATTATCAACCTCCTTCGCATTCTTCAACCCATTATACGCCTTGGGTCTTGGAACATCTACCTTTGGAGAAGCTGCAATTACCATTGGCAAGGCAATGCTTTCACTTTGTGCAATTGCCTTTTTGCAAAGGATTAGCTCATCCTTGGTCTCCTTCAACTCATTGGAGACTCGTTCAAGCTCTTCCTTCAACGGCCCAACCTCACAATGGAGAGTCTCTTCTAAGGTCTTCACTTGGTCAAGACACCTTGATAGGGCTTGGTTTAAGGCACCTTGCATCTCCTCACGAGGCTTTTCACTCTCCCTCTCGAGCTCGTTGATGCGCTGGTCTGCTACCTTAAACTTCTCCTACCCATCAGCCATGGCAAGTTCAACTATCGTGAGCCTTAAATTGGTGTCTTTCAAGACATCCCTCGACCTTGATCTCCCCCTCTTTGGTTGCTTCTTGGCTTCTTCTACCACATTGGTAATCTCACTGTGTGGACCTGACATCCTTATCAACAGAGTGTGCTTGCTGGTTGCAGAAACGATGCTCTGATACCACTTGTCATGGACTTGGCCTTGTTCACCCAACGACCCGTGCGGCACTAGCAATTCGTCTAATTCGAATGCTAGTTCAGCCTGCTGCAAGAGTTACAATATTGCTAGTGGAAGATAAAAAGATGCACATAAAATAGATAAGCGATATGGAGAACTTGGAGAATACTATATTGCTTGGATATCTTACAAATGAATTCCCTAAGGCTATATATAGACATTCATCCCTTCAATGGATGGCTAGGATCTATTTGATCTAATGGTCACTATTCTCCTTCTAGAGTATTCTACCTAACTCTACATCTTCCAAGAAGATAAGTGTGTTATCTAACTTTACGTCTTCCTAGAGGATAAAGGAGTTATCTACAAGATTCTAGAGACTTCTACAAAATTCTGGAATTAAGGAGTGGTGGCTGGAATAAGCCTTTTCAATGGGCAATATCACGTGGCACGTGACAGGGTGCACTAGCATGGGCTCGGGCTAGTACCAAACTAGGATCGGTTGTAGTCAGCCGGCACCTGGGGAGTGATGGGACGGATCATGGCAGAATTGGCTATCCAGGGGCTACCAGAATAGGAGATAGTGGGTGGTTATCTCCATCAACACGTGATAGTGGTAGAGGAGGTAGTTTTGCAGGATTTCAGAAGCCCTATTCAAGCCAAATGGGTTGGCAGAATCTCTTTGAAGGAAGGAGAATATGGACGGTTGTAGAAAATAGAGCAATAAGCTCTATCCAAGCCAAATATGTTGGTAAAACCTCCTTGAAGGAAGAAGAAAGTGAGTAGTTTCAAAAAATGGAGTAAGAAACCCTTGATAAGATGCCATACTCTCCTTAAATGGAGATGCATAATCTAGTAAGTTAGCAGGAAAGTTATCCCAGAGTGCGGAACCCTACTATGCATGATTGACTTGATGGCCAAGTCATACATGACTCTAAGTAGTTAGGGGTGTCAACTACCAACACTATAAATAGGTATAGTGTGACAGTCAAGGAGAGAACTCGAGCGAGAACTCAGATAATTAGGATAACTATAAATACACAGGAAAATGTTGAGAAAAGAGAAGTTTTGGCATCCTTTGTATACTTTATGAAAAATAATAAAGGTTTGAAAGTAGTTCCTATAAATGTTGTTTGTATTTTATGTGACAGTTTGATTGAGATTAAGTGAGGCTTAGTTATATCATAAGATTCAAATTTTAGATAAAAATTTTGACCCGGTGACAAATAGCATACTGATATTCTACAAGGGCCAGGGCGATTGTACCAAGTGTTGGTACGAGCATCTCCATGGGCAATGCAGATGCCTTTTCACTTGTAAGTGATTCTTATAAATGTTGTTTATGCCTTTTGTGATTATATTTAAAAATTAAAATATATAATTAATAGTTATAATAATATGATATTTAAATTTACGTCTGAGATATATATACGCGTTATTTTCATAAATAATATCGTTAATTACAATCTTATGTCTTACGGTAACAGGTGGCCGAGTAAAACAGTCGCATTGGCACGACCAAAGCTACTTCCTACAATTTTGGACGGCTACAAAACCGAGAATCCTGTGTCCTTGCAATGGGAAGTGAACAGTTGTGGATAATTAGGATTAATTTATTACCAAATCCAATAAAAAAAATCCGACGTGTGAGACCAGTTAGATGTCCCAGCAGATCCTTCTCTTGCGTGAAACGAAACACTATTGACATAGTCTTCAAATCAGTTTCACCGACCCAACCGGTGAAGAAAGATTGTCTCTCTTCGTTTTAGGCTGTTTCGTGGCGGGTCAGGTTCATTCTTCGTCTACCCAGAAATTGCTGGTCTTCGCTTGGGTCTCAGTATACGAATTTTCAAACACGGACACGATTGCCTGATAACATAAAAACCTTTGATTCTCTCTCTTCCTCCCCTTCGATCTTGGGTTGAAGTTTTTTTTTTTTTTTCCTTCTTCTTTTAATGGTTTGAAGAAGTGATGCTTCTCACATCCTCGTATCATTAAAATTCCTTCAAATTCCACGAGGTATTTCTGTTTCTCTGTGTCTGTCAAGCAACCTTTACGAAGCTTCCTTTGTAATTGTCCTGTTTCTAATCTTACGGTGAATCTCTACCTCTTGCCTATTAACGTTCCTCAAAAAGTTTGTTGCTTTTCGTTCTTCGCCCTTTACAGAAAGTTGAAACTGGCAGAAAGAATCGATCTTGATTATCTATTGTCTATCTCTTATCTGTTATTGGCTTATATTTATGAATGGTTTCCATCTCGTTTGCCTTGTAAAGAATTGCTAAATTTTGGTCTTTTGATCATTTAGATGGATAATTATGGTTTACCATCTTCATACCCTGACAGCAATCCATACCCATATCCTTATCCTCACCATCCTCCTCTCCAAAATCATGCATACCCACCTCCTAATTTAGAGCCATACCATTCCCATCCCTATCCATACCCAGACAACACTCTGTACGGATATCCCCCTCTTGCATACTCATCACCACCACCACCACCAGCACCTTCAGGGACCCATTCAGGCCCTTTAGACTGCAATAACCACCATCTTTCATCTACACATTCGGGGCCTTTGGACTCACCCCAACACCATTCAGGGCATTTTCCTCGTCCAAATCCATACCAGGCTTCTTCAATTCTGCAGAGTCCTCCATCACCCGCCCTTCAACATGATGGCAGTTTCCAATACGGTTCACCTCAATACCATTATCAACCGCAGTCAGGGCACTATGCACCTCCTTATCTCCCACCAGAGGTGCCCCCAAGATCCGATAGCTTTTCCAGTCATCATAGACCAGATAGCAATAGTAACACCGCCAATTCTGTTTCATCTGCTTACCCTCCTCTGGATGATCTGTTAAGTGATGTGCATTTGGATCATAAAACTCACCCTACTGCCTCTGCATCCCCACCAGCTCCTTCTGTTCTACCAGTGCCTGATTCCCCGGCAAGTCATCAGAGTTCAAGTCCAATGAGTGATTTTTATTATAATCCTAATAATTCCTTTTCAAGCAACTATGAAGGGGCTTATTGGGGCCGGATGGATTCATCTGGAAATTATTCTCCTTCTACTTATGCATATTCAGGCTCCTTTAATGGATCTCAGCATAGCCAGAGTATGCAGCTTGTGCCTTTTCAGAGTGGTAAAGGGTCTCTGAAGGTTTTACTGCTACATGGGAACTTGGATATTTGGGTTTATGATGCAAGGAATCTTCCAAATATGGACATGTTTCACAAGACTGTTGGGGATATGCTAGGCAGATTACCTGGAAATATAGGCCCCAAGATTGAGGGACAAGTGAGCCGCCAGATCACTAGCGATCCTTATGTTACTATTTCTGTTGCTGGTGCTGTTGTGGGGAGGACTTATGTGCTTAGCAATGATGAGAATCCTAGTTGGATGCAACATTTTTATGTTCCTGTTGCACATTATGCTGCTGAAGTGCATTTTGTTGTCAAAGATAGTGATGTTGTGGGGTCACAGGTGATAGGTTTTGTAGCAATTCCAGTGGAACAGATATACTCAGGGGTAAGAATTGAGGGAACTTACCCCATTTTGAATAGCAGTGGTAAACCATGTAAGCCTGGAGCCATACTGAGAATTTCCATTCAGTACATTCCGATGGAAAAATTGAGCAATCACCAACAAGGTGTAGGGGCAGGTCCTGATTATCATGGTGTGCCTGGCACATATTTCCCTCTTCGGAAGGGTGGCACAGTGACTCTTTACCAAGATGCCCATGTCCCTGATGGGTGTCTTCCTAGGGTGACACTTGATGATGGGATGCCTTATGTGAATGGAAAGTGCTGGTATGACATCTTTGATGCAATACGTCAAGCCAGAAGATTAATTTACATTACTGGGTGGTCAGTTTGGCACCAAGTTAGGCTAGTTCGGGATACTGGTAATCCATCAGACAAAATCATCCTGGGGGAGCTTCTGAGGTCTAAGTCCCAGGAAGGAGTAAGGGTGCTGCTTCTGGTGTGGGATGACCCTACTTCAAGGAACTTCTTGGGATATAGAACAGTAAGAATTTTACCTGTATTGTATTGCAGTTTACAGTTGTGTAATGTAGGTTCAGGCATGCTTCTGTATGCTTGGGTGTTGTAGTCATCCTAGATTAGCTTACTTTCAACACGATTAATGCAAGGCTGCTGTTTTGACTTCCAAGTCACAAAGGCAGGCGTTGCAGTTTTCTATTGTTCTATCTTTGCTACATTGCAGTGTAGCACACATTTGTCTATGTTTTATATTCATGCATGTTTTATAGACTATCCGTTCTATAACTTCTTACCGGGACTCTCGATTGGAGCATGTGATCTTTTTCTTCTTATGTATGTGCTGCCTTTCTTACTTAGTTCTGGAATTATCTCACCATAGCTGTTAATTTTCAATCTGAAGCAGAAACTGACATGCATTGTCTTGTAAACTCCTTTTCATTTGACTTTAAAGTCACAAAGCTAGGCAACATTTGTTACTGATTCTTATTGTTCTATCTTTGCTATTTTTTAGTTTACCATACATTTGTTTATATTTTATGCTCAAGCATATTTCCTACACTATGCATTCTATAAATTCTTATTGTGACTGTTGATTGGATCATGACAATCCATTTTACGTTATTTGTGTCCCTTTTTTTTTTGTTTGTCTGAGCAATACCTTATTTGTATCCTTGATTGCTGGGATTTCTGTTGATATATCCTCAAACTTATTTCTAGAATTATCTCATGTTAATTGTTGATTTTCAATTTGAAACTGAGACTGACAGGAGTCTTCCTGTTAAACATTTTTACATTGGAATATTGCAGGATGGAATCATGGGAACCCATGATGAAGAAACACTCCGTTTTTTCAAGCATTCATCTGTGCATGTGCTACTTTGTCCCCGTAGTGCTGGAAAAAAACATAGCTGGGTCAAGCAAAGGGTGAGTTCTTCTAATGTAAATGAAGATTGAACTATGGCATAGCAGTGCTACTGCACCCTTCATATTGACATATCTTTGCAATTTCTACTGCTTTATGCTGTAATTACATGGAGAAATATAATTGAAATAACATTTTGTTCTTTCTTTATGTTTTTCATTTCTTGTTTATATTTTAATTTGATGGAAATTGCTGTTTCATTGCTAAACCTCCAACACAAATGATGCTATAATGCAGTGATCTGTGAAATTCAAATAGAGCTTATGCATCTGCATGTTAACGATATTTCAAAATCTCTGTATTGTCACTATACATCTGTGTGTTCAATAATTTAGTCTCTCTGCAAACTTCATCATTAATATGAATTAGTGAATGGGTATGAAGATAAGACATCCTCTGCTCACTGTAACTTTGTATTTTTGGAGACAATGAGATTTTTGTCTCATGTCCTATGATTTTTTATTTTTTCCTCATATAGAATGCCAGAACAATGAACCTTAGATCAATCAGAAATGCTGGACAATTACTTACTGATTTTCCTTGTTCTCTTGTAAATATCAGGAAGTTGGAACCATCTACACACATCATCAGAAAACTGTAATTGTAGATGCTGATGCTGGAAAAAATAGAAGAAAAATCATAGCTTTTGTTGGTGGACTTGATTTATGTGATGGGAGATATGATACTCCAGATCATCCTCTCTTTAGAACACTGCAAACAGTTCATAAAGATGACTACCATAATCCCACATACACTGTAAGCTGTCAACTTCTAGCTGTTTTTGTAGTTACACAATTGTATTAGCTAGACGTTTCATTGTAACTTCTTAACTACATGACATTTACTTTCTAAGAGAAGCAGAGATGATATTGTTCCTTGGAGTTGAATTTCGGGGACATACCTCTGATTGATAATGGTGGCTGGAAAAAATGTATTTATCATGCAATATCAATTGTTGAAATCAAATTCTGCTCCATCAGCCCTGTAATTCTGTAATCTACTAAGCAGGGCAATGCTGCTGGTTGCCCAAGAGAACCATGGCATGACTTGCACTGCAAAATTGATGGTCCAGCAGCATATGACGTTCTAACCAACTTTGAGGATCGCTGGCTCAAGGCAGCAAAACCCCATGGGATTAGAAAGCTGAAAGCTTCCTATGAAGATTCGTTGCTCATGATAGATAGAATTCCAGATATCATAGGAGTTGTTGATGCTCCATCTGTTGGTGAGAATGATCCTGAAGCTTGGCATGTTCAGGTAATTTGTCTGAGGCTTGTCCAGATGTTGAAGTACTGAGATTGATTCATCTTAGGGCTTGTTTTGTTTTGTGGAGGTAGAACTTGCCATGGATTTTGCTTGTTTGTGCTGGCTAACAGGCCTGATGCATTTATATTCTTGTGGGGTAACATGCAGATCTTCCGTTCAATTGATTCCAATTCTGTTAGAGGCTTTCCAAAGGATCCAAAAAATGCCACAAACATTGTGAGAGAACGGTTCATTGATTTTTTTCTCTGTAATAATGCTTGTTGTGTACAGGAACTGCATTTAGAGCTTAAATGATTGTTTTCATTGTGACAGAACCTGGTTTGTGGGAAGAATGTACTAATTGACATGAGCATACATACTGCATATGTGAAGGCCATTCGTTCTGCCCAGCACTTTATTTATATAGAGAACCAATATTTCATTGGGTCCTCCTACAACTGGGGTTCACATAAAGATTTGGGTAAGTAAATTTTGATCTTTCTTGAATTGTGTTTGGAAGTGCTGCCCTGAAGATTGCAGTTCAGACTATTCTCTCTCTCTCTCTCTCTCTCTCTCTCTCTCTCTTTTTCCAGTCAAAGAAAATTAGGTTTCTGGTTTCATGAGACAATCTTTGTGAGCTTCATACTTCCATTAGTGAGGATATATTACTTCCTGTTTTGATTTTGTAGCCATACCCAATTTCAAAATTTAGACATGACAACTGTAAAATAGAAAAGCTAACCAGAAGATTAGTCTTTAAGATAACCTGTCTTCCTTGCTTTCAAGTCTTGTTTGCATCTTCTGTATTGTCCTCTAGTATTGCATGGCATCTATGCTGTAGCAACAACTTATATTGGACATTGTACTTCCATACTCCAATGTTGACCACATTCTGCCTTATTTTCACAGATACATAGGTTTTAACTTTGATTTAGAATACTTGGAGAGCATTTGATTTACTCGGATGCTTCCTGCTCCATAAAGCAAGACAAATGTATATTTTTATGTAATTGACCAGGAAAATGACCATTGCACAGCATATGATGGCAGATACTTCGGATGTTTGGCCCATCAAATTTCCATGGTTTTTAATATGTATATGACAGTATTGCCTCACCATTTTTTAATGCATACCCTTTAACGTAAGATGGAAATTTTAAACAAAGAGCTCTATGCAATGTTCTGTCATGAAATGGTGTTGATTGAAACTGATATACTGTCAGGCTATTCTTGCAGGTGCTAACAACTTGATTCCCATGGAAATTGCACTAAAGATTGCCGATAAAATCAGAGCACATGAGAGATTTGCTGCTTACATTGTTGTCCCGATGTGGCCAGAGGGTAACCCAACTGGTGCAGCTACCCAAAGGATTCTATTTTGGCAGGTGTGTTTCATTTGTAGATCTGGTGATCGAGAAATTATGTTTGGTCAGAAATGCTTGAAATCTGTGAGCCTTTCTTTATCTGAATTCAGCATGATTCAGTGTGTGTTTTAAGGTGGACTTAAACAAGGGAAAGCTTTTGTGGTTGACCCAATTGGATCTAATTTCATAAGCAAACCTGGCCTATCAAGTTATTTTCCATTCTTAGACATTAGAAATGGCATCAATAAATGGCCAATCTATATGCTAAAATTCATAGCAATAGTTGATGGCTGATACTGCATTTAGTTATCTGGGAAATGTTTTACTTTGTTGCAGCATAAAACCATGCAAATGATGTATGAGACCATTTACAAGGCTTTAATGGAAGTTGGACTTGAGGATGCATACTCACCTCAGGATTATTTGAACTTTTTCTGTCTTGGTAATCGTGAAGCCTCTTATGACAGTTCAGCCATGTCAAGTCCTGCTGCTGCAAACACTCCTCAGGTATCTTTATTCCTCAAAGTACCTGATTTATCCTACCATTTATTAAAGGCATTACTTAGTCCACGAGCATGAACATCAAAGTATGGCAAAAAATGTCCCTCATGGACTCTATTATTGATTAGTTTATTAACAGGCTTGCTATGGTGGTTGATATTTGTTGAGCTTTATTTATTTCTGTCCTTGATTCCTTAGAAGGGTCAAAATATTTCCTTTGATATCACCGCAACTTTTCTGCCATTGTAGTTCTTTCAACTGATTCTTTGGTCTCTCGGTACCATATGTACACAAAATGCTGTTTTGTGGTCTTTACAGGCATTAAGTCAGAAAAGCCGACGATTCATGATTTATGTTCATTCAAAAGGGATGATTGTTGATGATGAATATGTGATATTGGGATCTGCAAATATAAATCAACGTTCCCTGGAAGGAACAAGGGATACAGAGATTGCAATGGGAGCCTATCAACCTAATCATACCTGGGCAAGAAAACAATCTAATCCACACGGACAGGTAAGTTTTAGAGGATATAAATCCGTGGAGTGCTTGTACTGAAATCATGTCTCTCAGCTTAAAGCCATGCAACAGAATGTTAGCTTGTCAAATCTAGATGACAAAGAGACCTGATGTCTTTTTCTTTCCTTTTGATGTATACAAATCTGCACAAGTAATTTTTGATCTATGCAAAAGAAACTACCCAATTTCACTGCCACTTGAGACACTGGAATCTCTTTTGCTATTGACTAACTTGTTATTTTACATTCAAAATATATCTGCTCTGCAGATATATGGGTATAGGATGTCACTCTGGGCTGAGCATATTGGAGCTGTTGAAAACTGCTTCACACAACCGGAGTCTCTGGAATGTGTTAGAAGAATCAGAACACTTGGGGAAACGAGATGGAAGCAGTTTGTGGCTGATGAGGTAACAGAAATGAGGGGGCACTTGTTGACGTACCCTGTTGAAGTGGATCGGAAAGGGAAGGTGAAGCCCCTTCCGGGATGCGGAAGTTTCCCGGATGTGGGTGGAAACATAGTGGGTTCATTTCTGGCCATTCAGGAGAATCTGACAATCTGATTAAGGGCATTGCAATTCACATTGGTATGAGTACAGTCTTGCGACAGTCCCTCTGACATGTTCATATTGGATTCTCACCAATATTTGCGATACTCAAGTCAGCGTTCTTGCTTCCACTTTCTCCATCCCTGCTCGTGCGGGTGCTTCCAATAAAAAGGCCATGTTGCTGCTGTATAGCCCATCATCCCTTCTCCCCCTCGGTCTCTGGCAAAGTTGTCTTTTTCATCTTGTGGTTGACAATTTGGTCCAAACACAGTCTTTTTAGTAGAAGTATGACTATTTTATACAACTTTTTCTTATTTAATAAATTTTGCATATGGTATAAAAAATATAATTTCTTTATCAAGAATATTGTTCATCTTTTTTTGTAATTTAAATAAATATATGTTATATTTATAAATGTGCATAATTATTTTTTTTAAATAAGAATAATAACTTAAACATTATTATTCGGTTTGACTTTTTATTTTTGTTTTTTTTTATTTTAACTTACAATGTTTTTATGTGTAGCTTTTTGAATTTAAATTTCATCAAAAAATTTTATTTTATAATTTTAAAAAATATTGTGTGCATTTTTTAGGGCGTTTATTACTATTAATTTAATTAAAAAAAAATTGAGAACTTTTTTGGTGTATAGGCATGAACTTGTTTATGAAAATAGATTTTTTTTTTTTGTACTATGATAGGAAAATTGAGTATCACTAAGTTGGTAAAATATAACACCTTAGCAGCATTTTGATATAAAAGTATTTATTTATAATTTATGTAAAAGTTTCATGATAATTTATATTTATTTTACATATATAATTAATAATTAATTTTATAATATTTTATAATTTTTTCTTTTAATAAATTTATTTTTTGAACATTAAAATTAATATGATAAGTTTTTTTATTTTTTACGATTTATTATATAATTATTAAATTAATTGTCAAAAATTTTTATTTTATAAATATATTTTTTAAATTCTTTAAGTATTTTTTTAATTTTATAAATTTTATTTTATTTTTACTAATTGTAATATTTGTCATTATACATCAAATTCTTCGACTTGATTAGAAGTTGTAAAAATTATTTTACTATATGTTATAGTTAATTCAAACATTGTTTAGAATCATCATCTTAATTTTTTTTTAAGTATTAAGACTATATTTTTTCTTAACTAGACTAATTGACAATTTGTCTTGTTGACCAATATTACTAAATATCAAATTTCAAACAATTTAAGTAACTATGTCTTAATCAACTTAAATTAAGAGTAATCTGAAATTTAAAACTTTTAGGTAACAATTTATTGTAAAGACTTATAGACTTTATTATAACACAATGGATGCCACTTTTTATTTTAATTCTTCTTGTCTATATCTTAACCAAGTAATAGTATATTTAATTTATTATATATATAATTTATTTCTAGTACTTGGATAAAAAATAAGAATAGAGTTTCTATTTTCAAATTTCTTTCTTGTTCCGTAATCATTCTTTTTCTCTTTTTTTGTAGAAGGATATCTTCGTGCTTTTAAATAATCATTAAATAGTCATTATTTTTAGTTATTGTATTGAAAAGACTTTTATCTATATATGTACACCTATTCCCTCCTTATCTTTTTGGCAGATCATTAGGTTATTGATGATATGTATAATATAAATGAACATATGATACATATTTAATATCTTTTATTTGTAATCCTTAAAGTAAATAAGATGCAAATGGAAGAAATGTAGATGGAATAAAAGAAGAAGAAAAAAGAAAAGCCTTATAGAAATTTTTAAAACTTTATGGATACAATTTTGTAAATACAAAAGAGAAAAACTTATAAAAATTTGATAAAGACATTTTGAAGACTAGAGATACTTTAAAAAGCTTTTTGTGATTATACCCTAAAAACTTTTGCCTTCTTCTTTATTAGAAAGACTTATTTACATGTATATATCTTCTAATATCAAGATATCTTTAATTTAAATGATGTAAACTCTTACATCATAGGTACAATAATTTAATATAACTTCATTCCTTACGTAACATTCATCTAAATAAAATTTATTGAATAAAGGTGTTGGCCATAAGATGTATTTTGTTGTAGAATTGTTTGATCATATCATATCCATAGTCTTAATCTTCATTATTAAAGTAAGAGTCAATCTAACTTTCACTATCATCATTAGAAATCTATAACAATGTCTTTTTTAACTTTTGCTTATATTCTTTTAGGGATGAACTGGACATTAAGGAAGCCTATATTGTGCTTTTAATAGTAAGAAAGGTTGATTAATCTATTGTAGGAACTTTAAAACAAATCTTACCTTGTATTTGATATGCACAATTAATAATAACTTCTGGACAAGCTTATGATGTAGAAACAGAGAGCCATCATTTTGTATTTATTTGTCATGCCAACATTAGAGAATAAGGAGTGGATAAAATATTCAAACTTAAAAGGTTATAGAAAATAAACATTCCAAAGAAAGTTTGCTTTTTGATTGGTTAGTGAGAAAAAGGAGAATCATTCTTGTATTAGTTTTAGGAAAATTTGTCTATTCAATCCAAAATTAATTCATCAATCATAGAACCAACTTGAAAAATTTATGGAATAATTGTAGATGAAATGTATAAACTACAAATAATTCTAATTCCTTAAGTATAACATATTTTTATATACAAAAATATAGTCATGATAATTGTAAATTAAAGGTATGAACTCTTAAGAAAACCTTTTATGATATCAATTCTTGAGAAAACCTTTAATACTAGTAAATTTGGACTAAATGCTCTTAAGTACAAACCATTTTAGTTCATTCCTTTAAGGTTAAGACTTTACATATTTTTAACTTTAAAAAGGTTATTTTATTAGATCGTATTTATTTTCAGTATAAGCAATATTAGTTGATTTTATGTTTATGAGTATAACTTTATAGAAACACTTGGTCTTATATTTATCATCAAGCAACATATAGGAACTTAAGGAGAACATTTTAGGAACAATATTGTTAAAGTATAAAGGTTGGTGTTTTGATTCTAGTAAGCAAACAAGTTGGTGTTTTGATTATAATAAGCAAATAAGTATTGATATAGGTTTAACAACATATTTGGTGGAAGCTATAAGAGTTTGATTTTGCTTAACAAGAAAAGAGGATGGTATAGGTCAAAGAGATTATGAAGTTTTAATAGTAACAGGTAATAAATAGATTTAGGATTAATCTGTAGAGTTTCCTGATAATTTTTTTTGTGTGAGAGTAACTAGGTTTTGTGACAATTAGGTTATAACCTTAAATTATTAAAAAAAAAAGGAAGTAAATGCTAATAATTTATTTGTTACCATTGGTGAAAGACCTTGATTTATAAACATTTAAAATAATTTTTTTCATTACTTTCTCACCACTCATTTAAGTAATTGCTCATTATTTCTTACTTCTTTAGAAATTATTGAGAGAAAACTAAGTAAAATATTAAAAGTACGTTTGATAAATTTAATTTCAAAATCAAAGGTTGAAAGTAAATATTGTCATTTAGCAAAAAACTTTTTAGAAATTAGATTTTTAACATCATTTTCTAAAATAAATTTGACAAGTTAATAATTAATATAAAGTAAAAATGTTTTGTTACAAATATTATCTTAAAAGGTCATGATGCATAAAACAATGTTTTTAACAATTAAATAATTGATACGTAGTCTTTGTCAAACTTTAAAATGATATCTTATTATAAATTCTTTACTTTGATATTCCACCATAACTTAAATCAAATTCATCAATTTTAACTATTAAGAAAGCTTTAAGGTCTAGAATTCCTAAATATAATTAAAATTTAATTAAAAATTTTAGCTTTAAAATAACTTGTGTCATCTCTTTTGTTTAATTTGAAAGATTTTTTCTAATTTTTTTGTATAAAGTTAAACATATAATTTTAAAATTAGGAACAAAATTAAAAATATAATTAAGGCATCTTAAAAATTTTTGTAATTGTTATTTATTTTTGATTTTATTAAAAATTTTGTTAGCAAATTTTATAAATTTACTTATTGGAGTAATGGTTCCTCGATATATATTATATCCTAAACTACTAAACCATTTGTTTTAACAATATTAAGAAAAATTTTAAGATGTTTAAAGTGTTTGGTTGTACATTTAAAAAATGCAAGCACATCATTTATGTAAATTATAGTGAATTTTGTGTAAGAATTAACTATATCATTCATAATATTTTGAAATTTAGAATGTGTATTTTTAAAATCAAATAACATAACATTACATTTATAATGTCCAAAATATACTATAAAAGTAATTTTGTACTTACCTTTCTTATAAATTTGCATTTGCCAAAATTTTGATTTCATATCACATTTTAAAAATATGGTTACTCTTGTTAGTTGTTTAATTAATTTTTTTATTAGGAATAAGATATTGAATCCATTCTAAAATTTTATTTAATGGTTTATAATATATTACTAATATAAGTGCACCTTTTTCTATTCCTACTTGATTATTAACATAGAAAACATAACATAACCAAGGTGATTTACTAATTTTAATTATACCTTTTTTTCAATAATTTATTTTTTTACAATATTCTAATAATACACTATTTATATATATTGGTCTACTTTGTAAAGATATTTCTTTCATTAAAATCTTTTATGTATTGTAATTTTACAATATATTTCTTTTTATTCCAAAATGCAATAAGTATATTAGCACAAACACTAGTTTCCAATTGTTTAGAGAAATTTTGAATAATTTTTTGATTCTTTTCCTTTTGTAAATCCTCCTTTTTTTTTTTTTTTATAATTTAGTTCTTGGTTTAAAAAGTATAAATGCCTCTTATTTGTATTAAAATAAATTTTTTAAGTATTAAATTATCTTTTAATAAACTAACTTCAAAAACTTATGATTTAGATATAAATTCAAAACAATTTTTTTTATTAGTAATGGTTGTAACATTATCTTATGAGTCAACACTAAAAGGATAAAGTTGTGTAAGAAAAGGTATCCCTCAAATTAAAGTTTCACTTAGATTTTTGATTAAAATAAATTTAATTTTAAAACATATCCCTCTACAAATATGAGCATTTGATAATTTATGATTGATTTTCAATTTTTCATCATTAGCACTTATCAAAACTTGAGTTATTTTTTAAAAATATTTTACAAGTATAATCCCTTCTTAATGCAACTAAAGTCATATGATGTTCAGTATTAATGACTAAATTTACTTTTATATACTATTTTTAAAATTCTATTATATTTCTAACATTTAAAAATTCTAACAGAAAAAATTTTGCATTAACATTTTTTATTATCAATATCCTTTTATTGTCATTATTATCTGTTCATTGTTTAATTAAGTTTATTTTATTTTTTAATGATTCTATTTTTGAATTTTTGATTTTTAACTTTCCAATGTAAATCTTTTAATGTAACTTTATTTGTATAAAAAAATAAAGGACATATATATTTTTTAATGAATATAATTATTTTAGCTTAATAGGTAATTCTTTATAAATTAATTCTTTTTATTTTATTGAATAGTTTTTTTTTTATTTTAGGTCATTTATTTTATCTGTTATACTTATCAATATTTTTTTTATCTTGCATAATCACATACCATCATTAGTTCCACTATTACTTGATTAGTTAGTAGATTTTTCTTATATGTCAAGTATTTTATCATTATATTTATCAATTAATTCATCATTAAATCTAATGTTTCTTTAATTAAATTGAAAATTTTATTTTTAAATTTTTATTTTATTTCTAAGGCCTGGACATATTTTTTAATTTATACCAACTTTTATAATGTTTTACTTGTCCATATTTATAACAAACTATTTGTTTTTTATTGCTCTAAGTTTTTCTTTTTTTTTTATTATATTTATAAATTTTATTGGTTTTGTATCAAGTTTTCATAATTGTAATTTTCTCTTTTTATTTTAAAAGGTGCTAACATAGTTTCATATCCATATTAAGAACAAAATGATCCTATTCTTTTTTATTTGTTTACATGTCATTTTTTATCCTTACTTTTAATTTTAAATTAGTGTATAATTGTAAGTTTTCATTATTAATGTGAATAATAATTTATCTATATGTTAAAGTATTATAAGATATGTTTCTATTGTATATATATATATTTACAAGTTTCTCTTTTATTTTTTTAAAGAGGATAAAAAAGAAAAACTCATAATCTATATTCTTTTTATTTTTTCATTTTTGACCTTTCTTTGAGGTACCAATCTTATACCGTGCTGCAGTTTCCCAACATAACAGAGTTGAGATGACCGAGTTGGTCTAAGGCGCTAGATTATGGTTCTGGTCCGAATCCCACTCTCCAAAGCCGCATTTATATTAACTTTTATGCCATCCAGTGGCAACTTCTGCCCATGGATAAGCGTCCAATAAAAGGGATCTCTTGCGTTGAATGACATTCACAACCAAAGAAGTGACACAATCAGGATGCTCTGCTTAAATGTTAATGGTAAGGTATGAAGGCCTAATTTAAAGCTTCTGAAGCCTTCTCATTTTGGCAAAAATAGAATTACTTCTGATGAGACTGCTGCAAAAATTTTGTCATGAAAGCAAAACTACTACTTTCTATAATCAAATCTTTCACCTGTTCGTTCCAGTTATACAGTGGCTTTCATGGTAAAACAAATCAAAACTCATCTCTTTCAGAAGTGCTTTAAAGCTTCTGCTTTGATGCAGCATCTTCAATTGAGAAGAAGATGTACAAGGATACAATTTCTATAACATGTAAGCACAACTCAATCACTATTCAGAAGAGAGCAATTCAACTGAATACTATCCCCCATGCAAGGTGGAAATGAAGACCACAGTATCATTCTCTTCCAGTATTGTATCAAGTTGGCCGCTAAGCTCCCAATCACAATCATTCACAAGCACCAGAACACCAGGTCTCCTGTGTGAGAAAACAATATGTCAACTCATTTAACTTAAACAGCATGCAATATAGTGAACTTTCTAACCAAACAATCTCCATTGTATTGGCCTCTTGCACATAAAAAAGACTTCCAAAAATGATCCCCCTCAAGAGAATTCACAATTTATGCACGATGAACTTAAACCTCAATGTGTGTGTGTGTGTGTGTGTGTGTGTATATATATACACACACATATACGCATTTATAAGAACTCTGAACTTACACCCAGTCTCCTTTAATTGAACATTTCAGGCCTCTACTCGTTAACTCAGTTAACGTAAATGGCATATAAGTCCTAACCAAACAATATCCAGATTTTTAGCCTCTTGCACATAAAAATAAAAATTTAAAAAAAATTCCATTAAAATTCCCTCCGACAAGAATTTCACAATTTATACAGAATGAAGCATAACTCATTGTATATACGCAAACCTTTGAACTTACACTGAATCTCCTTTCATGAACATTTCGGGCCTCTCTTTGATCAAATTTGTACGAACCCAGGCAAGCAAACCTTTCATCGTTAACTACAAAAGAGAGAAGAAAGGATCAACATCCACACACATTGAGAAACTTATACTGTAAACCACCAAAATTTGGAAATAAAAAAGATCTTGATATTGCATGCAGAATCATCCAGATCTAAAAACAAAGTTTACCTTTCCTGTCTCATTTTTTGGGTCGACATTCGCATTATGTACCTTTACTGATTCACAAAGAAGCTCTAGTCCCCCACTGCATCCGAAAAAAACCCCAAAAAAGAAAGAAAAAAACGCAGAGTCATATCCGCAGAGAATTCTCGAGAGCAACAAAAAAGGGAAAAATTTTTTTTTTTTTAAAAGCCCCCCGAAAAAAAGCGTCAGTGCAAACAGAACAGAACGGGAAACAAACTTGACGCAGAAAGAACGATTTACCCGAATTCGAGAGTGAGCTGCATATTCTCTGTCTCCGCTACTACTCGTGCTCAACAATCGAGGAACCCTAGATGGACTTCGGACAGAACACGAGACACCTCGACCCCTCGTTAGCTCTGTTTGGTTTTTGTTTCTTTTGGGGCCTAACCGAAAACGATCTACAACGACGTCGTTTTAGGAGTTGAAGAGGCCCCCCCAGAACCTTTTTAATGGAAGACGGGCGGCTGTCGGCTGCACCAGGGCCGAGTCCATGGTTTGGCTCGGGTCGGGCTGTAATTTCGATTTTGAAACAGTCGACTTCAGTTCTGCGATCAGATCGGGTCTGGATCCATTTCGCTTACGGTTCTGATCTCAATTTTTGGCTAGTTTATTGAGATTCTCATTTTCGAGTAATTGTTACGACTCCTTCCCAATGTGTTACCTTTATGTTGACGTGGATAAATTTTAAAAGATAAATATTGAAAAAGGATTTCATATAAATAATAATAATAACAATAATAATAATAATAATAATCTTAATGGGTATCCATCGCTTACTTACTGGGTGGTTTGTTGTCACTCAATTGGATAATTTAGTTTTAAAGAATAATATCATTCTACTAATGACATCTATCGAGTGAAAGTGGCCTCGTCAAAAATGGAAACACATGGGCCCATTCAGATTTTCTTTTTTTTATTTTTATTATTTTTAATTATATAATACATATGAAAATAAAAAAAAAATGCATGAGTATGTTAAACATAGTATGTATTATCATAGGTAAAAAGTATAATATCATAAATTACTATCATTTATGTACTTTTTACCTTTTCTTATGCACATTTAATTTGATTTAATTGTAAATTTTGTTGAACCTCGTTTGCATTACGTGATTTTATTTCTTTCAAAAAATAAATTGTACAAATATATATATATATATATATATATTACTTTATTTGTGAGTGAAGTCATTGATAGATTGTTGCGTCTGAGGTGTGACTGATTTCTCATTCTGCCTATCATTTTCCCTTTTTATTTAAACTTAAATCAGAAAAAAAAAAAAAAAGAGTAAAACCATAGGGAATGACTACGTATCTGACGCTTATCATGTTATGTCAGTATATAATAGTCACTTCCAAAAGAAACAAAAAAAATCAGTTTATTCAGGGAAAAAAAATTTAAAAAAAAATACTAATTACTAAGGAAAAACAAAAATAATTTATCTTGGCCCAAAAAAAATTTGAAAAAGAGTAATTTCACCCCTCTCTCTTTCTCTCTCTTCCTAACTCTCTTCTTATTTGTTTGTTTGCAATAATGGAGGTTTCAATTCTTCAGTCATCAATTCTTCTTTTTTTTTTTTGGGCCATTGAACCAAGCATATCTCCTCTGTAAGCTCTCTCGGTATATAAATAAAATATAAATTACTGATATATTTCTCAAACCTCTTATATATTTCAATAAATATCTTATACAATAACTAAATACATTATACATTTTAATAAAAATATTATATATAATTTTTAAATATATTATATATTTGAATATAAGCGTCTTAATTTATTAAATTTTTAATATATTTTATTAAAAATATCATATATATTTTTAAAATTTGTCATATATTTCAATAAAGATATCTTAATTTATTTCCTATGAATATCTATAGTGGTCAATCTTAAATTGGTGCTATCACAATTTATTAGAATGTGATAGGTTCAACCAATTGCTAGCTTATCTAAGTAGGTTGCTACTTACCTATAAAAGAGGTACAATTTAGTCGGGCAAAATTGAATTTTTAGGCCTTTTATTGCTTCTCGACATAACAAGGCATTGAAAAAATATTTTCAATGGGATAGATCAAACTCTAAGTCTAATAAAGAAAAATATAATAAGAAAGTTATTGATAGGTTAGCTTATAAATAATTAAGTTGTGAGTGTATACCACAAATTGGACTTTTAATTGACTTATCAAACTACAACTATATATATAAGTAAGGACATTGTAAGAGACAATATTACAATATCAATATTAGAAGTTATTTGTGACAAAGAAGTTTATTTAAAAACTTTGTCTCTTATGTTATGGATGAGAAAAACTTTTCATTATTATTGTCTTTAAACTAGTTTCATGGACATATATGAATTATAACTATATTCATCCTATTATTTGTATCATCCGACACTTTGTAAATATTATATAACACTTTTGTGGTAAAAGTGTTGTATTTTATTTCTAAACACATCGTATAATTCCATTAAAAAGGTTATATATAATTCATAAACCAATCATATAATTAAAAATATCAAATATGATTGTAAATCCTATTGTATAATTTACCAAAAAACATTAATTTAATAAAAATGTGGTATATAATTATTAAACTTATTATATAATTTATTTAAAAGTGTTATATATAATTCAAAATTTTTTTATATAATTCACAAACTTGTCATAGCGTCGTATATATTTTCCAAATATATTGTATAATTTAATAAAAATATCGTATATATTTCTCAAACTTATCATATAATATAATAAAAGTGTTTTATATAATTGATAAACTTGTCATATAATACAATAAAAGTTTGTATATCATTCTCAAATGTGTCCTAGAATTCATTATAATTGTTTACATACAATTCACATATAATTCAATTAAAACAATTATATATAATTCCTAAATATGTCATATAACACAATAAAAATATCATATATAACTATTAAAAATATTGTAAAATGTAATTAAAAGTAGTATATATTTCATTAAAAGCATTGTATACAAGATATTTATAAAATTATAAGTACTTATCCAAAATATATATAACACATTGACATAATTATTAACACTCCAAAATAATAAACTACAATCTTATAAAAATATCCCATAGAAAATCTACAACATTTTAAAAAAGATATACAACATATATATATATATAGGATAGTTTAATCATATTATACAATAATTTAATTATTTGGGATAAAAAAATTCTTTTTTTAAATCCATAAATACAACAAATATTTTCAATATGATGTCCAAATTGCGAATGGGCATTACCCATTTTATCCTTTGATATATTAACTTTTGTTATATAATTTTATCTTTTTAAATATGATTAGTCAATATTTTTAAAGTTGTTCATAAATATGTACTAAGAACAATGCTAATATGAATTTGATTGAAACAAATTTCAAATATGTAATTAAAAAGCAAGTAACTTAGTGATAAAGAACGTGTTAAGAGATTCATGGTTACATTCAAAATCTTAATGAGTGACTACATTTAGGCAATAAACTTATATGCCAAGGGGTTATTTTTTGTTGAAAAATGAATATCTTATACATTCAAAATTTTTAGATAGAAACTTCAAACCTTTGGAAGGTTATTTGTATTTTAAATATGTTTTTATTATATATTATAAAATTTTAGTTCTATAATTTTATTAAATTACATATTTATTATATTTGTTATGTATATATTATACATATAGAAATATATGTTTATATGATATGTCATATTCACATTATAATGATTAAATTATATAACATAATAGTTAATGATATGAGATGTTA
Organism: Bruguiera parviflora; assembly: GCA_019804595.1. Classification (NCBI taxonomy): domain Eukaryota; kingdom Viridiplantae; phylum Streptophyta; class Magnoliopsida; order Malpighiales; family Rhizophoraceae; genus Bruguiera; species Bruguiera parviflora. The sequence continues at coordinate 2,759,906 of CM034053.1, forward strand.
TGTTGTTTTGACGTCCTTTTTGCCACTTGTCTTTCTTTTTTCATATAATTATTATAGTAATAAAATTTTCATAAAATTATTGATCAATTCCCCCACATAAATTATAATTTTTAAATGAAAATATTAAAAACAAATTCATATGATATTTTAATAAAACTATATGACACCTTATAAAAAATAAAAGAAAATTTTATAAAATTAAAAAATATCTTACAAAAGATAATATATAAAAAAAATAATATGATGCTTTATAAATTAAATTTGATACTAAATAATATGTAATTATCAAACCTTTAATATTACCACAAAAATTTTGAACAAATTAAGTTGTCGTAAATGTCTTAATTTTAGTATATACAACTTTGAAAGATAAACATATTGTTTTTTGGGTTTACAATAATAAAATTTTCATAAAATTCTTAATTAACTCTCGCTCACAAATTATAAATTCTAATGAAAATGTCAAGAACAAATTTATATGACATTTTAATAAAATTATACAACACCTTACAAAAAATACAAGACATTTTATAAAACTAAATAATATCTTACAAAAGATAATACATCAAAAAAAGAATTATATGATAATTTATAAATTAAATTTAATATCGATTAATATGTAATTCTTAAATCTCTAATATTAACTTAAAGATTTCAAACAAATTAAGTTGTCATATAATGTCTTAAGTTTAGTATATACAACTTAAAAATATATATATATATATATATATATATATATATATATATATATTTTTTTTTTTTTATTTAAATATATACTATTGTTCTTTAATTTCAACAATATAACAATTACATATTAGTTTGTGGAAATTATACTTGACTTTATTATAAATATTCATTTAACATTATTTATTCTTTGAACTAATTAATGTTTCTTTATATTTATTTTTGTTAAACCTTACTAGTAAAAAAATTTATAATAATTTTTAGTTGGTTTAACTTTGAACAAAAAAACAAAATGAGATGAATATGACTACTTTCTCGTATTACCTATTGTTCTTTTACTATTTTTCCCCTTTCTCTTGAAAATAATTGAAAAAAAAAAAGTTAATTGGTATCTTTTTTAGAGGCATATACGTTTGCCTCCCATGCCTTAATAAAGTTACGTTGTATAGCTTTTTTTGAAAAACTTATTTTTTGTTTTTGAAAAACTAAATAATGTTAAAGGGAATAATTACATAGTTAACGCTTAATTAGATGTAAATTGGGAACAAGCAAGCGGTAGCTAATTGGAAAAGCAACCACTTGATGGTACAGTAGTGCCTTGCCAAAAGATAAAAAAAAAAGGCTTATCTAGACAAAAGATAAAAAAAGAAAATTTACTAATTGCAAAAAAAAAAAAAAGCAATTTAACTTGACCAAAAAGAAATTTGAAAAAAAGTATCCTTGTCTTTATCTTTATGTTCTTAAATCTTTCTCTCTTTCTTTATTTATATGTTTGTCATGGTGGAGCTTTTGATTATTAAGTCATCAATTCTCTATTTTCGGCCACCTATCTCTTCTTCATAAGCTCTCAACTATACAAATGAAATATAGGTTTTTTAAATGTCATAATGTAATTCTCAAATCTATTGTATATTTTAATAAAAGTGTTATATGTAATAACTAAACACATCTTATATTTCAATAAAAGTGTCATATATAATTTTCAAATCTTTCTTATATTTAAACAAAAGTGTCATTATCTATTAAACTTATTGTATATTTTTAATAAAAGTATCTTATATATTTCTTAAACTTATTATATATTCCACTAAAAATACCAAAATCTATTTTTTACAAGTATTTATAATAATAAATTTGAAATTAGCATTATCCTAATTTGTCAAAATTGAATCATTAAGCCTTATATTGCATTCTAATATAATAAGACATCAAGTAAACTTTTTTAAAGAAACAAATCACACCCTAAACCTAATAAAGAAAAATATGGTATAAAAGCTATTGATAGGGCCAATTTAGAAATCATTTAGGAAGTTGTGAGTGTATACTATAAATTGGACTTTTGATTAACAAATTAAGCCATAATTGTGTATATAAATAAGGACTTTATAAGGGAAAATATTATAATATTGGTATTAGAAGTTGTTTGTGACAAAGAAACTTACTTAAGAACTTTTCTCTCATAATAAGGATATGAAAAACTTTTCATCACTATTGTCTTTGAGCTAATGTTATGGACATATGTGAATTAAAACTACATTCATTTCATTTATTACATCTTACAACACTTTGTATGCATTATATGACACTTTGTGGGTATAACACTTTTATTGAAACTATTGTAGTTTATTTCTAAACTTGTCATATAATTTCATTAAAAAAGTTGTATATAATTCAAAAATCTATTATAGAATTCACAAATTTATTGTATACTTTAATAAAAGTATTGTATATATTTCCTCAATATATTATATGATTCAATAAAAATATTATATATAATTTTCAAACATGTTATATAATATAATAAAAGTATTTTATATATTTTCTAAACTTGGCATATGATGTAATAAAAGTTATTATATAATTCTCAAACTTGTTGTATAATATGATAAAAGTGTCAAATATGATTATTAAATTTGTCCTATAGTTCAATTAGAAGTGTAAGGTATAATTTCCAAACATGATGTATAATTTATTTAAACATCTTTGATTTATTTTAGTAAAAATATCATATACGAGATATATATGAAATTATAAATACTCACTCAAAGTGTATACGACACATTGACTAAATTATATGATATTAAAAAATAATAAACTACAATATCATAAAATTATCACATAAAAAATACATAATATCTTAGAAAAAATATATATAACACTTTAAAGAAAATATATGATAGTTTGATCATATTATACGATAATTTAATTATATAGGATAAAGAATTCTTTTTTATGAAAATTTCCATAATTATAGTGAAACTTTCAATATCATGTCCAAATTGTAAATAAGCATTACCCGTTTTAATCTTTGGCATATTACTTTTTGTTTCATAATTCTATCTTTTTAGATTTGATTAATCATTGGTTTTAAATTTGTTTATAGATATGTACTAAAAACAATGCTACTTTGAATTTGATTGAAACAAATTTTCAAAAAATATAATTATATTGCAAATAACTTGGAGACAAAGAATATGCAAAAGATCTATTGGTGAATTCAAAATTTCACCAAACAACTACACTTGATCAACAAATTTATGTGCCAAGGAACCACTTTTTTACTAAAGAATAAATATCTCATAAATTCAAAATATTTGGACAAAGACTTCAAACACTTTTGATGATTATTGGTATTTTAAATATATTTTTAATTGCATACAAGTTTGTTTTTTTTTTATGTTATGTATATATTATACATAAAGAAATATATATTTACATAATTTATCATATATACATTATAATAATTAAATTATACAACATAATATATGACAATATAAGATGCTACACCATTTTGACATCCCTATTTCTCCTCATTTTATTTCCATATAAATATTTTAATAATAAAATTTTTGTTAAATCTTACCTACAAATTATAATTTTAATAAAAATATTAAAAACCAATTCATACAACATTTTAATCAAATTATACAATACCTTACATAAAATACAAGAAATTCTTATAAAATTATACGATACCTTATAAATTAAATTTGACACCATATAATATATAGTTCTTAAACTTATAATATTATCACAAAAAATCTCAACAAATTAAGTTATTGTATAATGTCTTAATTTTAGTATATATAGATTTAAAAGATAAACATATTGTTTTCTGGGTTTATGTAATAATTATCATTCTTTAATTTCAACAATATAGTAATTACATACTAGTTTGTAGAAATTATATTTGATTTCATCAAAAATATTCATTAAAAATTATTTATTCTTTAGCCTAATTAATGTTTTTTTATATTAATTTTTGTTAAACCTTACTAATATGAAAATTTATTACAATTTCTAATTAGTTTAACCTTAAACAAAAAAATAAAATAAAATGAGTATAATTTCTTTCTTATATACTTTTTATTCTTTTACCATTTTGTCCTTTTCTCTTTAAAAAATATTAACAAACAAAAAAAAATTAATTGATAGTTCTTTTATGGCCTATGCATGTACCTTTTACACCCTAATAAAGCAATGCTACTTAGTTTTTTAATAGTGTTAATTGGTCTAACTTAACAAACATATCTACATGAATTTTCTTGGCATTATTATACTTTATAATTTCTTTACAAATTGCTTTAATAAAATCCTTTGATGGTTATGGATATAATTTTTAATTTTATTACATGGAGAATAAGTATAGATATTAGTCATAAACTCATATATGCTAAATATATTTATATTGATTTTAGATATAAAAAAAAAAAGAGAGGAAAGAAGAAAATAAAGGAAAAAAAATAAAGTTGAAGAACATTTTTTACTTTTTATCTTTTGTATATGGAAAAAAGTGATAAGATAAAAAAATTAAAATTTTTTTATTTAAAAAAGTGATAAGATAAAGAAATTAAAATTTTTTTGTTTAAGAAATAGTAAAAAGTAAGGTAAAGAAATATAATATGAGTTCTAATTCAATAATACTGAAATTATAATTGAGAATTTTAAATTTAAGTTTTAATCGAAACTATTTAATTAAAAATAAAAAATATGATAATATTAATTTTACTCTTTGTGTGAAAACTATAATATATATGTATAAGTAAGCATATATGAGTGAAATTGAGAGAAATAGGGTGAAACATATATGATGATATTTGGTTAATTTTTAAAATAATATAATCATTTGAATAGAATTAATATTTCAAAATATATATGATTTAATTCATTTACATTATTATACTTTAATATGTATTATAATTTATTCAATTAATATTAACAATTTTTTGTATATGAATAAAATTTACACAATACAAATACTGATAATTAAGAAAAATTAATTAAAGAAGAAAAATAATTTTTAAGAAAAAAATATTTCTAATTTTTTTAAATTAAAAAATATTTTTAATTTATCTTTTTTTAATTATTTATAATTTAAGTCTTTTTTTCTTAAAAATATGACTAAAATGCCGCTTTTAAGAAATATAATAAATTTATATATCACATAAATCTAATAATAATATGTATTTATGTATGTGTACACACACATATATATAATAAATTAAAAATTAATTATATTTATCTTATTTTAATTTAGAACAAACAAAAAAAGTTGTTAACCTTGTACATTAACCATGTAAAATATGTATAAATTATTAAGAATACACACATTTGACATATTTATATTTTCGAAATAATTCCAAATATCCAGAGATTTTTTTAATTTCGTATAATTAATATATAAAGTTAACATGTTAATTAGTTTTCATCTAAAATTATCTTAAATTAAAACGAAATACAAATATTTATAATTAAAATAAAAAATTTTAAAAGTTAAGAATTATATCATAAATAATAAAAATATTTAGTAATAATTTTATTCTTATTGTTATATATATATAATAAAGTTTTTCGATAATAATTTGAAAAAACTCAATAATTTTCTTTTCAATTTAAAAAAAATTAATGAATCTGAGAAAATAATTAAGTATTTTTTTTCTTTTTTTTTTCCTCATATATATATTTTTAAATATAAATATTAATTTTTTTATATATATTTTCCTCTTTTTTCTTTCTCCTAAACACAATATCAAAGATTGACAAAAAAAAAACTCATTTTTTATAACCTCATTATATATATATAATATGTTGTATAATAATACAAAATATTATTTTTCAAATTTTTTTATATACTACTTATTATAATCCATTTTTTTAAAGGAAAAAAAAAACTTATTCAACGTATACAATTAACTCATCAAATCGTCAATTTGTCAAAGTGCAGGCCAGATCAATGGTTGAGATAAAAAAGAATTTTAGCTCAAATAAATATCTCTCCTTCCTCGAAAAAATGCCCTCGCTCTGTCGGACGAGGCGTTTACGACTGTATTGGTATCTCCTTTCGCCGCCATTGACCAACAACTCCAAACTACCGAGCAAAGAGTTGGGTGCCTGCCTGGTCGATCTGGGGTTTGGATGTAGTGATTCGTGCAGCTTCGATTCTGTTTATATCATTCTTCTCGTTTTTAGAAACTGATAATTTTGAAGGCATGGAGGCTTATAAGACGTGGGTTAGGAGGAACAAAGACTACGTGCACTCCTTGGAGTCTCTTGCCAATGTAAGAGAGCTCTTTTGTTTTCTGGGTATGCATAATTCTTGTTATGTCTGGATGTCTGTTTGCAGACTGTTAGAACGAAACCAAACTAGAAAATAATGAAATATCAGAAACAACTAATACGGAACTGGGCTTCGATGTTAGTTTGAGGTTTGATTAATGGTTTGGGGTTTTATTAATTGTTTATAGACTGACGACTATGTTTATACTCAATTTGTCTTTCCGATTGAATGGGTGTTTCTCTTGAGAGAAGAAGCAGTTTGCCAGCTTTTGCTAGCTTTTTTTTTTTTTTTTTTCCTTGTGTGGATGTTTGTGTTATTTCATCTCTGAAAGTATTGCAAATTGCTGGGTAAGAAAGGCTAAAAGTATATGATATGCGCGCGTTGGAGTTGTAGTCCGGCATAATGTCACGGGATCATGATCTTCATCCCAAAAGGCAGCCAACTGTTGGGGTGTGCGGTACACCCGCTTATAAGGCCCGAGTTCTCTCTTTTCCTTGACGATATGGGAGTGAGATGACCGCGACCCGTTACATTCTCCCATACCGAATTCATTGACGTCCTTATCGATGTTCTTGAACACGTACCGAGCTGATTTTTCGGCATTCCGTGCCAAGTCAAGGTCTTACGGTGGGAGGGGTAGATTCTGATACCACTCTATCGTGGGGTCATTACCTTTTCTCCAAAAGGTAGCTTGTCGGGGTGTGCAGTACACCCACTTATAAAACTCAAGTTTCTCCTTTTTCTTGACGATATGAGAGTGGGATGACCGCGATCTGTTACAATAAGCTGTTTTATCTTGGAGTCACAAATTTGCGTGGCATGTGGATTATTTATATTGTTTGGATTTTCCATTTAGTCAGCAGTAGCTTATGGTTACTGATGAGGAAATTATGATAAATTAACTAGGCTGTGATTTGAATGTTGTCTTACATTGGTACTGAATTGTATTCCGTAGGGTTTGACATGGCTTCTTCCAGAACGGTTTTCTTCTTCAGAGATAGGACCAGAAGCAGGTTTTGTGAAGCTTTGGTAACACTTGGATACTTCCTGTCAATTTCTAATCATTTTACAGATTATTTTTCCTTTTCTTTTGTTTTGACTTTTTATACAAAGCTGGAAAATGGCACTGTATTTAGCAATTTGGTAATCATCTGCAGTTACTGCTTTCTTGGGCATAATCACTGCCATCAATCAACATATAATTGATACAACACCAATCCAGACACTGTCAAGCTCTGCAGAGCCTTATTCTTTCCCTTACTCATTGGCCATATCTGCAACAAGGGATTTGGAGATGGTAGTTGAAGTTGCTGCGATACATTACTGTGGTGAGGGCAAGAAATGGAATTTCATTGCTGCTACAGAAGCAGCCAAGTAAGTCACATTTGTTGATGAGAGCATGTGACTATTACATTCAGTTTGGACACAAGTTTATTGATGTTTACCTACTATTTACTATGTCTAAAAACCAGGGTATTAGTGAGGTTGGCTTTGTTCCAGAACAGTGGCTACAAGATGCTTCTGCATGGAGGAGAAACACCAAATACTGAAACAAATTTGGATTTCTCAGGTTCTCGGCAAAGTCCCGGGGGTCCTGCAAAGCTTAGAAGTCATATTGGGCCTGCTCATTTGCATGCTCTTAATGGACAGAACCAGTGGAATCTAGAAGGGAGAGCACTATCTGCATTGAGCAGGTTTGGAGAAAATGCTAGGATGGTTTCTGATCCAGTATGGTTGCATAGGGTTCAACATCAACATGCAATTATGGAGCCTCCACGTAATTAGTAATTTCTCTCTTGGCAATTCCATCACATTGCAAGAAAATTGAGTGCATTTATGCCTAAACTTCATTTATCTGTAATTATGTGTTTACAGATCCAGCAGTTGAGAGGCCGACACTTTCCATGATATTATCTGAGAAAGGCGTTCGCGGGGTATTATTTGTTATGGGGGAGTTCCTTTTTATCACTAGACCCTTAATTTATGTCCTCTTTATCCGAAGATATGGAATTTGGTCATGGATCCCTTGGTTTCTTTCTCTGGGTGTGGATTTCATTGGAGCCGGTGTTCTAGCACAACTTATAAAATCAAGATATGGTGGAAAAGGCCAAAATTTTCATCTTACTCTCGCTGAACAAGATGAGGTTTGATTTCTGGGGAATTGTATCCTTATCCTCGAAGGCATCTGCCTCATAAAGCTTATGAATGAATCAGTCAATCTGTTATTAAAAAATAACTGTTGGGCTGAATGGGTGGTGAATTCATTATTGAACAGGTAAAAAGAAGAAAACTGCTATGGGCACTTTACCTCATGAGAGATCCATTCTTTGGCAAGTATACCAGGTGCTGATGTCTTTCACAAGTTGTCTTTTGAAATTTATGTGATTATGAATATAAGAAACAACATAACACTTGATAATTATGTCAGACAAAGACTGGAAAGCACCCAAAAACTGCTGGAGCCTGTTCCCATAGTCGGGTTCTTAACAGGTATGGTGTCTAATTTATGTGCTGCTTAAGTTGCATGTTTTGTGATGCATACGGAGCACTGTCTGCTTAATTTACTGAAGAACTATTATTGTTTATCTGCAGAGAAAATTGTGGAGCTTCTCATTGGAGCTCAATCTCGATACACATGCATGTCAGGATCGTGAGAGGGATGCTACAAGAAGAGGGGACTTCTGAATTTTGTTCTTGTAAAAGCCAAGGATTCTGCCATGCGGTAGAAACCTGCTTGAATTCTGATTCCTTGGTGTTCTCTTCTTCTTTAAATGGTCAAGTGGTTGTCCCAAATATCTGAATGTAATCCATTTGAACCAGAAAAGAAATTCAATAATCAGTCGCGAGTGGTTTAAAGCTGAAAGCACTAGTGAGAATGGCATGACAGTCTTCCTGTTATGGGAAGAGGACTATCCTTTTTATTTAGTCTATGGTCTATTAGGAACTCCACGAGATTCACAACTTTAGTTGTTTTGAGCCTAAAATCAATCTGGAGGATACGACTACGTGATTACACTTGTAGAAATATTATATCTATAATTTCAAACTTTTATTAAACATAGTGTTCTAAATAATAATTGGTTATTTTCAACCCAACTAATCCAATGGTGTTTTAAAGCATAACTTCTACTCCTAAGTTTTCATGGTGAACGTTTATTCGTTGGACTGGAAATCTTCGTCAATGGGGTTTGTTTTGTGTCGTCGCGCATTTAGCTGCACTATCCTAGTTACGGAAGTGCAACTCATAACAATTGTTTCTTGCTACCCCATATCTTGCTACTGTGGTCGTTAAAAGTTCTCTCTCTCTCTCTCTCTCTCTCTCTCTCTCTCTCTCTCTCTCTTTTTTCTGTATTTTATTTTACACGCGGCTTATGCATTTGTAATATTCTATTACAGCGAAGACCACGCACCAAAAGTTAAAAAACTGGCATGCCACTCAGAATACCTCATCACACGGTCAGAGAAGAGGGGGAGATGGAAGGAAGCCTGCATTTGTTTTTCGTGCCAGAGAAATTGGAACTTCATTGAAAACTCGCAGATGAGTTGGAGAATTTACATTTGCATAAACCCAAATTGGGGGCTCTTTGGCAAGTACATTTACATTTGAATTGCAATATCCTCGAGACCAAAACCGAAAAAAACTGCCCCAGCAGACTATGGAAGAATACATTTGCACAGAAAAAGTGGGCCTGTCAAAAGGGATGCAATCTATAATCCATGAAACTATAGGCCATGGCATTGGCGTAAAGACCCATATATTGTTCCATTCCCGGCTGCACGCAATTCCAGTATGGATTTTAGGCATAAGTGCCCATGGCCATCATATAGCTCCCCGACTCTGAGTATTGGTAAGAACTTCTCTTTCTCTTCTTTTTTTTCTCAGTGGAACTCGGCTTGCTTTGCATTCTTCTTTCTCAGCCAGCAGTGGACTTCTGCTTGGTGCTGGAACCTTCAGCACTGTCGATTCGTGCACTTCAGCTGCTTTTGGGGCCAATTGCTCAGTGTTATGGGCCGAATCCATCACAGCTCTAGAAACATGAGTTTCCACATTTTCACCTCGAATGGCATTCATGGCTTTTTCACCACAGTTGCTGCTGCTGGTGGAACCAGACTCCAAAATGCGCTTAATTGTTTCCCTAACCGTTACATTTGGTATAAGATGATCCGTGAGAACCCCTGTTGCTCCACACACACACACACACACACACACTTCAAATTGGAGTTGATAATATGGCTCCCGATGCACTTGTCACAAAAGCTCTGAAAACAACATTTGCTCGTAAGAACGGCGTCCTTCATCACTTGCTTGCACAAAGGGCAGTGAAGCTCTGGGTGGATGCTAGTCGTAATAGTTGAACTTGATGAGGATGACAAGCCTTCCATTCTCAGTCAATAGCAGCCTCATTCGGCTTCAAACAGCACATGTACCTCCTGGCAACTTGCAAGTCTCATCTGGGTCAGTCACAAGCATCGATTTCGGAATACCAGTGGCTGGCCTTACCCTTTTGAAATCATAATTTGGATCACCATTTGATGGGAAAATCCTGAATGAAATGCCCAGAAACATTGCACCTGTGACATACATAACCCTTAAGCGGCACCCTGGAAAAACCTCTGCTGCTAGATAATGATGTCTTAGTTCCAAAGTCTGCATCTCCACAAGCATAAACCAGAGCCTTCATCCTCTCCTCCTCATTGTCTCGAGAATCTACAGTGACCTTTGACTGAATCGGCACCACCCCAGGAACAGAAACAGCATATACATCTCCCCCAAAATCATGACAGTCCCATTCATTATCATCCTCAGCCATAATCTTTGGCTTTGGCGATCAGCCATAATCTTTCCCTGGAGTTTGGGGAATCAATTTCATGTACCGAGAAAAAGATTATAGTACAATGTCGAACTTACGGGCACTCACAACTAGAGACCATTACAAGTGTGCGTGACAAATTATATTTAAAGCAACAAAATTTTATATTTAGTATATCATAATTTAGACTCATAATAACAAAAATATGTTAACATTTGAATTTATTAAAATAAGTCTCTTTGTTAAGTATCTATTAACAAAAATATCATTAAAAATGTTCTAAAAATATTAAACTATCTTTAACTTATTAATATGAAAAAAAAAAACCATTTTGGGGTTTATTTTAGAACTCAATAATTTATTACATTGATTTTTTTTTTAATGGTAGTGTTGTTATTGGAAATTTACTTTGGAAAATATTTTCACATGCTTTTTTTTTTCACAATTTATCAATTTTTTTTTTTCAAGCACCACGAGACTGCATCAACTATGGTTACTAACGTGATCTTTGGCTGCTTCGAGAACTTCTTATTACAAGCCATGAGAAAAAAAGATAGACAGGAAAAAAAAACTTATAATATAAATAAAAGATATATATAACTAAGGTATATGTATAAATATGTATCAACTTCATACATATATATTTTTTATAATTATATACATATTCTACCTCAATTATATAAACTACATGTACGTTCTACTGTAAGTCCTGTCATGTGGATGAGTCTCATGCATCAGGCAACGTGATCAGAGTTGATATCTTGGCATTTTGAAAAAATCGAATTTTTTTTTATTTAAACAATCTGAAAATTTTATTTTTTTTAATATAAAAAGTTGCAAAAAATTATTTAATAAATCCAGAGAATATGTGTGCCTGGGTTCTTAAGACCCAGCCCAAAGTCAGCAGGCTCTATGAGCTTGGTTAGAGGCCTGTTTCCAGATTCCAGTTCTATGTGCCTGCACGGCTTCGCCCTGTCGAAAAAGACAGCTGTTCTCTGATTTTGGAAAAAAAAAAGAAAAGATAATAATAATAATAATAATAATAAAATGAACTGATCTTCTTCTTTCCATCTGTTCTTTGTTTGGGCTTGCCTGCATGTGCTAGAGAAACGGGGTGGTAACTAATGGGGGTGGGAGGCAAATTCTGGGATTTACTAAAACCCCACCTCCGACAAGAAGGTCCGGACTTCTTGAGAGACAAAAGGGTCGCCGTCGATCTTTCCTATTGGATCGTACAGGAGACTGCCATCAAAAATTATATCCGGAAACCCCATCTCCGCCTCACCTTCTTCCGTACCATCAATCTCTTTTCAAAGGTATCCTCTTTTTTTTTAATCTATTCCGTTGTGGTTTTCTACCCTTTAAAGTTGATGTAAAGAACTACTCTTTTTTGGCAGTTTGGAGCATTCCCGGTGTTTGTTATTGATGGGACCCCTTCTCCCTTGAAGTCTCAGGCAAGGATTGTAAGATTCTTTCGTTTTTCCGGCATTGACGTTTCCAGTTCGCCGTTGCCCGGAGAGCGAGTCTTCGTTGAAAGGAACCGGGCGTTCTTGAAATGCGTTCAAGAGTGTGTGGTGAGTTATCTGAGTTGTTTCATTCATTCTTACTTAATCTTGATTTCTTTGTTGTTGTTTTTATATTGGGTTGATGAGATTTACTTTGATAGATGATAGTCTGTTGTGCTGACGAGTTAATCCTTGCTTTCTTGGTTTTAGGAACTGCTGGAACTTTTTGGAATGCCAGTTTTAAAAGCAAAAGGTGAAGCCGAAGCATTGTGTGCTCAGCTAAACTATGAAGGTCATGTAGATGCATGCATCACAGCTGATAGTGACGCTTTCCTCTTTGGGGCTAAATGCTTGATAAAATCCATCAGGCCAAACACAAAAGTAATTTTTTATTGTTATAACGGCTTGATTCCCATCGTCAGTTGCTATTTATGAGTATTGCCGTTCAATTATTTACCATGGATGCTTGAATAGCTCATTTAATTGGTTCTTCACCATTTTTACTGCTTGAGTGGGATCTCGTTTTGTACAGGAACCTTTTGAATGCTACCATATGTCAGATATTGAAACTAGGCTTGGGTTTCAGAGAAAACAATTGATAGCCATCTCTCTTTTGGTTGGCAATGACCATGACTTAAGAGGAGTGCAAGGAATTGGACTTGGGACAGCTCTTCGTTTTGTTCAGACTTTCAGTGAAGATGATATATTGAATCGGTTTACTTCTATTCATGTCCTAAACGTTGTTGACAACATTGCTGAATGGTATGGGAATACATGCTGAGTTCTTCTTGTGAACAAAGTCACATCTTTTGCAGGTTGTGTGAGATTGGCCATAATAATATTCCTCTCTTTGAGGATTCTTCAAAAGTTACAGACAATTTTATGAACAGTTCAGACAAGAACTTAGCAGATTCAAGAGTTTCTCATTGCTCGTTTTGTGGGCATCCAGGTACCAAAAGAGTACATTTTCAGTTATCTTGTGAATATTGTATTACCAGTGATGGTGAGGGTTGTATAAAGAAGCCAGAGAGTTTCAAATGCAGTTGTACCTCATGTGATAAGGTACACCAATATTGGTTTACTTTCTTGCACAGCATTTACATTCTATGATAGTTGCCTTATGAATTGTTTAATTTGTGTATCCAATCTGAACCAATATTCTGAAAAACAAGTGGCCCGAATCATTGTCTATACATTTTCTATTTTTTCTCAAGCAGGTTCGGATAGAAAACGAGTGGGTAAAACAAGAAAAATGGTGGATAAAAGTGTGCAACAGGATTGCTATGGAGCAGGATTTCCCAAATTATGAGATCATTGATATGTATTTGTCCAACGACAATGGAAATTTCACTGGTATTAGCAGTATGATAATTTTTTTGTTTTTGTCTCAACCCACCCTCCTCCTCTTCCATTTTTCAAGATGTGCAATATAGAGTTAAAAATTTTAAAAAATGTTTGTGCAGCATGATACCTTCATTTGGATGTATTATATTTGGATAAGCTTGGTTTTATCTTCTCCAACTTAACAGAGTGTAAATGATTGATATCAACCATGCTTTGCTCTTGTGTAGTTGATATGTTCTTTGAACAATTTCTTGGTTCAATGTTGTGTCTTGGATTATTTTGTGTGCAGTAGATGGTAGGCCCTGCGTATCCTGGGGAAGCCCAAACACTGGTATGGTTGTCGATTTCCTAGTTTTTCATCAGCATTGGGAGCCGGCTTACATTCGACAGAGGATGCTGCCCATGCTGTCTACCATATATTTGAGAGAAATGGCTGCCAAACCTAATGAATCATTGTTACATGGGCAATATAAATTTGATTCAATTCAGCGGGTTAAAGTAAGATATGGGCACCAATCCTACATGATTAAGTGGAAGAAAGCTGTAGATAGCATTGGCAGTGGGATCCATAAAAACCTTGTTGCAGAGTCTGATATGCAGCAAGGAGAAGATGTGGAAGTTGACGAACCAGCTGATGAATTGAATGGGTATGATTTCTCTCAGATTCTTGTTGATGATGGCTTCTTGTTGACTGATGAGAACATGGAGCTTATTCGTTGTGCATTTCCAGAAGAATGCAATAGATTTTTGGAGGAGAAGGTATCGTTTCATTTTCATTTATCTTGTACTCCTCTAGCTTGGTCAAATGATGATGGTCGTCTTTGGACCCTATATTTATATATCGTTGCTTTTAGAGTAAATGGACATAAATGGCGGCTGACTTATGGCACCAGTGGCTATGCTGAAGTGAGCGTAAATGATAATGTCGATGAGTGACTGGTGGCTATGCCAACAGTGTATGCTTGTAGGAATTTGGTGTGAGAATCTATTATAGAATATGCTTCAAATTGGGTTATCTTGTATAAGGCATTGCAAAATCCTTTGGTTGGTTTCCCGTGACTTTGATTTGTGCTTTGTAGGCCGTGAAAACATGTAGGTAGGTTTTCATACCTACTATTGTGTTTTTCATACTCTCTGCCCTAGAAACAAGCTGCCTCTCACCTTTTCAGGTAATTGCTTGTCTCTGTGATTGAAAACTGGCAGGAACTGAAAGAATCAAAAGGAAGGAAGGGTTCGGGATTTTCATCCCAAGGGTTCTGTGATGAGTCGGAATCATCGGGGGCGAAAGGCGTCCAACCAAGCATAACCAAATTTTACCGTTCTACCAAATCACAATCTCATGCAAAACAAAGAGAAGATGTAGCAAATAAATCTGAAATTCAGGATGGCACGACGTCAAAGGAGAAGAGGAAGTCGTCGAGTTCGAGCCTTCCAAAATCTGTGAGACGCCGCCTTTTGTTCGAGTAGGTCATCTGGGGTGTGTCTTAAATGGGGAGTCCAAAAACCCTGTATGCTCTTTGAGCCTAGGAATTGTGGCCTTTGTGGAGAAAGCTTACCACTAGTTCTGTAAATATATATGCTGTTATACTCTTTGGGGTCAATTTTTCCTCCATATGCAGCAAAATGTAGCTTTCTCAATCTATAATTTATCAGGGGGTAGGGGGTAGGGGATGCTTTTGGTTCAAATCACGTAAGTTTACGAAGTGCATTCTGGTGCGAGAATATACCAAGTGCATGGTTATCATTTTTGTTTCTATTTTGATAACTCTGTCCCGCGCTAAGAACACACTCTCCTTTCCCATTTGAGCTACAAGCCCTGTAACGGTATAATTATAATAATAATAAACGGACAGCCAAACAAAACATCTAGACAAGAAGGGGATGATGATGAGCTCATCGGCGTCTCATCTCCTGACATCTCTCTCCCAAATCCCCCCTCCTTCTCCAAGTCACGGAAACATCAGCAAGCCTTCAACCCTGGTGCACCGTGGCACCGCCGGCGCACGGGCCCCGACCCTAAATGTTTCGTGTTCGGCGAAAGCAGCAGCAAGTCCGGACGACTACCGCGCCACTCTCAAAGCTCTGAATTCTCGAGGCCGGAGGCCCCGCAAATCCCTCGGCCAGGTTTCCCTTGCAATTTTTTTTTTTTTTTTTTTGTCTTTTATCACGTCAGTCTTACCGGCTGGTTTCTTCGGTCTCCTTTTTCGTTCGGTCATTTTGACAAACGGCTGGCGGGCCTCTGCAGCATTACATGTTGAATTCTGCAATCAACCAGCAGCTTGCCGCTGCGGCTAACGTCCAACCGGGAGATGTTCTCCTTGAAATCGGACCCGGCACCGGTTCTTTGACTCGTGTCCTCATTACTAGTGGTGCTACCGTTCTTGCCATTGAAAAAGTGTGTTGTGTTTCATTTCTTCACCCCATATGCCATCATTTGTTTACAAACAACGCTTTTTGAACGTGATGGTTTACAGTTATTATACTCGTCTGGGGCTCTAAAAAAGAAAAAACAAGGATAATAATTGTTGATGGTTCTTTAATTCGCCCGCCTTATAGGATCCACACATGGCTGCTTTAGTGAGAGACAGATTTGCTGAGTCGCAACATTTAAAGGTAGCTTGTTATTTTTATAATAATCCTTCTCCAGACTGCATGATCCCAGCCCCAATATGGTTTTATAGTTGTGAATTTCTTTGGTTGCTCTGAACCCTCATTAAGGTTTTGCAAGAGGACATTGTGAAATTCCACATTCGGTCTGCTATGTCGTCATTGATGGAGAATGCAGCTTCTTCTTCCGATGAAAGACCCAGATATGCAAAAGTGAAATCAGGATTCTTATATTCCGACTTATTCCTTCGCAACATTTGCTGACAGATGATCACGCCAGTATTTTTTGTAGGTAGTCTCTAATATTCCATTTAATATAAGTACGGATGTGGTCAAACTTCTGCTTCCAATGGGTGACATTTTCTCAGAAGTAGTTCTCTTGCTCCAGGTGTGAATTGCTGTTTCAATGTTATTTGCTCATCAACTAGACTGTAATTTCCTACTTAATGTGTAGAGGACACCCTGTAGTTACTGTCACTGGCATGATTGGATGGTTTCAGGAGGAGACAGCTCTGCGCTTGGTGGAGTCATCTCTACGAAGACCAGAATACCGTCCCATCAATATCTTTGTTAACTTTTATTCAGGTTTTTCTGCCTCATTTGTTTTGAGTTGTATTGACCATTACTTTTAGGTGGCCCTTAGTGAGTATTTTCTTATGGCTAGTAGGGATCGTAAGGGATTAATTTAATAGTAATCTCAAACCTGCACAATGTAGTTGAGAAGCATTAGATATTAAGAGGCCAGAAAGTAAGATAACAAAATCCTGGTTTTTCTTCTATCAATTGCAGCGTGATCCTTCCTGGAAAACTGTATAATTTGTGGCACTAATCATACTAATCGTATTTCTTCCTCCACTCTTGCTTCCCATGTTAAAAATAATATAAAAAGTATTAATAAAACTATCTTATGTCTATGCATATTTATGCTTCTCAGTGGACTTATAATAGTTCGACTAACATACATTAGCCTCTTTAAGATGCACTTCTAATTCTATTTTCCAGATCCTGAATACAAAGTCAAGGTACCAAGGTCAAATTTTTTCCCTCAGCCCAATGTAAGTGCTTTGTTTCTGGATATTATTTTGGTTTAACTGAATTGAAGGGATATTTGTTTCCTCCTTTTGGTTTATTTTTAATAGCCATTTGATTGTTAGTATACAAACATACAATTATTGAGGTGCAATTGGAGAACCGATTCAAATTTATCCCGGGACAGAAGAAATTCAATAGAATAATGCTTTAATACACCAAAAGCATACCAGGGATAAGACTGACAGTTGTGACTTGTGAGTGTCTCTTGTGGCTAAATCTGAAAAGAGCTGTGAGAGTCTTTGTAGATGCATTTTGTTAAAGGTCTAGTGCAAGGTAGGGTGCTTTGGATCTTGTCCTGGCATTGCTGATAGGAAGTTTAGATTGCACTGATGCCAATGGACATTAACGAGGGTTTGGCGAGGAAAGCATGCTGGGTATTTTTTGCCCCCCCTGACACAAAAGCCTGTATCCGTGAGGCATTGAATCCTGTTTGTGTTATCCAACTTTTATTGTGCCTGCACATCCAAAATAAGGTTGTGCTTTGGTTTTGTTAGAAAATTGATTGTTTTCTGTTCTTTTTAGGTTGATGCAGCTGTTGTTACGTTTAAATTGAAGCAAGCTTCAGATTATCCAGCAGTTTCCTCTACTAAAAGCTTCTTCTCAATGGTATGTTCTCTACTATTGCACAACTTATTGTTTTAATGCAAATAATTATGGTAAGTTACACTCTTTTTATGCTGGCATTGAGAACAATAAGGTGGTATTTTCTGTTATCCTTCAAAGAGGGTGTCATTCTAAGTTGTAGATTAGACATTGACGTGCTCCTTTTTAAACTTTGTGATGATGTTCTCAATTCTGATGTGATTGAGCATTAAATTAGGGATGAGGTTCTGCATCTATTGAAATCTAGTAACAGGCTTATCTATGCAGGTGAATTCAGCATTTAGTGGGAAACGTAAGATGTTGCGAAGATCACTTCAGCACATTTGCACATCTTTGGAAATTGAAAAAGCTCTTGAGGATGCAGGTCTTCCTGCCACAGTAAGACTATTAATATGTGAACATTGCATTGCATGGCTTTCTTTCCTCTTTAATTGTTATTTTCTTTCTGAATGTCTACCACGTTGATTGCATTGCAGTCAAGACCAGGGGAACTTAGCTTGGATGATTTTGTAAAGTTACATAATTTAATTGTAAGAGCATAGGGATATAAGTTGCTGAACCTCCTCGCTGGAGTTGTGGGGTGGTCAAACTCAAAGACAAGGCCTGCCAAATTTAATGCTTGATGATCCTCGCGCCGGAAGCTTGATGCTATGGCTTTGACCACTGGGTACCATGTAGAAATACAAACTCCTTCTTGGACTTCTTTAAAAACAAACTCAACCTTGGAGCATTTGGGCATTGACATTAAGCCCAACTAGTTAGTACAAATTTGGATGTCCGCCATATATATTTTGGAAGGTTTCTGGGGCTGCTATTATCAAGCAGGGTCAGCTGTGGCCAGAAGCTGTTTTGCCATCACTAGAGCTTTCTCTAAAGATGCTAGCAGCTCTGGTGGAGATGCTCGTAGTGGCCACCTCGATGCCATTTTGCTAGGTTGTTCGTGTTACGTTCAAGCAGTTGGCTTTTATTTCAGTTGAGGTCTGAGCTTGTGTTGAGCTGACAGGACGCTGTCCCAAAACAAATATCGTATCAGGGGAAAGAAGATGTTCATGGGACCCAATAACTTGTTTATTTTCTCTAATTTATCCTTTTTGCTTTCCTCAAGGGTTTATTCTTTTTGTCTGCTCGAGTGATTGTCTTGCGATTTTGATCTGACTCTATCTTCTTTTCTTTATTTTTTCACTTTTGAATTATTCCCTGATGCCTTGCTCTTTTTGTACAAGGTTCCTCCAGCCTTTGATAAGTCTTTTCTAGGTCATCAAAATTACTAGGAGTGATGGTAGACTTTTATGAAAATTGTTACAGGATTTGTCTATAATAGCTATAGAACCCTGCGTCTAGTCAAAGGATTGCATTCCTAAATCACTGATTCAATGTCCAACCGTTGATTTATATACCTTTCACATTATTTATATGCAACAGCTGATATAATAGTTTCGTGAAATTCTGCGCGAATGTATTTATTTGTCAGTTTATAGAAAATTAACCATTAATTAATTTCCTAGAGAGAAAAAGTAAAGGGTATAAATATTGATTAATTACATGTTTCAAGAATAAATGATGCCACAAAGAAATTAAGTGTTAACAGAGGTGTAAGAACAAAAAATTACTTTATTTATTTTTTTGGGTTTATATGCGTATCAATAAGTATAATTGTGCTAATTTACTTATTTAACTATTTCCATTGGTTGCTGGGATTTGCTTATAAAAGACATTTCTTCTTTTGTTTGCTTACTGTGGCCAATCAATGATTAAAATTTTTCAATCTGGCCAGGAGGCTATCCTTTGTTGTGTATTTCTATTTCAACAAGCCTTCTCAGCCTCATGTCCTGGTCTTTTTAAGCAGTTTGTTTTCCACTGCACTCCGAGGCTTCAACAAGCCTCTTATTCATCGAGTTTACCGGACTTCTGGTTATATGTATTTGATAACCGTAGATATTCAAGTTTAACTTCTAATGTTGCTGGCTTTTAACGGACCATATTGTCACGTGGACACTTCTTGTCCAGCCTATTCAGCAGGTTGGAAGGCAAAAGCCCAGGTCACATTGAGCCTACGTGGGCTGTCAACACTATCTAGCCCCTTTTGTTGCCTATACACAACTATGAAAAGTCTTTAAGTACAACTTAGTTGTTTGTTAAAACTATGGGCATAACAAGTAAGAAAGGATTTGATGTAACCATTACAGAGGAATAACAAGTAGGGTAATAAGATCGTGGGCATGATGAGTAGTGTGTTCTGCCCAAGTGTAATAAGTATAAGCCTCTAGTAAGAGAAACTATGGACTTTTGGGTTGCTAACTTAGAGAGGAGCATCATTAATTTAAACTCTATAGTGGGCGAACTTAATGATCAAGTTGATAACTTGATTTATAAGAATGCAAAAATCACATAGGCTGTCAAATGCATGATTGAAGATTTTAGCTGCTTGTTTAACTATTTGTTTAAGGGAGAATCATGCTCTTTTTGAATCAAGGGCTATCTGACTTATGTGAATTCATTGAAGGGAAGATTCATGACTTCCGTAAAGAGATGAATTTGTTGTATTAAAGTAGCTCACTCACAGCTAGTATGGCTGCCACTACTAACACCATTGGAGTGCATGGCTTGAAGGTTCTCATGCCTACCATGTACAATGACACACGTAATGCTACTGTCGTGAAAAATTTTCTATTTGACCTTAAGTAATACTTTGAGACCATGGGGATTGTTAATGACCTTATTAAGGTAGACAACATCATAATCTTTTTAAGGGATGCTGCCCAACTATAGTAAAGACAAAAGCATTTTAAGAGAAAAAAAGGCTTGTACATTATTAACACTGAGGAGCAATCTAAGGTTGAATTGTGTAGGTACTTTGTGCCTCATAATGCAAACAGTGAAGTTAGGGGAAAGTTGTGTCACTTAAGGCAAACATGAAGTATTTCAACTATATTAAAGAATTTATTACCTTCATATTTGAAATCGATATGTTTGACAAGAAATTTTTTTTTTCACTTTAAAAATGACTTGAAAGATTAGGCGAGAGTTAAGTTAGATAGGTGCGATGTGTAAACCCTAGATGTTGCCATTATTGTTGTTGAGACCCTTATAGACTACTCTGCCTACTTCAAGGGTAAAAAGCCAAACTCTGGTAAGAGTGGAAGAGAAAAAAATCAGGCAGAAGAAGTAGGATTTTGGCAACAATGAGGGTGTACAGTAAAGATCCTTAAGTGGCTATCTTAAGCATAAGAAAAGCCCCTTGGGTAAATGTAACTCAAGTAAACTCCTAAAGCCTTACTTTATTTATGATGGATTGTATTGGGTACGAGATTGCCCCAACTATAGGGTAATGAACACTATGATGGCAAAACTCAATGAGGAAAAGCCTAAGGAAGAGCCTTAAGTTGACATGAAACTATCAAACAATTGGGTAATCTCTTAAAGCTTTTCTCCTCGATAGTCTTTAAAGAGAAGAGATTGTTGTATGTTGACGTCACCATTGAGGGCAAAGCAATTTATGCAATACTGGATATGGGACCAATGCACAACTTTTTAAACATATAAGAGGCCAAGCATCTAAGCCTCAAACTTACAAAGGGAAATGACACCATTAAAGCTATGAACTTAGAAGCAAAATCTGTCCAAGGCATGGTGCAGGGAGTAGCCATTCAAATTAGAGAATGAACTAGTAAGCTAGACCTTACTGTTGTTTTCATGGATGACTTTAAGATGGTGTTAAGTCTTGCATTTTTCTGCAAAACTTTGGCTTTTCTCATTCCTACTTCAAGTTCTTTTATGATCCTCAACGCCTGCCAGATTCGAGTAATTCCTTTGTAGTACAAGGAGAAGTTATAACTATGAATGATTTCAATCATACAATTCAAACGAGGTCTCAAATTAGGTCAAGGCTATGTGGCTACCATAAAAAGATTTAAGTGATGGGGAAGACATAACAACATTTACTCTAGCATTACCGTAACCTATTTAGGCTATCCTTGTCAGATTTAAGGTTGTGATGCCTTCCAAACTACTAAAAAAGCTTTCATTAAGGCAAGATATGATCACTATATTGAGCTAAAACCTAGTGTTAAGCCTTTTACTGTAGCCTTTTATTGCATGACACCCTCAAAACTTGTTGAACTGAAGAAGTAGCTCTAAGATCTAATAGACTCAAGCTATATTCAACCTTCAAAAGCCCCCTTTCAATGCCTTAGTCTCTTTTAGAAGAAGAAGAATGGATTACTATGGATGTACATTGATTACCAAGTTTTGAACAAGGTCACTATCAAGAACAAGTATCTAATACCATTAATAATTGATCTTTTTGACCAACTTGGGAAGGTAAGGCATTTTACTAAGCTAGATTTGTGATTAGATTACTATTAGGTTCACATTACACAAAGTGATGAACCGAAGATGACCGGTGTGACGCACTATGGAGCATTCGAGTTCCTAGTCATGCCTTTTGGTCTTACCAATATACCAACTACTTTTTACACATTCATAAATAAGGTATTACACCTTTTCTTGACAAATTTATGGAAGTTTACTTGAATAATATTGTGGTATAAAGCAACACATTTGAGGAGCACATTGAACACCTTAAGCAAGTCTTCCAAGTTTTTCGAGAAAACAAGTTGTTCGTTAAGAAGGAGAAGTACTTGTTGAAGGAATATTTTTCCATAATGGCACCCTTAACTAACTTGTTGAAGAAGAACCACACTTGAAATTAGACGAGGGAATGCCAAGCTTCCTTTGAGAGATTGAACCAAGCAATCTTTGAGAAACCTGTCCTGGCACTATTGGACTATAAAAAGTCTTTTGAAGTCCACATCGATACATTTGACTTCACCAGCGAGGGAGTCTTAATGCAAGATAGACATCTTATTACTTATGAAAGTCACAAGCTAAACAAAACGGAGAGGCGATATACCATTCAAGATAAAGAGATAACTGTTATCATCCACTACTTGCGCACTTAGAGATACTATCTCCTTAAAAGTAAGTTCATGATTATGACTGACAATGTCATTATGAGCTACTTCTAAATACAAAAGAAACTCATCCTTAAGTAAGCTTATTGGTAAGACTTCTTAGTAGAATTTGACTATACACTGTAGTATAAGACAGGGTAAGCCAATATTATTGTTAATGCATTGAGTTGAAAGAAAAAACTAATTGCCCTTTCCACTAGTACACTTAAAGGTAACTTCTTTAAATAAATCAAGAAAGGTATAAGACAAGACAATTTGGCTAAGAACTTGTTAAAGTTGGCTAACAAAGGGAAGATTTGTCGATTTTAGGTGGACAATGGAGTCCCAATGACAGTTGGGAATCTAGTCTTTGTGCCTAAATAGTGAAACTTGTGGAAGGAGATCATTAAGGAATGTCATGATTTCCTATAAGCTGGTCACCTAGGTATGACACAAACCCTTATTCTTGTCTAATAACATTACTTTTGGCTGTAAATACACATAGATATTAAAACCTATGTACGGACTTAGTTTGCTAGTAAGACAAGATAGAATAGCAACATCAAGCAAGTCTATTCGAGCCACTACCCATCCCTAAGAGGTCATGGGAAAGTGTCTTAATGGACTTCATTGTCACTTCACCAAAGTCTAAAGGA
Organism: Bruguiera parviflora; assembly: GCA_019804595.1. Lineage (NCBI taxonomy): Eukaryota > Viridiplantae > Streptophyta > Magnoliopsida > Malpighiales > Rhizophoraceae > Bruguiera > Bruguiera parviflora. The sequence continues at coordinate 2,783,717 of CM034053.1, forward strand.
CTCAGAAGCATTATGGTAGTGGTCGATTAGTTCAGCAAGTATGGTACTTTCATTCTAACCCTTGTTAATTACAAGGTGGATGAAGCTACTCATTTATTCTTCAAGAACATGATAAAGTTATGAGGTGTATTGAAGAGTATAATAAGTGATAGAGACCTTTACTCTATAGGCAACTTCTGGCATGAGCTGTTTAAGTTATTGGGGACCGATCTAAACTTTTAAACAAGCTTCCATCCTTAAAGCGATGGGTAGATCGAGTAAGTGAATGCCTTACTAAAGCAATATCTAAGACATTATGTTATTGCTCACTGACGAGATTGGGTGAGGCTACTCAACGTTGCCTAATTCTCATACAACCTCTAAAAGAGCGAGACCACAAATAAGAGCCCTTTTAAGATTATCATAGGACAACAACCATTAATGTCAAGTGCTATTGCCTCTCCTTACACCGACAATAACCCATCTGCTTACAAGTTTGTGAGAGAATGACATGAGGAAGTAAACATAACAAGCGCTTACCTTAACAAAGTGGCTAAAAGGATGAAGAGATGAGCTGACACCAAATGTCGCCCAAAGGAGTACATAAAAGGAGACATAATGATGGAGAAGTTGCTGCCTAACCAATTCAAATCCTTACGCAAAATCCACAAATGCTTGGTAAGGAAATATGAGGGGTCATTTTTTATTGTTAAGTGTATAGGAAAAGTTGCCTATCAAGTCTAACTCCCACCAAAACTTAAGATCCACAACATTTTCCATGTAAGTCTTCTAAAGTCTTTTCATATAATGAAAAGAATCTTAATCAAAGCGAGTTTAAGCACACACCAACTATCATGGTCACTGAATTTGTAAGGAATTTGAGCATATCCTTACAAATCAAGTGATTCGGAGAAGGGAAGTTTCCAACTACACTAAGTACTTAGTGAAATAGAAAGGTGTCTCAGAATAAAAGGTTAGTTAAGAACGAGATGAGCAATTTGGGCAATTTACTAACCATATCCGACAATATAAGACTAAGAATGTGACAAGGATGTCGCAGGATTAAGTGGGAGAGGGTGTTATGTGGACACTCCTTGTCCAGCCCATCCAACAAGTTGAAAAGCAGAAGCCCAGACTAGATTGAGCCTCTACGGGTTGCCAGCATTATTTAGTTCCTTTTATTACCCATACACAGCCACAGAAGGTCCTAGAAGTGTGCATAAGTGCTTGAAAGTGCCTACATCTAGAGATTTCTAGCAAAGACCAACGAGGACACTCACCTATAACCTTCTTGAAAGGACTATTTTTAATGTTCTCTAAAAGACTTTTTGTAAATATTCTAAATATTTATTTGTAGTTACACATTAAGGAGGTTAAGCAAGTATAAATAAACCACTCTTCTTATTTGTATAGCACACCTATAAATGCTTAATATAAGCTTATTTGCAAAGTTTTTTTGTACTCTTTACTTCTTTAACACTTCCAACTCATTTATTTGCTTTCAATGCTTTCTACTTATTTTTCTAAACTTTTTAAGGTTTACTTAGTTCATCTTCTTTTGCAAGATTGGTTAAGTGTTACACAAGTTAATACAATAGAAGTCTAATTCTATGACAATATGCTGTGAAATGGATACATAAAGCACCCACTGTTGGCTTTTTTTAACTTGTTCTAATCATAGATGATTTTAGTGTCTTGTGCTTTAAATGGATAACATTAGACTATTTCTCTTTTCCAGTAGTTCTTGGAGTCCTCAGTTATTTTGGACTCGTACTTATAGATGGATGCTTTTGAGGTTTAACCTTTCCAAACTTGATTCCTTTTACATTTATGCGCATGTAAGCACCATGATGTTCAATAAGCGTATCATAAATTATAATACTAAACAAACTCTAGCTTTGTTTGGTTAGATAAGATCATTGTCAAGAGGTGACAAAAATGGTCAAGATGTTAAATGTTTGGGGGTGGCAATTATCTATTTGCACTTAATTGCATTATAGGATTATATGAGGCACAAATCATGGTCATAACAGCGCTGTTGGAAATGTTGGTGATGTGTCAACATCTGTGAAAAATGATCAATTAGATTATTCATACCTTCAAGGGAGAGGTTCTTGCACGAAGGTGGGTATTCTTTAGCGCTACAAGCCTGGTCTTTTTAAATTGCACAACAAGCTCTTAGACTTTTATTTATTTATTATTTATTTTTTTATTGCCGCGTTCCATTTTCAACTTTAAAAATGATAGCAAAACTCTCTTTTTGCTATTAAAATAACAATTTATTTTTGCGCATTTCTTCTTAAAATAGTCCCATTAGTTATGCAGATGTGGAATGACCTTCACAGACGAAGAATTGACTACCTTTAAAATTAAAAAAAAAAACAATTTCACGTGCTACTTTTTTTCTTTTTAATCTGTCATATCTTTGTGAAACTAAAAAGATTCATATGATGATATATTTAATTCCCACAAATGGCTCATATTCAATTAACTTAGAGTAAATTAACTCGTGTGGGTCACAGCACATTAGTATAATTAAACCCCAAAATTGGGTTGATGGAGGATAATTTTCAAAGAGTTCAAGATCGATTTAAAGCAAATATATATATATATATATATATATATATGACATTAGTAAAGTGTCGAAAGCATAGCAAAGGAAAACAGATTTTAACCACACAAGCAATATCTTATAGCAACCAGAATGGAATAATGACATTAGCCTTTTCCCAGATGTTGAGCCAAGTGTCAAAAGCATATCACAATAAAAAAATAAAAAAGGATCCAAGCTTGCACAGGGGAAAACTTAGAAGCTTCCCCGAGCAACTTGCCAAAAGCAATCCACACCGTGTGCAACACGGAAAATGAATTATTAATTAATAAAGTTTACGAAAGAAAATAAAAAATAATAATAATAAAAGGGACAAAACTGGGGTTCTAATCCAAATAGAAGGTAAAAAAGAAAAAAAAAAGGGGGGGGGCGAGTTGCAATTGAAAGCTAAAAACCTCTTCAAAGATTCTGTACCTTAAAAAAAGTACAGAAATCACAGAAGAATCGGACACTATTCACCAATTTTTACCGTTGGAACTCCCCCTCCCCCCAAAACCCCTTTTATTTTTATTTATTTATTTATTTTGCCGCCAAAAAATCACCACCCGCCTCATCTCAACCGTCTGATGATTATATAAAATCCCCCAATCTGAGGTCTTAAATTTCCCTCTTGGTCCCACCCAATCTTGGACCCCATGAATGCTTGGACCCCACCAGTGCAAATTCCAAAGCGCAAGAAAACGAACCTCCCCCCCCCCTCCCCACCACCACCCTTCTCTCTCTCGCGTCTCAAATCCACACCATCCAATCCAATTCCTCTCCCCCATCCCACCCCCTTCCCTTAGAATTAACTTGGAGTCCACCCAAAGCGATTAGGATTCCATATGGGTAACCATAGTTTCTGTGTTTTTGACATTTTTGGCCCCTTGAACTATTGACCGCTTTGCCATTTTTTCAAGAATCTCGACTTGGGTCTTGGTTTCTCTAATCCCACTGCTTCTTTTACCTCATAATTTCTGTTTTTTTTTTTAAAAAAAATAAAATTTATGAGGTCTTTTGAGCTTATGGGTATCATTTATTTTTCTTGTCTGTTTAATGGAATGGGTACTTGGCTTTTGTTCTGCAACGTTTAATTAGGGGTTGGACTTCTGGCTGTTAGTAGCTTTTGGAAATTGGATTGGGAAATTTGGGGGCAGGCAGGGGGGGCGGGAAGGGGAGACGATGTTTGGTTCAGGCATGAATCTGATAACTACAGGAATTGGGTTCGGGATGAGTGCAACTTTTATTTTGTTCGTCTGTACAAGAATAATATGTAGGAGACTTCGAGGAGCCGAGTCCTGGCACATGTTTGAGATTGAATCCAGGATTGATCTTGAACAGGTATGTTTACTTCCTTGAAATTGCTCTCTCTCTCTCTCTCTCTCTCTCTGCTTTTTTTTTTCTCTTTTGTTAGAATTGCCTTGCTGGATAACTTTCTTTGCAATTGTCTGCTAGCAGTAGAATGTATGAAAGGTAATGTCGACTTTTGAGTTGGGTGGTTTTGCTTATTTTTCTCGGTAGTCCTGGATGTTTCAGTTTTTATTGTCAAGTGCTTCGCTTTGAAGAGGTTGAGCTCAAAAAATGAGATAGCTTGGACGATTACGAGAAAATCAGTGAGAAAACATAACACAGACTAGAAGATTCCAGTCTGGTAACGAATCTTGATTGCACCACACCCATTACGTCAATGGGAAACATGTTACGCGACTGGTATAGAATATCATTCTCAATGAGCAGCAAACATCCTTGATTTCCTCCCCCAGGCATACCATTCGCAGCACTGAGAAATTTAGGCCAGTTTAGTAAATGAATACCTTGCAACTCGGAATGTGCCTTTAAGTGAAGTTACTCTTATCCCAGTTTTAATTTGGAGGCCTGAGCTTTGAATCCTTTTTTGTTTTTTCTTTTTTTTTTCTCCTATCTGACAGCCAGAGCATCAGATTAGTGGCCTCGAGCCAGTTATGGTTGCTGCAATCCCAACTATGAAGTTCAGCCATGACGCATTCCCTTCTGTAGAAGATGCTCAGTAAGTTTTTGCCACCTTGTTCTTGGCATTTTTGGATGTTAAAATGTGGTGTAGTAGGTCTAGAGGTCCAGCTTGTGCTTTGAGGATCTTTCTCCTCCATAACAGCTTATAATTACATTATTCTAGCATGTGTGGTTGGAATCCCATTGGATTGAGACTCATTATGTTTTGCATCTTGTGCTCTTCCTTCTTCGTGAGATTGAGCTTTAAGAAGCATGGGATTGCTTTCAGCAGAAATTGCAGGAAGTTCTAATGCTTTTCAACTTAGTGTGCTAGTCAATGTTTTCTTCAGGCAATATGTACGAGACTACTGACAAAATGTAATTTCGACAGGTGCTCCATATGCTTAGGGGAATACCAAGAGAAGGAAGTGTTGAGAATCATGCCCAAATGCGGTCACAGTTTTCATCTCTCTTGCATTGACATTTGGTTAAGAAGACAATCCACATGTCCAGTTTGTCGGCTTCCAATACAAGCCTCCTCCTTGGAAGCAAAACATATGAGGCAAGCAACAATTAGCAGGGTCCAACGTGTTGATAGTCCGGAGACTTCGAGTGAACATTCTAATCAATGGCTGCTCCCTGCCCCTGGGCTGGCGGCGGAGAATGTTAGCAACCCAGGACCCCTTGAATTAGCTTCCAGAAACCCTGAACCTACTCCTAGTGACACCGAGACGAGACACTCGTGAAGCAGAGAATTTAGGGTCATTGCAAGAATACATTTGATTAGCTCCTGCATATATGCGCTTTGGGTCGACGAATGCAGGCATTGTAATTACATGGACAAATTTCATACCGTTGGTGATTTGTGAATACGAATTGTGCATAAAAACATCTCCAGTCCTTTGTAGCAGGGCACCGATCAATCTATGTTACATTCATCACGGTGGAATTGCATTTGACTCGATGTTTGAAAAAGATGCTTCAACCATCCCTGTTCTTTTCAGACACGCTTAACCGGGTCCGTACATTATCTAGCAACTGGCCTTTGACGTGTGACTAGGAGATTATGACCGTGGGAGACATGATTGACTTTCACTCGTACACGAAGTCTCGATCTTTTGTTCGGTTTCGAGTATCGGGTCCCTGAATTGTCGATCAATTTGGTTACTCTGTCATCTGATATGCAATGCAGAAAGAAAATTTAGCGTTTCTGGATGTAGGCACCTAACCGGGACTTACAATCCGACATCAACCCTCCATGATCCTCCTTCGAAGAAGTAACCAAAAATCGGAAGAATATCATCGACACTTTCAATGTAGCTATGCCCCATCTCTGCTAGTTCAAAATGGAGTTGATCTACTCGTGGCCGAGCATCATTTGGGGAAAATGTAGAACATCCCCGACGTGACAACATGTTTGGTGGAGGCCGTGAAAATTGAGGCAGATGTGAATTCTTGACGTAGGAAAATCTAAGAGTTAAAAAGAAAGAAATCAACAGATAGTTAGCAAAAATTATTTAGACTGAAGATATTGTAAACATATCTCTCTCAATTAATTATTACCTTTATTTGATTGATTTAGACAAATTAGGAATAAAATCTTAGATTTGAAATTAAAAATCCAAAGGATTTTGCTGTTAGACTTTATGACTAGCAACTAATTGTTATTTTTCTACACAATGAGCCTTGTGTAAACTACTTTGAAAGCATTTAGAATTACTTAATTAAAATGAAGAGAGAGGCATGCCATGCCCTTCTCATAAGATATCTTATATTCAATATTATATTTTGATGGCCGAGAGAAAATTTTTCTCCTAAGCCAAACGTTAATGAAATTTTCCTTCTCGATAAGAGTCATGGAGAGAGACACCCAGAGAAATTGATGCCTTCTCTAAACAGGTCAGGCCAGATCTGAATTCTAAAATTTAGAAAAGTAGATTTAAAATAATAAGAACCATCGTCGTTGGATTTGGGTCATTCTAATTTACTAATAATAATAATAATAATAATAATAATATTTCAAAATTGTAGACAGTGAAAATGGACACCCAGAGAAATTCAAATCTGCTTTAAACGGGCAATCTATAATTATTATATATAATTATGGATTAATAAGATTTTCCTTCTACAGAATAGTCAACTATAATTAAAAAAGCAACCACCCACCCTCAATCAATGTCTAAGAGCCCCTAATGTCTGGACGCGTGTGTTCCTAAATTAATAAGCTAATAATTTCGTTATTGATTCTTTAATTACTGCATTCTTATTTCCATGGAAAACATTAATTTCCTCAATTAGTTTCCGTTATACCCACTTTCCAACTGGGAGGTTCAGGAACACTTTGCAATTCCTTTTTTTTTTTTTTTTCCTTTTTTTGTTAAAAAATTTATGTAAAGTTTTAGATATAACATTTATTCTTTTTATTTTATTTTATTTTAAAAATTAATATTATTTTAAAAAATTACTTTAATTGTCGACATGTTTACATAATATTTTTTTATTATTTATTCAAACTAGTACAATAAAATAAAATAAATTTTACAAGTTATTAATAATATGTTTAATATTAAATACACGATTTGAAATATGGCCATAATAATTATATTTTTAAAAATAAGATCAATTTTTTATCATATTCTTATGGTTAGTTTATATAGCAATAACTATTTAAATAACATATATTTTTTTTAATCCAACTATCAAACATTCAAAATTCTACTGAATTTTTTCTTTTTATAATGCTTTTACAATTATTACCGAATAACATATAATTTTTAATAACACCCCTTTTATTTTTAATACTTTTATCCACAGTGACAATGGGTTTGTTTTCTACAGACCTTCGGATAAAATAAAACAAAAAAAAAAAGAAAAAGAAAAAGAGTTTTGGCATTCTTTTAAGTGATACATAAAACCATTGCTAGAAAATAACAATCAAATGGTGAATTGACTTGAAATAGAAGCATGCATATAGATTGATTACCCAATTATAAGTTTAAACTCAACCATCGCTCCAGTGTTTATAATTAAATAATTTTAAGCCCAGAGGAATGATACCTTTGGGAATCTAAAGGGTGATTATAGTCCTCGTCAATGGGACAGGGACCCCACGGTAAAGACAAAGCTAGACATCTAAACAACCTGCTAAATCTCGTCACAGACTAACAAAAAGTCAAAACTTATATAGACAAAATTGCAATGATATGAGTTTGATTTTTCATAATAATAATAATAATAATAATAATAATATGGTGGAAATTGCCCAGGAAAAGAAAACGAGAGAAAAGACAAGAAAAGGCCAGATTGAGAGCCCGCAAATCATCCTATCTTCGAGAGCCAAATCCAACGGCCAAACTTTTGCCCCACCGATTAAACTAAACCCTCCTGCCGGACTCTTCATTTTTTTTTTTTTTAGTCGTTTTAGATAAAAGAAAAAAAAATTAAGTATCCAACGTTCCAAGAACGTCGTTCATTTGAAAGGTGACAAAATTCGACCGCCACCTTCTGTCAGCTTCTGTATGTTTACGTCTTTTAGCCATTTGGGTTGGCGCTTTCTATTTTTTCCATTGAGCCGGTCATTTGAGCTGGCATGTTTTTTGTTTGTTTTTGTTTTTTTTTTTTTTTTTGTTAATTTCTGCGGTTTAAAATGAAAACTGATAATAAGGGGGCAGTTAATGCTAGACACCTAGACTCAAAGGCCACGGCTACCGTGTTAACTAAAATTTTAGTAGCAGATTTTGGGACTGAAAATTTCTTGTGTTTGAGTTTTAATTGGAGTTAATTAACAATTAAAAAAAAAAAAGCTTAAATCAGTGTTGAGGGTGCAAAACTGCTAACTTAAGGCTTTTAAGTTTACCTCACACCTACATGCACTGCATTGGATTTAAGAGATTTCGTGGTGCGCATACATACTACACCAACACTGCTAAACTATAAATGTGTGAGCTTTAATGGAGGGAACTGTGACCAGCTTGGCCTGGTGCGTGCTTCAGCCATCAAGCCGAGCTGCTGCCACGTAAGTCAGCATCGCAAAATACATTATGAACCGGAATTCCAATTGAAGAGAATTAATGGGGAAAGAAACAAACAAATAATAATTGAGAGAGGTTTCCAGCAACACTCGAACACTTGATAATCAGCCACCCTATATATGGCGCCCCGTGTGTTTTCCAATGCACAAACAGAAAGACAATTCTCCCCAGGGCGTTCAAAAAAAAAAAAAAAAAAGGGCCTGGCTAATAAGCAAAGCTCGAGTTTTAATAATTTGGCTTTGCAATGGCAGGCCCTGATCAAGTCCTGAAAAGTCCTCCTGTAACCACCAACACTGCAAACAAGCCAACGAAATCGCTGCCCCGGAGATTCGTCGGAGTCAGGCAACGGCCATCGGGGAGATGGGTGGCAGAGATAAAGGACTCATCTCAACGCGTAAGGCTCTGGCTAGGGACATATGATACTCCTGAAGAGGCTGCCAGGGCCTATGATGAGGCTGCTCGCGCCCTTCGCGGGGAAAATGCCCGAACCAACTTTGCATCGGTTAATCACACTAGCTTAAAGCAATCCGTAGGCTCGTTATCACCATCTAATGGTGCGTTGATGTCTGGATCGGACGGGAAGCATAGCCTTAGCTTTTCTTCACTAAAGGCTAAACTGAGCAAGAACCTGCAAAGCATCATGGCAAGGAGTACCACAGAGAACAAGTCCACAAAAAACAGAGTGAGTGACAACTTTACTTTCGCTAGCATATTTCATTTTCGGAGCCATGAATACCAGAAGCCTGTGGACATGAAGACATTTGAGAAAGTGGTGCAACCGAGTTTCATTGTGCCCCATGTAGCTGCTGATGAGCATAAGGCTTCCTGGGAAACTTCGAGTGTTTCGGATTGTGACACTGAATGGGTCAGTTTCCGGCATCTTGGGCTCGAGTCAGATGGATCGGATATTGGAGAAGTTAGTGTTAGCGATCGAGGCTTTGTGGATCAAGTGACGGGTAGGATCGATAGCCCGGATGTTACTGCTGGTGGCGGTGAGGAGGGCTCGAGGGGTAAAAAGTTTAAGGTTTCTTCCTCTGTGTTGGTGCCACCAACATTTAGCGGGACCCCATCCTTTTGCGGTTCTCCATATCATGGTGGTGACAACTGGAAAAACAGATGAAATAATGGAAGCGATTGGGTAATTTCGTGTGTGGTTTGCTTATGAAAGCTTCTTTTGAAAGTGGGTCATCAGAAGCTAGCTGTAGCCTCCTGCTGCTTAACCAAAAGGGTTGTGCTGTTTTCCATACCGTTACGTTGTTGTTTGAAGAGAAAGTTATAGTAATCATGAATGTACAGTCAAAGAAAGATGAAAACTTTGCAATGACAATAAGATTTTTAGCCAGGAGTGGACTTACAGACTTTGTTTAATAGCAATCACACCAAACTGTGAGGTTTGGAAAAAATGGCTGGCAAGCCGAACCAGTTCTATTCCTCTCTGGTCAGCGTTGGGATGCATGTTTAGATCGATTACCAGAGGTTCTTCAATCATTGTCTCATGATACTCTTCATATTTTCAAGCATGCATGTCTACTGGATGACAATGGTCCAGTGAGTGTAAGCATTACGCTTATGGATTGTGTTTCTGTTTGCCATCAAAGAACAGAGAACCGTCTGGTCAATTGGTTTAATTCCAAATTCCTCGTGGCTAAAAAGTAGTGTCCAGAACAAAACAGGTTGTAGAACAAAACAGCGTCAGCAATCATTTTGGCATGAATCAAAAAACTAACAAGATATATCATTTTCGTTAAGTACAAATGAAATTAATCTAATTGAAAATTGCTTGGACCTGAACAATACAAATTCTTCGACTAAACGATGCAGAGAAATAGATTAACAAAATGAAATAAGGTCTTAATTGTCAATAAAAAAATTATATTTTATTGATAAAATTTTATACATAATTTTTGATTATTCGTTAGTTAATTATACAGTATAATATTTTTTTATAGTGTAAATTAAGATTATGTTATTAATGTGAGATACAATCATAGTTTTTTCTTTTTGAAAAGAATTAATCTTAATTGATAAGCAACTGACGAAGAAATTGTAACTAATAGATATTGAATAATTGGTGAAAAAATTATAATTGATAAAAATTAAGTGATTAGTAAAGAAATTGTAATAGATATAAATTAAGTGATTGGTAGAGAAACTGTAACTGATGAAAATTAAATAATTAGTGAACAAATTATAATTAACAAAGATTGAGCAATTGGTAAAGAGATTGTAGCTAAATTAGGACATACCATTGTTTCCTTTGACACTACCTACAAGCTAATTCGGTGGAATGCACAGTAAGTTTAGATTGTAGAAGTTGAAAGCAAGTCGTAGAAAACCCTTTGATGAAGATATCGGTATGTTGGTTTGTAGTGGAGATGTACTGAATATGAAATTGATTTTTGGCGATTCGTTTTTGTGTAAAGTGATAATTAATTTTCACGTATTTTGTTTGAGCATGAAAGATGAAGTTTCCTATTAGATAGATGATAGAGATATTGTCACATTACAGAACTTGAGGGTCTTACCAAGAGACATCGAGATCATGTAAGAGAGTCTCAATCTAAATAAGTTTAGTAGTTGTGTCAATTAAGTTTTTAAATTCGGCCTCTATCTTAGATTAAGTGACTGTTTGTCGCTTACGAGTATATGAGATAAGATTAGAGCCAAGGAATATGTCAAAACTACTAATTAATTGTTTAATGTCGTAGTCTCTAACCCAACTTGCATTTGAAAAGGCATGAAGATGTAAATTGCTATTGTAAGTAAAGAGGATGTCATGATGTTGCATGCCACAATTAAAGCAAGTACAATATACGTTTAACAAATTACCAATAGATCTTCGTGGGTACATGCATATACTAATAAGTAGTATTGATAGTAAAGGTAATGTTGGACTGAGTAAGAGTAAGATACCATAATACTCCCACGGTGCTATGATAAAGTATCAGATTTAAGAATAACTCACCATAATAAATAAATGAAATATTTGAGCCAACGACATAGGGTGTAGTGATAAATTTCGCATCCTACATTTTCGCTTGAGTAAGAAGATCAGCTACATATTTTGCTTAATGAAGAAGAATACCATTTAAAGTGCGTTGTGATTCAATCCTAAGGAAATAATCAAGTTCACCCAAGTTTTTGATAGCAAATTTCTTTTATAGAGTCTTTAAAGGAGTAGACAATGGTACTATAAGGGGTCTTGTAAAATTTATATCGTTGACATAGATGAGTAGAAAGATACTATAGTGTGTTGTATGTAATAAATAATGATAAGTCAGTTAAAAAAGCTACAAAATCAATTGAGATAAGAAAATTATTGAGATGTTGGTGTTAGGCACGAGGTGCCTATTTTAAACTATAAAGAGACCATTTTAAATGGTAAACGTGATAAAGATGGTGAGGATCAACGAAAACTGGTGGTTGATCTATAAATATTTTTTTGGTTAGATAACTGTGGAGAAAATTATTCTTAACATTGAGTTATCGTAGTTACCAATTCTTAGAGAATGTAATGGCGAGGACTGTACAAATCATGACATATTTAACTATTAGGCTAAAGTTTTTATTATAGTTGATTCCTTGTTGTCAAATAAAATGATGATGTGTCCTAATTTAGTTACAATTTATCTATCAATTGCTTAATCTCCATTAGCTATAGTTTCTCTACCAATCGCTCACTTTTCGTCAGTTACAATTTCTCCACTAATTACTTAATCTCTATTACCTATAATTTCTTTATCAATTACTCAATCTCTATCACCTATAATTTTTGCACCAATCACTTAATCTTTATTAGTTATATTTTTTTCACTAATTACTCAATTTCCATCCGTTACAATTTCTTCACTAATCGTTTACCAATCAATATTAATTATTTTCAAAGAAAAGAGATTATAATTGTATTATATATTAATGATATAATCTTAATTTATACTATAAATGATATTACACTGTACAACTGATGAATGATTCAAAAGTATGTACAAAATTATATTAGTGAAATACAATTTTCTTATTGGTAATTACCACCCTATTTCATTTTATTAGTCTATTTCTTTACATGGTATTAGAGTGATCCTTTGCAAAAGTATGAATGTCAAATTTTTTAGATTTACCCATTACCCCATTTTCCTCGAATATAAACCTCTTTAACAATACTATCCCACCATGTTCTCTTATCTCTTTCACAGAGATTTATATGAATTAATTACATGTTTTGGTATCAAATTAATTAGAGAAATTATAACAAATAGAAATTAAATAATTGATAAATAAATTATAATTAATGAAAATTGGGTGATTGGTAGAAAAACTATAGTTAATGGAAATTGAACAATGAGTGGAAAGTTGTAACTAAATCAAAGCATGTCATTATTTTCTTTGACAAATGATACATGACTTGTTGCAAGGCCATTGGTTTTAACCCTTGAGACATACAAGACTATATGCTAATGACAATGTTTCTTTTAAATTCCTTTTTTTTTTTAAATACCATTTTTAGATTCAGTTGAACGGCTAAGCCATTAGTGTTTCTTACGAGGTTTTAGACCCTTCTTAATCTAATAACCCTCTTGATCAATACTTTGGATGTTTGTCCACCAAAAGAGTAGTTTCGCTTCAACTTCTTGCAAACTAATGACCTCAAAATGACTCTTTTTTTTTTTTCTTTTCTTTTCTTATTTTTAACACACAAGAAAGAGGCATCATTAGAGCTTAGTTATTATTCTTATAAATTTCAAGTTAGAGATTACCACTAATTGATAGCTTGATTCTACACCCCTTAAAAGTAAAATTATCATTTAAATAATAATAATATTTTTAAAATTTAATTACAACATATTAAATTTAAAATTTAACAAATACATTGACTATAAATTTTTATAATTTTTTTGAAATCAGAGAAAATGTTGCTAAAACAATTCAAACCTAGACTATATGTTGAATCACCACTGATCTCCTGTGTCCTGTGGTAACTTCAAGATGGCCCTCTTTTAAGGTTAAAAGAAACCAAAATGATTTTCGTCGGCGCGGGGTTTGAAGGACGGCAAGAGCCACTTGCACGTGTTATAGCCACTAGAGCCAGACGTGCAATGGATTCCATTAAAAAGCGGATTCATATAGCCGTCGATCCTAGTCATAATTAACCAAAATATTTGGGAAATTAATTTAAGATGGGACTCTCCCAACCTAAAACATTGTAAGGATAAGTGATTGGGAGTAAATGCTAAATGGTTCGGATTTCTTTTGTGGACACTCGTCACAAGGAAAATAAAAAACACTATACGCGACCATACACAAATGAATTTTGACTTGAGTCATGTCGGAGTCAACTCCAAACTAAAAACCTAAAATTCGAGATTTATTCAGAAATGACTAACAATAAACAGTTATAAGATGGTTGGGCCAACAGTAACTTATTTCACTAGTTTAACTTTTGTCAAGTCAGCATTACCACGACTGGTCTCATTAACCATATGCCAGTCCTTGATTTTCAAGTGAGATGATCGTCCTCTTTTTTATAGAGGTAGGTTTTCTTTTTTGACAAATTTCAGATGGATGGGTATAAAACAAAATCATGTATGGCCAACTACTGAAAAAAGAAAATAAAAAAAAAAAGACTCAAGGTATTAAATTTTGTTAAATTGGCATGTTATATCACCTCTAGTTTGAGAAAATCTATTCCTGATTTTATAGATGTACACAATGCGCAAACCCCTAGTTAAGAAATCCATGCCATGATTAAAGAGAAAAACAGAGCAAATAAAAAGATAAGTTGGGCCTAATGAGCCCATATTTTTGTGCCCATGCACCATGGATTCAATCCAAATCTCAGACTGAACGACTGAAGGTCTAAACCCAACAATTTTTTTTTTTAAAAAGAAAAAAAATTATATTCGTGTATGGATGAATTCACAGCTGAGTAACAAAACTTTCGTTAGATCTTGCCACTTAACAGACATTAGGTTAGTCAAAACAAAATGTCGGCGCTAGCTCGCTATGTGGCCTCACACGACGTGTCGCGTTCTGATGAGTTAGTGGGCGTGTGAGGGAGAGGGGTTGAAAGAGAATTGTGACATTTATTTTTTTTTATTTTATTTTAAGGGTATGATGAGAATCGCGTGGAAAAGACACGAGAAAGAATTTTGGTAACTAGGAACGTGTTCTCCGCTTGGATTCTTGAACGGACGATGACAACTCCAACAACCTGGTTTGATTCCATCAGTTTGCTTCGAAAAATGGAGTGGAACTGAAAAACTTGTCTATATGCTGCAGGATTCGAGGAATTTGGGGCTGTAATCACAACCACAACTAGGTGTTTTATGTGGTTTTTTGTTCTAGGGTTTTGTGATTTTTGGAAAAAATTTAGTGAAGTGTGATGTATTCTGTCCTCTCTTTCTTTCTTTCTTTCTTTTTTTTTTTTTCCTCCAACTTTTAAGTTTATTAGTTACATCTGTATTTAGAATCAACCATTTTATAGAAAGTGATGATTTATATGTTATCTTTTATGAAAAAAGACGAAAAAAAAAAAAGGTTCTTGGATAAGAAGAGGAATAAAGAACTTAGATATACACTTTAATTTCATCAGTCTCCTTTGAAAAATCGAGAGGAACCAAAGCATATAGATTGACTGTGCGGTGGAATTTGGTACTTGGTAGTTCCCACCACAACCATGTTAAAGAGTCTGAAGTGATTTTTTTTTCTATTTGGAATTTGCACGAGGGTAGTAAAAGTGGGAGTAGAGCATTTTCCTTAAATTAAATAGTATAAGAGTTCATTAACACCATCTACTTTGAATATTTATGTAGAGAATATTTCGATGTACAAAATTTAGTTTTTCATTACCCCGTGCATTTTGATGTAAAGTCGAAGTGGGCATTAATGGAGAAGCTCTAATGTAGTTTCATAAAGCAGAAATCAAATATCATTTTAAATGCTAGAAATTTTGAAATAGTTGGTTGTATTGTCTTCTATTTTGTGTTCCCACATATGTGAAAGCATTCTAAACTCAACGTTATTGAACTATGGGAAGCCTAAAATATTATCTATGTCAGAACTAAAAATGGCCAACTAAGTTAAGCAAATCCCAACATTAGGTGTTCACTTACATTCTTGTGGTTTTTGAGCTTGCATATGTATTATTTCATCAATAATTAAAATCTAACCTATTCTTTAGAGTAATTGCACAAACCTTTGTTTTTCAATAGAAGAGGTAAGTAAACAATTCATAAAATAGAAGTTGATCAATATAATCATAAAAAAACAAGGTGATTGCACAATTTTAGTCCATGGCTACACTATATTTAAGGGGCACATTCGACTTTAGGAAGGAGTAATGTTGCCCGATAAAATCAAGGCAGATGAAATTTGAAATTAGTGTAAGTACACATTTATGGATAATGAATCAGTAGGTAAAGTTTGTTGTAAGCAAGTATGGATAATGAATCAGAAGGTAAAGTTTGTTGTAATCATGTATAGATAATGAATAAGAAAGTAAAGTTTGTTGTAATCATGCATGAAGTGATTGAAATTTTACATAATAAATATTATACTATGTTGTTAATATAAAAGGATAGTATATTTAATTTCCAGTAATGTTCTAAGAATAAAGTGAAATGTAAGGAAATGAAATCAATTTCATATTATAAATAGTTTAATGTATCTACTAGCTTATATTAGATCAAAGATTAATTTTGTGATTAAAATATTAAGAAAGTGTAAAAGTAATTCTAAAATAAATTAATAAAAAATTACAAAAAAAAGAAAATATATATATATTAAGATGTCTGAACGAACAAACAATTACACACTTATATACAAAAAATCTAATCATTTAAATATAATTAGTTATTCAAATTCAAATTTTAATAAATATATTAATAATAAAAATTTTACTTTTAAATATTTGTTTTTATTAAAAAAATATAATAATAAAAAATTATTTATTATTATTTCATCTATTATAAAAGTAGAGTTTATAATTTGATTTAAAAGAAGATTATAAAAATTATAATTTATACATTATAATTGTAAAACTTTATTTCAAGATTTAAGATTATCAATGCTATTATTGAGGCACTAAAAATTTATGTAATAATTTTATAATAGTATTTTTTTAAAAAAAAGACAAACACTTAAAAGAGTACTAAATTTATGAAAATTAAGGTATTTTGTCATTAAAAAAAGTTTAAAAATAAAAAGTATCCATAAAATACTAATTAATTTTATAATTATGGATTAATATAAAAGTTTATAGCTAATATTATATGGAAAAAATATTTTCAAAATAAGTTTTAATTATACTAATAATAATTGATGCATTTAATGTAATGACATTTTAAGTTTATTGATGAGTTTTTGATATATATTATGCACTTTTTGTATATTATAATTATATATATATTATTATTTTTAATAGAAAAATTCTCTATAAGTATTATTATGAATTATAATGAACTTATATATATTTTATAAGTCATATATGATAAATTGTAAATATTACAGTATATGAAAAGAAGTATTTTAAACAAATAGAGTATAATTATCATTACTCACACTTAACAATTTATCATATTATAATATTATAATGAAAAAGTAAAAAATTATTATTATCATTATTTGTGCATAATAATTAATTTAATAAATTTTAATCAATTCAAGTAAAAATATATTAAAATTTTTTAATTGATGATATTATTATATTTTTGAGTAATATTTTAATTAAAAATTTAATTATAATATGGTTTGATTAGAGTATATTATACTACTAATAATAATAATAATTTTAAATATAATTTAAATATTGATAAATATATATAATTTTAATTATATAATTATATATATATACTAGTTTTTTTAATATATATAAAAATTTTATTTAAAAGTGTATGATTATAATAAAAATTAGAAAAAATGAAGTGATTATTAGAATAAGTTAAATTCTTAAAAAATATTAATAATTTTTGATTTTTACAAATTTAAGTATATTATTTTAGTATTATTTATTTAGGTATATTCAATTTTAAAATTTTAAAAAATTTAATATTTGTAATAATAGATTTATCAAAAACATCTAACAATTAAAAGTGACTCCTTTTATGTCTATGATTTTGTTAGCATATTTTAAGCACATATCTATCTGTTTTTTTTTTTTTTCAACTTTCTATGTATTAGATATGATTTTGGTTGGCATTTAATGATTACTTGAGAATGCCAGGTAAGTGACTCTAGGAGGCATTTTGAAGTAATAGGATATAGTTGGTATCTTGTTCTCGCAGCTCTTGATATGGCCCATTAATTTTTTTGATTCTGTTTGACGTCTTAAAATGGGTATAACCTTTTAATTTTTTAATTTCTTGTTGCGATAATTGCAACTGCCTCACTACCTTTGAATTTTCTATGCAAATATTCCTTTTTTTTCCACGTTTCTTCTCATCTAGATCATCACTTTTGTGGTTTGTTTCTTCTAGAATTCAGTTTTCTGCAGCCCCGGAAACAGTTTGATCCATACACATATAGAATCAATGGGGCTGATAGAGTAAAAGAGGTTTTGCATGATGACGAATTAGTGGAAGACTGGTTGACACATGGATAACAGCTTGTTCCTATTGCACTTGATAAGGTTGGGGAAGTGAAGGGGTTTACTAGTAGATGGAAAATGGTAATTTCCAAGTTAAAGCTGGTACCTTCACATTTGTCAGACCTGTCAAGCCATTCTTGCTTCTCCAAGCATGCTCTTTGCAAGGAGCAACTATAGCCGTGTCAAAGACTCTGAAAGAGGCAGTTGAATTAGCAAATTTATGTGTGAATGAGAGATATGAGGGGAAGCCTAGGATGCAGAGTGATCTTGATTCTTTGTCCGGGAAATGAGATTTTAATTTATGAGACTCTGGGCTTTTGATCAAAATCGGTGTGCTTGGTGAAGCTACTTTGCCTTTGGCTGTGGCTGGCTCGTCAACAGAATCAGAGGCTGGAAGCCACAACAATATAAGAGAATTGCTAGCCCGGCTATGGATCGGCCATTTGGAAGCAAAGGACAGAGGTCTTGACGATCTTGCTGAGATCATGAAAGAGGATGAGAAGACTGTTTTGGCAGTTTTGGGGGCAAAGAAATATTGCCACTTTAGTCTAGTAATTAACGGCAATGTCTTCTCGCATCCGGGGAAAAGACATTCACTGTAATTTGCTCCCTTGCAGGGCCTGGAAGTAGTGAGAATTGGTTTTTTTCAGAGGGGGCTTTGCCACCCCTTATACGGCTTGTTGAGTCGGGTAGTGCGGCGGGTAAAGAGAGGGCCGCAATTTCGCTCCAAAGGCTATGTCACCAGAAACAGCCAGGGCAATTGTTGGGCATGGTGGGGTTCAACCACTGATTGAGGTTTGTCAAACTGGTGACTCTATATCACAAGCTGCTGCTGTTGGTACTCCGAAGAATATTTCTGCAGCCCCAGAAGTTAGTCAAAATCTAGCTGAGGAAGGGATTGTGAAGGTTAATGATAAATATCCTCGATACCGCGTTCTTTCTGGTATCCAAAGAATATGCTGCAGAATGCCTGCAAAATCTCACCGCAAGCAATGAGAATCTAAAGAGGAACGTTATTGCAGAAGGGGCAATCTGAAGCCCATTGGCATATGTTAATGGTCCATTGCCCCGAGAATCTGCAGTTAGGGCAGTAAGGAATTTGGCTAGCTTAATCCTTACGGAAATGTTTGTATGTCTTGGTTTCCTCCCTCGTTGGGATCACGTGCTCAAATCTGGAGATTGCTGCACAAGCAATTTCCAGTTTGGTTACCCTTTCGCAGAATTGCAGAGAAGTCGTACGGGATGATAAAAGCGTGCCAAATCTTGTACAATTGCTCGACCCCAGTCCGCAGTCGTTCCTTACGTCTCTTTCTCATCAAGTGAGAAATGTAAGAAGCTAATGAAATCATATGGAGCTATTGGGTATCTCGAGAAACTTACTGAGAAGGACATTCCGGGTGCTGAGAAGCCACTTTAACAGTTAGAAAGAGGGATGTTAAGAAGCTTGTTCAGCAGGAAACACTGGCGGGAAGTAGAGTATGTTTTTCGCATGAGGTCCTGTTGTTTCTCGCCATTTAATGTTATTTCATTGTCTAAAATGAAACATTGTAATCAAATGAGCATAACTACAATTGTCCGAGCGAATGATTGAGACGCATTTGTAGCATGCGATGAATGCAAGCCAACGGCGTAGATCACGAGCACAACGAAGATCGTAATAAGTGGTAAGAACCTTCAACAAACGGAGCACTCGACGTTGAATTCAGGAAACAGAGGGTTTTGAGAATTCACTGCAAAACTAGGATTGATTTTTGTTTGCTAGTTATGGGGTCGAGAGGACCATGCAAGCCCTTATCAGAGAGTCTATCGGCCAACTGGCCAACAAAGAGGAGGCTAAAAGACAGATTATTGAAGCGACCATTTTTTCTTTTTACAAATATTTAATATCTTCCATTTGTAGTCTCTGAGGTAGAGAACACGAAGATAGAAGCATAATGCAAGAAGACGAAGATGGAAGCAGAGAAGAAGAAAAAGAGTAGGAAGGCATGATAACATAAGACCTTTAAAACTCTGTTAATGGAAGTTTGTAAATACAAAAGAAAAACATTTACAGAAATTTAGTCGAGACATTTTATAGATTAGAGAGCCTTTAGAAAGTTTTTAATGTGAACTCTCTAAAACACAGCACGCCTTCATGATATTACAAAGTCCTAGATTCTACAACATTTTAAATTCAAATGACCTAAGCCCTTACGTTACAATTTGATTGTTTATTTCAAAGTCATTGTTTACACGAGAAATCTTTATTACTAATGAACAAATCTCTTGAATAAAGAGATAACAGTTGTCAGCCATAAACATCCTCTCAGTTGTATTTTTGCTTGTTCATTTCTAGTTTATAGTTCAAATCTTCGTTAGTAAAGCAGGAATCAATCTGATTGTCACTCGATATCTGCAATAAAGCTTCCTTCAACTTTTTCTTTGTATTTTTCGGGGGACGAGTTGGATGTCAGAGATACTTGTATTTTGGTTTAACTAGTATGGAATTTTAATTGCCAAGTTGGAAAAGTTTCAAGAATGATCTTGCCTTGAATTTGATAAAATCGATTGATAATCGCTTCTTGACAATCTTAGGAAGTGGGAACAGATGACAACCATTTGATACTTATTTGTAATACTAATGCTAGAGAGTAATGAGCTAGTTTTTTTATTTTTTATTTTTTATTTTAATAGAATAATTTTAACTTAAAATCCATGATATTTTGAAGGTGATGGCAAATAAGTCATATAAAGAGAAACATGAGTTTCAATTGATTTTTGTAAATAAAAAAAAAAAAAAACTTCTTGCGTAGGCTTTGGAAAATTTTCATGTCCAATCCACAATTTATCCATCAATGATGGAACTAGCTTGGAAAATCCATGCGATAATTGTAGCTGAAGTGCATAAATTATGAATGGTTCTAATTCTTTACGTGTAACACATTTTTCCATGTAGTTATATATTCTTAAAAGAACTTTTTGTAGTAATAAGTTGGACCTAAATTTTCTTGAGTATGAATCATTTTAGTCCATTCCATTCCATTAAGATTAGGACTTTAAGTATTTTTAATTTGGAAAAAGTTATTCAATTAGAATCTTGCTTATTTGGAGTATAGATAATATCAGCTAATTTTGTGTCTATAAGTATAAATTCAGTTAATTAAGATATATTTACTTAAATTGTTTAACATTTAATATGCTGATTAGCTAAAGAGCGATCGGTCAGCCCAAGAAATCCATAAGGTGATTAAAGTAAAGACTTTGAACAAAGCTTGTAAATAATGTCTAGATTAACTAAAACTTTGAATGAAATGGTTGCTGTAACTCCTAATCAAGTTACTCTTAATCAAGCTGAAAAACTCGATATAGTAGATTATAATAAACAAATATTACATAAAGCTAAAATAGAACAAGATTTGTAAAATTGAAATACACCTCGATAATTTAAGGAATAAGAAATGTTGACAATTTGTCTAGTAATTATATGATAGGTATAGTAAAGAAAACTTATTATTTTAATTTCAATATTTAAGAAATTAGTTTATTTTAAAAAAAAAGACTCTAGAATCCCTAAAACTATAACTTAAATTTTAAATACATAAGTTTTTTAAATAGTACTTTTGAATGTTATAAATAAAAAAAATTAAAATTAATATATAAAAGTAAATTTAGTTAGTCATCAACATTAAGTATCATATGATTTTAGTAGTATTAATTAACTTTAGGGCTAATAATAATTATATATAAGAAAAAATTATACTTATAAATATTATGAGAAAAAAAGTTAACTTTAAAGATATGTTAATGATGAAAAATTAAAAATTAATTATAAGTTATCAAATACTCATATTATTAAAAAATAAATATGTTTTAAAAATACATTTATTTTAGTTAAAAATATAAGTCAAGCCTTAAAGAATACCTTTTCTTACACAAATTTATCCTTTTAGTATAATTCACTAGTTATTTTACAATTATTGCTAACAAAGAGATTTGTTTTAATTTTATATCTAACCCAAAAAAAATTTGTGAAGTTTAATATTTAAAAAACTTGTGTATATATAAGCATTTATATTTTTTAAACCAAGAAATAAATTATAAGGGAATAGAAAAAGATTTATAAATAGAAAATGATCAAAAAATTATTCAAATTTTCTTTGAACAATTTGAAATCAAAGTTTGTACTAATGTACTAGAATAGAAAGAAATATTGTAACAAAGTAACTATATTTTTTAAATTTGATATAAAATCAAATTTTGGATAAATAAAAATTGATGAGAAAAATAAGCATAAAATTACTTTTACAATTTTATTACAAATAAAATGTTATATTATTTAATTTAAAAAATAAATCTTATGAATTTCAAAATATTATTAATAATATATTTAATTTTATATAAAATTCATAACAGTACTAAATTTATAATTGAATATTTTTAGCATTTTAAAAAATTTCTTAATATTATTAAAATAAGCACTCCGGTGATTTTTATTTAATAATAAAATTATATTAAGTTAAAATTAAAATTTAAAAATATAATATATATCAAGGTATTATTATTTTTGTGAATGGATAAGTTTTTTAATAAAATTAAAAATAAATAATAATTACAAAAATTTTTAAAATTTTTTAATTTTATTCTTAATCTTTGTTTATGTTTATATATATATATATATATATATATATATAATATTTAATTATAATATTTTAAATATTATAAAAAGATAACAGAGAGTGTTTATTATTATTTTTATAAATTTAGTTAAGTTGTTTCTATTTTACATGCTAATTCAAATTATATCATAGGAAAATTCTACAATTCAATCCGTTGATGAAATTTGAAGGAGTACCCAATATGGGGGAGATTTGTCCAATTATTAACCAAATTTGACTTTGTGTTCGACTGCCACATTTTTAATTTTTTTTTGATACAGCCGCATATGCATATATATATATATATATATATATCTTTTGTCTTTTCTTTATATTCAAGAGAGAGACAAAGACACGACACGCTCTATATATATATATACAGCGTATGATTGTGGTTTTCCAGGCCAAATCCAGTTGGGCGCTACCTTCGGTACTATCTCAAACACGCGTTCTGTATTATCCCTAATCTCTTTCCTACTACAGCTTCCGCGGTTGTTTTTTTTTTTTTTCCTTTTTTAATCGATGCCCTTTCTGTTCTTTCTTTGAATCTCGTCTTTATCTTAGAGTATGTGATGATTTGAATGTTCCAATTTACAGTTCTTGCTTATCCTATCTCTTTTGTATTGATTTATTGTCTGATTAGATGGGATGGATGATATTGAAATGATTGAAAGGTTTTGATTTTTAATTGTTTATGGGTTAAAAGTTTGCTGGGTTGAAGAGAATACAGTTTTCTTTATTTATGAACCTTTCCTTCTGTTGTGTTTGATGTTCTTGAACATGGGTCTCTTGAAGCCGTTTTTATTTATTTATGTTTTGCCACTCTTCGCCTCTTGTGTTGAACAACTGAAAACACTGCAGGTGTCTTCAAGCTAAAAGATGAGTGCACTGGATGCAACTAGAGCTGAGCTTGCTCTTTTAGTCTTTTACTTGAATAAAGCCGAGGCTAGAGATAAGATATGTAGGGCAATCCAATATGGTTCAAAATTTCTCAGTGATGGACAGCCTGGTACGGCTCAGAATGTTGACAAATCTACCAGTTTGGCGCGGAAGGTTTTCCGTCTTTTCAAGGTTGGGTTGTGTTGCAATTGCTAACCGTATGCTGCTGGTTTGAAGTTGAATTTACGCGGAATTGTTTGTTAGCCTGGTCCTTCCACTTTAGGCCATCAAGCCCTTATTTTTTCTTCGTCTCTGTACAGAAGAATGCTGCATATTATTCGCTGAAAAGATTGCATTACTTTCTTGCTTGCTGATTGGCTAAAAGATATGAGCATAATGAGTAGAGTTGCTGGTGTGGGATTAATTGTGCCGTGGTTTATTAGCCATGCTTTAGTCAAACTAATGTGATGTGATACTAACCTTGTGCTTCTCGATACCATTTAACCTCATTCAATTGCAGTTTGTCAATGATCTTCATGCTCTAATTAGTCCAGTTCCTCAAGGAACTCCCCTTCCTCTTGTTTTGTTGGGAAAGGTATGTGGTCTTACTACTAATTACGTATTTCCTTTGTAATCTTAATGTTCTATCTAGCCTGAACAAGTTAATTGCTATTTGCAGTCCAAAAATGCATTATTGTCAACATTCTTATTTCTTGATCAAATTGTTTGGCTTGGTAGAACTGGCATCTACAAGGTATGCAACATTCCTTTCCATTTTAGAATCTAAATTTTCAACCTTGGACTCCATGACAAAAATTAGTATAAGAAACCTATGTATCTTATTTTGTACAGAACAAGGAACGAGCTGAGCTGATTGGTCGGATATCTCTTTTCTGTTGGATGGGATCCTCAATATGTACCACCTTGGTTGAGGTATGTGACTTCCCTCTTTTCTTATTGCAGAGAATGCCTTATTTTTGTTTCATCCTCCCATCCACAGTCCACCAACACATGAAGAGAAGAAAAAGAAGAGAAGAGAAAAGAAGGAGATGAAGAGAGAGGGGGGGGGGAGGGCTGCACATCTCATCATGTTTCTAATGACGTTTTCAACTGCTTTCAGGTTGGGGAGCTGGGGAGGCTTTCTGCATCGATGAAGAAGCTGGAGAAAGAGCTCAAGGACAGTGATAAATATCAAGTATTTATCACCTTGTCATTACATTGTTACCCAACTTCCTTGGTTTCTCAGTTAATATTTGTTGTTTGCCATTTTGTGACCGCAGGATGAGCACTACCGCGCTAAACTTCAAAAATCAAATCAGAGGTCACTATCTCTCGTCAAATCAGCCATAGATATTGTAGTTGCAGTCGGCCTACTTCAATTGGCACCCAAGAAAGTTAATCCTCGAGTAACTGGAGCCTTTGGTTTTACCAGCTCCCTGATTTCTTGCTATCAGGTACAGAAACTATGCATTTTGGAATCGCCGCCTCAGATGAATCTTGGCATGCCTTTGGTTTCCAGCCGTTGGAAACCAGTTGTAAAGTCTAGTATTATCAAAGGAATGCTTTTACAAAGTAAAGGGAGAGGAGTTTTTCCTTTCATTAATGATTGTAGGTTAGAAGCATAATAGCCATTCAAATATTATTGAACTCCCATTTTGCCATTTCTTCTTTTGTCATTTACATATTTCCTTGCAATCTTTTCCTGTGCTCCTAAATATGCCTCCTTTATTCCGAGTTTACTTTGTTGAACTTGCTTTTGGATTGTGTGGTATGTTAAACTGATTGTTTATGCTCCGTGTTTTTCAGTTGCTTCCTTCACGACCAAAGTCCAAGACAGCCTGAAGAAGGGACCCTGATCTGCTCGATAATTGCCAAAATGTCATCTAAATAATTGTTTAAACTTCTGAGATAAATTCGTCGGTGTTGTAAGCTGTAGGCCAATGGCCGTCCTGTGGACTGACACTGAAGTTTGCTGCTCTTGCCGACGCTAAATGGCATCTTTGTTGTCATTGTTGTTATAGTTCATCATGCTCTTCTGCGACGGGTAATATAATACACCGATGATAAGCATGAGAAACGCCCGAAAGTTGCAATTTTGAGATTGGAACCTTAATTGACAGTTAAATATGAAAAATAACATCTATATGAAAATAATAAGAACATGGAGTACAAATTTTATCCACAAGAAAAATAGGGTCGTCCATTAATTGACAAAATGTCTCGAGATTTGAAAAGGATTCGGCGCGACACTCAGCATTAGCCGAAGCCAAAACTGACTCGTTATTGCGTCCAAAGGACAGGACACGACCTTTAAATAAACCCCAAAGGTTAGAATTCATCTACCGTAGCAGAGCTAGTCGGCAAGCTCTGCCTCCGTCTCCTCAACCGGGCTCGTCCTTCTCTGCGTTCCAGTCATACTCTTCAATCGCTCCTCCACGTCTCCTTCGCATGTTCGACACCCGCTCCCAATGTCGAGCTGCCTCCAAACGAACATTGGGGATTGGACTGGTGCCATGTTCATGTAAGATCGGCTGGGCGCTTTTAACACAAACTTTCCTGAGAACCCGGGAAGTGCAAAATCAAATGCGGTCGGCCCAGAACTTGGACGTGGGACCTGTACAAGGGAAGAACATAAGCTTACCGTATATATGTCCCTGCCAAAAAAAAATAACAAAGAACCAAGTGGGGTGAAGAACAAACCATATAGAGAAGAGAAAAGGTAAGAAGAACACTTAGATAGAAACAATCTAGAAGTAATAAAAGATATAAATTAATTATATTTTATTTAATTTTATAAATGTAAAAAATTATATATAAACAAATTATCTTATTGCCTATGATGTCACTCGTATTATTTGATAAATATTATTATGTATTGATATTTCTTGTCTCAGGAAGCTCAAACTTCTGCAACCGATTCTCCTATTCCGGTAGGATAAAGATCTGCAGGTAGCAATTCCACAGTGTCGACATCAAGCCAAGACGCCGATATTGACTGATTTATCCACTGTTAAGTTGGAGAGAGACAGCAGTCATCACGCCAGCAACACTCGTTCTTTTATAGAAAACAGTGCAACCCCGTTGACTTCTAGTCCACACAAAGCCAATTACGGGGTTGAAAGTACACACTTTTTAATTCCAGCCCTTGCTCTTTGACGCCGGCCACAATGCCGAGTCGATGACTCAGGATCAAGTCACCTGCGACGGCTAACACTAGGATCAAGACGTGTCACGCAATTGTGGTCAAAGAGACCAAGTTAACCAATGTAAATAAGATGGTCCCCACGTGTCAGGCTTGGTCATTCCATTAATTTAAATTACTCACACACAAAAAGTAAATCCACCATGTTTCCACTCGAAAAGGCAGGGAAACCATCCCCAGCTTCAATGCTTATCTTAGGAAGAAGGGCACTCGAGCCAAGATTAATTCTCCAATAGGGATCCCGATGTGAATGTGAATGTTTCGTAACTTTGCTTTTCCGACCCAGAGCCATGTTTTTTTTCCTTTCAGCCAAGGAACTTCCACCACGAATGCCTAAAAACCAGAATGGGTCCGAGTCCTAATGAGATGTACCCATTTGCTCCAGCAGGCTAATAGCAAGCGCCGCACAGCCCCAAGGAAAGTAGAACTATGTTTGGTTCGTCCCAGTTTTGCCTTGATACGTTGGCGCACAAACGTAGGCAAAGTTAAAGTACATGCTCGATCTTTTTTAAAATGATTGAGACAGAAAAAACCTCGCCGGATGAGTGTTCCTCCAACAAAGATAAAATTTCAATGCTTTTTCTGCCTTTATAAACGCACTTGTTGCTTAGGCTTAATAAATAATTCGAATAACAGATTCTTAAGAGGCATAAAGAAAAAAACAAAGAACCATGCCAGCAGAACATACAATCACTTTACGAATGCTGGCTCTGCCGAAAAATATGTATCTAATTGATACCTGAAGAACAGCACAGCAAAATAGAAGCTGCTGCTCTAGAGACATGAAAGACAAAACAGGGACAACTAAACTGAGCCACTGGGAACTCCGGTGAAGTGTAAGTCCACACAAAATTGTCACCAGCGCAGAATGGCTCACCCGTTGGCTCATCCATTGGGATTCTGAGATGACTCATTCTAACGCGCGCAGACTTTGAAGAATATATAGGCAGACCCGACTGAAAGTAAGCTGGAACACCGAACGATATTTAGCCCCATTAAAGGCAAGCCAAAAGGTAAAGACAAATCCCATGACATTGAAACAACAGAAGATTCAGAAGCAGAACCTTGAAAAGGTCGAATACTGATTTCAGTAACAACTCAAATGTCAGCAACCAACTTGTATATGAGTATCTCGGGGACAGCAGGGTTACTTTGCCCTTTACTTGACCAGTATGAAGCTCTTCTTGCAACTCTGTCTCGTGACTCCAGAGTATTATGCAGTAGATCATTATCAGTGCTGGAAGCAATTATTGCATCTAAAACACAACCCTCTAAGAGTAAATGACGTACAACCTTGAGCTAAAAAGCCATAAGCTCGGTGGTCCCTCTCCAGATTTTTCCATTTTACAGACTTGCTACATCCAACTTTCAAAGGTTTCTTCCCACCGCTGCTTGGTTCAATGACAAACGCAATCTATCATGGCAAGGAAACATTCCCAAGCATATCTGCTTGCAAGGGCCATTTTATATCACTGCACAACATTTGAAAAACACATTCAATATCTCTCAGAAACAAGTCAAAATCCAAATTTTGTGGAGCTTTCTTTAGTCATGCATTTTAACCATCGGTGGATTTTCATTCCACAAATCTCTCTTGTATTTGTTCTGGGTATCCAGTAATATGTCGAGGACAGAAGTTCAGCGGCCTGGGTTCTAGGAGTTCCTGTAATCCAGTTTATATTGCGACTCCAACTGGCAGCCACATCACAGAATTGAAGTTCTATTTTCTGAAGATTTATTTACTTTTAAATTGTCCATTTGATGTGGCAGCAAGAAATGCGTTGCCACACAACCTGGGCAGTAGGATTTTCTACAGTTGGACCGCACAAACCATGTATTACAATGCAATCCGACTACCACATGTCTATCAGTGTCCCAGGCCCAAGAGGAGTCCTTGTAGTTTTGTCTTAATGTTGTTGGGTTAATCGAGTCCTTCCTATACGAGAGAAACTTTAATTAATAGTTTATTGTGCAGTGTATTTAATTTATAATTTAAAATACTTAATAAAAATATAAATATTTTATTTTATAGTTAAAAAGTTTAATTTGAAAGTATAATATGTAGATATTAAAAAAATACAAAAAGAGAGTTGCTAAAAATTTTTTTAAATATTATTTTTATAATAGTAAATCATTATTTGATTGAGATGAAAATTTGATAAATAATAAAAAATATTTTATTTTTTATTTAGAATAATAAAAATCGGGTTTGACATATTATAAATGTAATTTTTTTATTTATATTTTGTAATTTGTACTTTGAAAATTTTTTTATATATAATTTTAATTATCCTTATAATTAGAAGATTATATCTAATTTGATCAAACTAATCTTTGTTTAATTAATAGATAATACATATATCTTAATTTAGAACAATTAGATTATAATTTGAGATTTTGTAACGGTAAATTTTCATCTCAAAATCATTATTACTATTTTTTAGTAATAGTATGTTTTCTCTAGTATGATAGTTTTAATAAATTGTGTGGATGAAAATAGATATATAATCCAATTAAGTTGAAATTTGGTTGTCTAGTAAAAAACATTTATAAGTTGATTTTGAATAATTGAATTTTTATTTTATGATCTTGTGAAATTGTAATTGACAAAATATGACTGGTTTATTTTTAGTTAATTCATTTGACCTTTTATTTGATTTAATTTGAATTTGTTCATTTTGTTTGATATAATTAAAGTTACATATATCTTTTGTACTTATTAATTATAGTAGAGTTAATTTTTAGCCCAGTGTATCCAGTAATTTTTTTTTTGTTTTGGAGGTTTTTTTTTTTTATGTAAAATTAATGTGTTCTTTTATATGATTGCTTGGTTTACTATTTTTGTTATTCGATTGATTTCTTACATGTTCAAGCAAGTAAGAAAAGTCTCTTATATATTTTGTATTCCAGTATCTCCTCTTTTAACAAATGTGTGCATAGGCAAATTCAAAGATATTTACTTACCAAAATGTCCTTAAGAAAAAAAGGCACAAATAACATATATAATATCAAATGGTTGTCTAAAATATAAGAATCTTAATTGACATTTTATGGTCAAGCCAATCTAAAAAGTTATGAAAATATATAACTAGCTAAAAGGAAATGTCTTTACAAATATTATCATGTAATTGCCAAACAACCCATGTATAAATTGACCAAGAGATAAAATGACAAAGGGTCAGAGAGAGGTAAAAAAGGAAATTGTTCCAAAATTTTAATATATATCCAACTATAATACAAGGATTATATTATTGTAATTAGGTATTTTTAAATGTTAATTACCACTTTTTTAGACTTACTCAACTAACTATTTTATAATTATTAGATAAATCATTATTTAATTGTTAAATTAATTATAATTTATACAAATAGTTAGTTGTTACAATCATAATTTTTACTTATTAGTTATTATTCTTACTTATGAATAATTATACTAGACATATTATATAAAGGTAATTTTTTTTTATCTCTTAAGATTTATTATAAGAAAGAATATTTTTATCATAAAATCTTAATTTTATAACAAATATATTTTGAAAATGAATTTTTTCAAAATATTTGAAAGAAATTTTTGAAATTTTTTTAGAAATAATAGTTAATAATTTACTTAAGTCTTTTTTATTAAATTCTTATAGGGTAGATAAACCATATAATGTTGAAAGAACATAGATATTCTCTATCCATTTTTGGATCCAGAGTTATTTTTCAGAAGTTTTGAAAGATTAAACTTCCTAGTTTGGTTTTAAGGATTGATCTTTTTAGTTGCTCAATTGTTTAATCTAAGTTCTTAGGGGTAAAACTAAGATAAGTTTTGAACGAGTTTCTACTTTGATTTGAATTAGTTTTAGCGACATTCTCTTTTGGATTTTGAATTGGGGATTTGCTCTTATTTTTTGATTTTCTTAACATCTTTGGTTTTATTTTGTAAGAATTTTTGGTTAATAAATCAAAAATAAAGTTTATTTCTTCTTTTTTATACTCAATTTTAAAATCATATGCAAAAAATATGACCTACCACCAAGTAAAAATCTATTTTGACGTAATATTTTGCACATTTTTTTATTAAATTTCTTTTCCATACTTGCAATCAGTAGGTAAAAGAAATTTTTGATTTAATAAATCACTTTAAAATTTTGTAATATATATGATAATAGATAAAATCTCTTTTTTGATGGTGAAATAATTGTTTTGACAATCATTCTAATGTGCAAATGCAAATTGTATAATATGTTCTTTGCCATCTTTGAATTATTTGAAAATACCTTCATATCTTATATTAAAGGTATTAGTTTCTACTATTTTTGAAAGTGAAGGGTTTACAAGATGAATGTAAAGAGTTTCATGGGCTAAGGTTTTGATGTGTAAGATATGAATAATATGCTAGGAAGTTCATAGAGTGAGATTTTTCTTAAGATGATCATGTAAGGATTCTGTAATACAATTTATATTTAAGGTAAAATCTAAAATATAACTGAAACTTTTAAAAAAATTTTGGAGTTAAGATTTTTATATGATTTTTTCGAGAAGTTTATCAATAAAAGTTAAGAGTTCTCTTAATAGGTATAGTAATTCCTTAATGGACTATCTTAACTTGTCCAAAAGGTGGATGGTTTGATTTTAAGACTTAGTCATCTAGAGTAATTTATTTTTTGATTTTATTACGAGAAGTAATAGGGTTTATAGATTTTTTAAAAAGAAATAGATAATCCATTTGAAATGCATATTCTTCAAACTAATTAAAAAATAACATTTATGTTTTGTAAAGAAACGAAATATGCAATAATTTTCTTGGATTTTTTTAATTATTATTTTTAAAGAAAATGTTTGCAAAAAATGCTTAGATGATATTCACCTCCAAGTTAGTGATTGAGGTTGAGGTAAGTTTTTAATGAATTTTATGTTTTTAATGGATGATGTGTTGACTAGAATACATATTTGATAAATTTAACTTTATAATGTAAAGTGACATTGCTCTCATGAGAACTTGGACAATATTTTTGAAACTTTCAAAAAAAAAAAAGCATGCATGTGGCCTAACAATACCTACCCATTTTAAATAATATGATTTTAGAAAATATAGTATAAAAACAAGTTCATTGATATTCATAGAAAAATTATAATTTATACAAATGTTCATTTTATTATATTTTTTAGTATTAAAACTTATACATCTTAATTTTTAAATCATAGTTCAAAAACCACCAAAAATAATATGTTATATTCTTATTAATTAATCTAATAGAATTAATTTTTTAAAATAACAAAAAATTGTCATAAATTAGTATAATTTCAAAAATTAATTATTACATTTTTAAATGTGATCAATTAATCATTTTATGAACATTAGATTAATTGTTTTATAATTGTTAAACTAATTATTATTTGATTATTAAACTAACTATTACATGTATTAAAATAATTAGTTGTTATTATCATAATTTTACTTATGAGTTATGATTCTTATTTGTGAGTAACTACACTAAATATATTATATAAAAGTGGTTCTTTTATCTTTTAAAGTTAATTATGAAAAATTTTAGTAAGCTCTCTCCTGTATTTTATTTGAGAAAAATTTATGATGTTGAATTAATTTAAAGAAGAACAATTTTTATGATCTTTCCATTTGAAGTGTATATTAGTTAAAAAAAATTATCATATTTTATAAAAATAGTCAATATAACTTATTATATTATAATAATTCATTTATAAAAATAAAAATTATTTTTTAGAATAATGTTATGCATACCTCAAACATAATTTCTTTTTGTTAATTTACATTTTATTACAGTAATATATTATCTTAGTAATTATTTTCCTTACACAACAACAACTAGTTATTTAAATAATGGCAAACAAACAGAAAATGCACCATTGAAATGCTAAAATAAATGGGCAAATGTTGATTGACTTAGCATAGACACAAATAAAAAATTGATCATGGAAAACAACAACAAAAAAAGAAGAAGACCCACCACAAATGTATGGAGAATATATGAACGAAAGCAAATGCTATCAATTGAGCATCAATCTCCCAATTGAAGAAACTCCAGAAGCAACACAAAGAACAAAAGGAAAAAAGTTTTAAAAATCACACTTAAATAAGAGAAAGAGGGAAAGTGAGTGTGTACAGATGCTAGAATATACCAAGAAAGTATCGGTTTGGAATTCGTTCGAGAATATGTCTCAAATTTTGCAAGCCACAGAAAGAAAATTTTTCTCAAATGGAAGTCTTTTGCAGTGTTTTTGTTTGGATTAAGTATAAATTTAGGTTGTAAATTTTTCATATTTTCCCAAATTGAGTTGTGAATTTT
This sequence comes from Bruguiera parviflora, assembly GCA_019804595.1. Classification (NCBI taxonomy): domain Eukaryota; kingdom Viridiplantae; phylum Streptophyta; class Magnoliopsida; order Malpighiales; family Rhizophoraceae; genus Bruguiera; species Bruguiera parviflora. Next base: position 2,816,891 of record CM034053.1, read on the forward strand.
TAATTTTATCAATTTATGTTGTTAACTTTTAAATCCTTATTGGATAAGATTGTTCCATTATATTTCACTATTAAATGCTACATCACCTGTCACGCTACGCTTTTTGGAACATATAGCAGTCACGAGAAGGCATCAAAATAATTTTATTTATTTTAGTTAACAAAAAAAATATAATTAGTCCCCATATTATATATATATATATATATATGTCTATCTAAGGAAGCTCACCTAACTTTTTTTCTTTTATATTATTAGGTGTAGGTTAAAGATATACAAGTAAAAGCAATGACTTTTTTTAGCAATTTTGATTAGTTATTTTAAGAAAAATAAAAAAAAATTAGAAAAATTCTTATTGATTATTTTATATTTGTGAGTCTTCAACCTTCTTAAGATTAAGCAAAATAGTTTTTTCCTTTGATTTTACGTAGTTTGTATTTTGTTAGGCAAATAGTTTGATTCTAACGGTTGTTTCTGTTTTAGAAGGCGCAAGACCAAAAGAAAATAACACTTGAAGTAAATTTAATTGAGAAAAAAAATTGTCGATCACCGAGATACATTAAGAACACAAAAATTATGGATTAATTATATTTTTCTTGTAACTATAAATAAGTGTTATTGTTACTAATCGCAAGGTCTAATAATAAAATTATTTGTACTCTTAACTTCATGTATAGTGTTTAATCTTAATGTTCATAAATCAAAACAAATAAATAAATGAGTGAGTGTTGCTTAATTTAGTTAAAACTTATACGGAGAATACTCGTACAAAATTCCATTGCCCCTTCTTATTACTTCTTATTTCACAAAGTATGAGTCCAAATTAATAAATCCCTTGTTAAATTTTTATTGTTCCTAGATTACTCAAATTTTCACCTATTCAAATAGTGTTTCCTTTTCTCCTTTCTTATTTAAAAGAGACCAAGAATTAAAAGGTACCTAACCAATCGTACTTAACTTGATTGGCTACAACAGCAAAAGCCTTTTGGAAAAATTGAGAATTCAAACTTCAACTTACTTAATTTTTCACAAAATACATATTTTCATTATGATGAACCAAAAGAACGGTACTCGCCGCAATAAATTAGGTTCAAAATGTGATGAAAAGGATATATAACGTTAACAAATAGATTGCCAGAAGAACATCTATATATATATATATATATATATATATAATTAATTAATTAATTTATTTATTTATTTAGTGAGTCTAAGAACGCTCCAACGGACGTAAGCCATATTAGCACGTAACCCTTTACTCCGGAGAAAGGACAGAAAAGAGGCCGCTGTTAACAGCGACGGGTCGTCGTCCGGCCGACCACATGACGTTTGGCTTCACAATTCATTGGAAGACGGGAAAGGAGAACTTCACGCATAACAAAAACTTGGGCAAATATTATAAACAAAATTTGCACCGAGGGCCCGAATATATCGCCGAACATGGATCTAAATGTTCTTCATTATTGTTTGGGGGGGGGGGAGTTGGGCACCACTTTTATATTTTACAGCTTTCGCTGTTAGGGTCTACTCCGTCGGGGTATATAAAGACAGCGTCCACACAGAGACCACCTTTGGTATGAGTGCAATCAATCTGTGTCAAAGAAAATTTGATCCTCGTCAATTCATTGGGGCATTCAACTACAAAATCTCCCACATGGTAATGAACCCAATTTCCGGGATTGTCCAAAATGCACTGGGACATAGCATGTTGGCCATTGGAAGTGGTCAGCTGGAACTGCACGGGTTTTGCGTCCCAGCCATGGACTTGCTCAAGATTAGAAACCTTGCGGCCCAGTCTTTTGGACGACCTGCCAAGCTGGAGTCTGAAATATAATCTATATGTCCCTGCTGGAAATCGGAACTCGAGCTCTCCGTCTACTTCTAGCCACCATATCTGTTGAAGGTATGCAACCGTCTGGAATCTGAATTTCGGTTGGAAACGAACAAATTGTTAGTCAAATTGTTCCTTCAATTGTTTAGTACGAAGAAGGCAACCACAGCTCTACGAGCACCAAAACTCAATTTTGCATAATAACTGGTGCTCAAAGCACAAAATCCATATCTGGTAGGACTAAGAAACGCAGCCATTACACAAAGAAGAAAAGGGCTTGAAAAAGAAACAGGGCCAGCCATTGTTGCTCTTTGTAGCTTGCTGATTATTGAATATTGACACCTTCAAGGGGGCCAAAAATATTGATCTATAACGAAACCTAATATTGTTTGCTGCATTCAAATTGAAAGTGGGGCATCAAAATATTAAGCCAAACTCCCTCGCCTCACCTCGATCAGGGGAGCCTCTCCAAAACCCCAGACAAAAACCAAAAGAGAAAAAAAAAAAAAAACAAAAAGCAAAGGGATTTTACAAATGATTTTCTTGTATATTATTTTATCTGCATACGATGGGCCTACCAATTCAATGTGAAAAACCAGAAAGAGAGAGAGAGGACAGAAATGAAATGTTTATCAAGAGATTCCACACCTTGAGTCCTCAGTAGAAATGTGATTCCAGTATCTCCTGTCATCAATGCCAGTAATAGTTAACGCCTTTGAAGGAATAGATAAACAAACCCCACCAGTACTCTTGTCCAGCCATACCTCCTGCACACATATGCCCAAATCCTTTCTCTTTATCACAATTGTTGAGACGTATAAAAGCAAAATCCAAAGACGCAGCAACCAAAAAATAGGTGTCGGTGGGTTACCTTTGTGCCATCATTAAAGGGGTTAGGCCTGCAGAGCCTGACGTAAAGATGTTTCTTCCCCTTATCCACCACAGCTTCCTCATCAAACACTTTTTCCATTATATAATGGTAATTCTGAGGCAATTTGGACTCCCAGATAAAATCGGCAGAAGAAGCAGCACGAAAAGCTCGATTCAAGCGAGCCAACTTGCAGATCTCAAGCGGTTCCAACTGCATTAGAACCAACGCCAAGCAGCCTTCTGGGATGTCACCAAGCCTGGGCTTCAACGAAGGGCCTTCCCCGTCCGTATGATACAAACTACAAGACACACTGGCCCCCATGATTATTATATGCTTCCTGAATTAAACCCTGAAATGAGATCTAACTTAAATTCAATGCTGAATGTGTTGTGTGGAAGGAGAAAAAAAGAAAAGATGAATTGAAATACTGTCTGTACTGACAAGGAGAGAGAAAAAGAGGCTTTGCACTTGACGTTTGCCTTCGTAAAATGTACAGCTTTATTAGCTGTAGTTCCGTAGAACGTTGGGATTCTGATTCAGCAGGCGGGCGGGATGAGGTGGATAAATTGCAATCTTATCCGCTCCAAACATTATTACAACATCTTAAAAGAAAAAACACAACTATATAAAACTTATATCGTTAATCTAATTAATTATTATATTTATAAATTAAAAATAAAATTATTTATTAATATTTTTATTTAATTTTTTTAATAAAAAAATTTACTATTTAAATATAATTAAATTTAAATAAAATTTCTCATATTTATTGTTCGATATTCATGAATTTAAAATATAACACTATATGCTTAACATATATAATTATATATTAAAAGGTGAGAAATGTGAGTGAATTTGAACTCAAATTAATGTAAAAAAATAATATACTAAATTATTAATTAAATTATCATATAAAGTAATATTATTAAAATATTTAAACCATATAAAAATATTATTAAAACACACGAAACAAAGTTACAAGGTCCTCTAATGTAAGATAAGTAGATCAAGACTTCATAATATGAAAGGGTTGTTAGAAGTCTAGAAGAGAATTTTAAAAGAAGTATAATTTCATTATTTAGATATTTTGTGAATTATTCAAAAATTATATTACTATTTAAAAATTCTTATTTTTATATTTTTTAAAATTTTCTTATTTAATTAAGTATTTTCTCAATTAGTATCTTTTTATTTAACTAAGATTTTTCCTAATTAAATTAAAATTTATTAATATATGTGAATTTAAAGGTTAAATTATCTTAATAAATAAATATTTTTAATAAAAATATTAGTTTATTGTGATATCTTTTTTTGAAAAATTTTCTTTTTTTTAAGTCAAATCAAGTATTAGTTTTATTTTTACTAAGTTATGCATTAAGTGATATTAGAGTAGGTTTCACTTATTCCAATGGCAACACAAGATGAAGGGAGTGGCAACCATTTTGCTAACAAAGATTACAAGATATAGGTCATTTGGTCAATTATCTATAGCCAAAGAGGCAGAATTACAAAACCTTAGTCAAAGGTTTGATCAATTGGAACATGGACTAAAAGTCATTAACACTTGACTCAAAGTCATTAACAATTGACTCAAGGCTCTCCAGGTGAAAGATACCAACAAAAACCAAATAAATGGAAGGAATCAAGTTAGAAACTTTGCTTATAATCAACCTCTTGTTCGACTAATCCTTATAATCCACATGGGCATTAAACTTATACAGTGGATTCTAATGAAAAAAAAAAAATTTGCATATGTGTGAGACTTATGTAGTGGATTTTGATGACGAAGACAACAATTCTAATAAGTACCTAGATTATACTATGTGCAAATAATAACCCTAACATCTTAAAAGATTAGATGAATTTTGGTTAAAGATAAATATCCTTATTTTTAATAGTGAATTAAATATAAAAATTTTATGGATTAGTTAACTTAAGTAAAAAGGTTCTTTGATTAAATAGAGATAATTAAAGAGCAAAAAGTTAGATTATAAGCTAAACAACTAAAAGGAGGAGTCTCTACTTGGTGGGAACAAACAAAAGATTGAAGGAGAAAAGAAAGGAAAGTTTTAGCTAAAGACTAGTATAAAATGAAACAACTTTTTAAGAGAGCATTTTTTTCCTCTAAATTATTAGTAAATTCTTTTCTAGAAATATCATCATCGTAACCAAGGCAACTAATTAGTCCATAATTACTTAATGGAATTTTTCAAATTGTCCGACTACAATAACCTAATAGAAGAAAAAAATCAACAAGTCTTAAGATACCTCAATGGATTGAAACCAATTATCTAGGATAAAATTAGAGTTCCGATATTGCTAGACATATTTAAAGGTAGGAATATAACATTGAAAGTTGAGATGATGTTACATAAAAAGAACAAGGTTAAATCTTCTTATAAATTTTATGTTAATTTTAACAAATTTGTTGTAAATAAAGGAAAATAAAAAGTCTTAAACTAATAATAATAAAAAAAAAGGTGATAACTAACAAAATCACAAGTGAATAACTACTTATTGAGAGAGTTGTAATTCAAAATATTAATCCTTATAAGAAACCTATACTTAAATGCCATATGTGCAACAAGGTAAACCATTGTTATAATGATTGCTTATGTAATAAGATAATGAACATAATAAAATAAGAGAGAATGACTAGAGTTGAAGATGATGAAGTCTATTACTACTCAAATGGTGAGAAATATAAGTTTAAGGATGATAGATTTGTGTAGGTAGTGAGAAAATTGATGTTAGCTCTTAAGCAAAAGGATGATACTTAATGAAATAAGTTATTTTGTACAAGGTGCACAATCATTAATACTTCATTTGATTTGATTATTAATGGTAGTAGCCAAGAAAATATTATTAGGATAGAAATTTTTAAGAAATTGTAGTTATTAGTAAAAAAGTACATAAGTCCATAAACCATATCGTAAATCAAAACAGTTAAAGAAATTTAAATGATGGAATGGTGTAAAGTTCCTTTCTTAATTGGCTAGTACATAGATAAAGTTTACTATAATTTTGTAGACATGAATGCTCGTCATTTATTATTCATATGGCCTTAGCAATTTGTTTTTTATGCTCGATTGGAAGAATGTTTGTAAGTTTGAGAAAGGTGGTGTAAAATATGCATTACTACCTATAAAAGGAGAATTCCAAACCAAGACTTTTGAAGTAAAGGGGAGGACTTTTCTAACATTCACCTTCAGATTGAGAGATTAAAATTGCTATTAAAGAATTAAAAGTGGTTAATATGCTAGTAAAGAAAGGTGAAATAACCAATAATTTAAAGAAAGAGGTTTTAAAAACAATCAAGTCGTTGTCGGAAGAATTCAGTGAGATTGTATCAAAAGAGTTACCTAATAGGTTGCTGCTGATGCATGACATCTAACATCAAATTAATTTAGTTTCTAGAGCCAAATTTCCAAACTTGCCATATTATTAGATAAATCTTAGAGAAAATGAGATCTTAAGAGTTACTTAAAGAGAGTGAGATCTTAAGGGTAAAGGTAGAAAAGTTATTACAAAAGGGGCATATCAAAGAAAGTCTGAGCCCATATGTAGTCTCAGCTCTATTGATTCTAAAAAAAGATGATAGTTGGTTGATGTGCATTAATAATTAGGTGATTAACAATATTATCATTAGGTATAAGTTTTTGATTCCTAGATTAGATGACATATTAGACCATTAGATTGGTTTAAGTTGTTTTTAAAGATTGATCTTCAAAGTAGCTATCATCATATTAGGATCAAACTTCGAGATAAGTGGATAATTATATTCAAAACTTATAATAGTCTTTACAAGTAGCTAATGATGCCGTTAGGTATTTCTAATATTCTTAAAACTTTTATGAGATTGATGAACTACGTATTAAACCCTTAATGTAAGTTTGTAGTTATATACTTTGATGACATTCTTATTTATAGCCAATTAATGTAAGATCATCTTTTACACTTAGTACTATAGAAAAATAAGTTATATGTGAATTTAAAGAAGTATAGTTTCAAGACTAACAAGTTACTCTTTTTAAGGTATATAGTCAAATTGAATGATATTTAAGTTGATGAAAAGAAAATGTGGATAATTTAGGATTGACCTATGCTTAAAATAGTAAGTGATATATGAAGTTTCCATGATATAGTAACCTTTTATCAAAGGTTTATCCATAGTTTTAGTACAATTATGACACTTATTATTGAGTGTTCTAAGAAAAACAAGTTCTAGTGAGGAGATGAAAAAGAACATCATTTTACTTTATTAAGAAGAAAGTATGGACTACTCTAATATCGAACCTACCTAGTTTTAATAAGCTATATAAAGTTAAATGTGATGCTGGTAGAGTTGTAGTTAATATACTTTTTTCTCAAGAAAAAAGAATAGTTGTATATTTTGGTGAGAAACTCAGTGAAACTCAACAAACATGGTTAATATATGATAAAAAAATTTATACAATTATAAGAGCCCTAAAATATTGGGAACATTATTTAGTAAGATGTGAATTCATCTTATACTTAGATTACTAGGTCCTAAAGTATTTGTATAGTCAAAAGCAAATTAATAATGATATATATATAAGGTGGTTTACTTTCTTACAAAAGTTTTTTTTCAAACTATTTTGTAAGACAAGTCAACAAAATAAAGTTATTAAGGTCTCAAATAGAAGAGTATCATTGTTAATTTATATTGAGTAGTGGGATAGTGAGTTTTAAATCTCTTTATGAATTATAGAAGTATGATAAGGATTTTGAAATAATTTGGGAGAAGTGTATTTAAAGATAACACACAAATGATTTTCATATCTATAATAGTTATTTTATATATAGAAATCAGTTTTGTATTCCCTATTCTTCATTAAGGGAGAAAATTGTTTGTGATATGTATAGAAGTGGTCTTACAGGCTATTTTAGGTATGACAAGATAATTGTTACTATCTAAAAGTGATATTATTGGTCATAGTTAAAAAAGGATATTGACAAATTTGTATAATGGTAATATGCTTGTTAAATAGTTAAAAGACAATCATAAAATATTGGACTTTATATATCTTTTTCCATTCTAGATGATATTGGGAAAAACTTGTTTATAGATTTTATTTTTAACTTACCTTGTACCTAACATAGTATGGATTATTGTTGACAAGTTTTCCAAAATAGGTCATTTCATTCCTCGTGAAAAGACATCTAATAGCTTCAATATAGTTCGATTATTTTTTAAAAGGTGGTATGCCTATATGAAGTGTCTAAGTCCATCACTTATGACTACAACACTAGGTTTCTCAGCCACTTCTAAATCACTTTGAGAGAACTATTTGATTCATCTCTAAAGTTCAACAATACAACTCACCCTTAGATAAATGGTTAGACTAAATCACTTAATAGAACCTTAAATAATCTTATTTGAAGTATTTGTGGAGACAAGCTAAAGTAATATGACTTAGCCTTAGTTTAAACAAAATTTGCCTATAACAAAACAATTCACAATACTATATAAAAGTTTCTGTTTTTTTTATTTTTTACACTAAATGTCTATAATATATTTTAAATTTTGTTAAACTTCTTTGAATTCCAAGTCTTAGCATTGCAACTATATTTTGTAGAATAAGTGTAATTTGTTTAAATTAAGATGAAATAAAAGTTAAAAATTGCCAATGTAAAGTACAATAGAATAACAAACAAATATATAATAAGCAAACTATTTCGAGAAAGTGATATAATAATAGTGCTCCTTTGTAAAGAATGATTTCTTGTTGGTTTCTACAATAAGCTATAATATAAGAAATACAATCCTTGTCAAGTGTTGAGAAAAATTAATGATGATGCATATGAAATTGATTTAACTAAAGAATAGAGGATTTTACAAACTTTTAATGTTGTAAATATTTATTTGTTATATATTATTGATAAACCTTTGTATTTAGAATCTAACTTGAACTTAAGGTTAAGTTTTTTTTCCAAGTGAAGGGGACTAATATAATGCTAACAACTCAAAATTTTATGAATTTGAAAGGTCATTAAAAATTTATAATGAAATTCTAAAAAAGTGTAGAAAAAAATTCTAAAAAATATATAATTCTATCATTCAAGTATTATGTAAATTTTTCCGAAATTATAAGATTATTCAAGAATTTATTTTTTTATATTTTTAAATTTTTTAATTAAATAATTTTTTAATTAATATTTTTTCATTTAAATGAAAATTTTTCTAATTAAATTAGATTATATCAATTATAAATAGATATAAGTTTAAGAATTAAATTATTTTAATAAATAAATATTTTTAGTAAAAATATTAATTTTATTATTATTGTTTTTTTTTTTGAAAATTTTTATTTTTTTAAACGTAATTAAATATGAATCTTATTTTTATTTAATACTACAATATCCTTGATGTTGGACGCATTCGGTTTTTTTTTTTTTTTTGTTTTTAACGAAGAAAGTGGTCAAGTTGGGATTGCCACGTCGTAACTGCCGCATAACTTTTTTCGGCGTAGCCGACAAAATCATAAAATGTAGATGCGCAGGCGGGTGACCTGTCTCTCCGTTTGGTTTTCCCTCTGTGTTACCCCCACTCCACCCGTACGAAAACAATAATATTTTATAGTCCGAGAAATCCTTCCAGCTCATTCCAGAAGTATAATTGCAACAGCACTGTACAAAGCTATTTTGAAGTGATTCTAAAAGGCTCGTCATCATCCGTATTGCAATTTAGTCATCCAAAGCCGTGGTTTAACATTATATGGTCATCACAGGTCTATTCCTATGACTTCACTTTATAGTAACAAGTCATAACTAAATAGAATAACATCAAACATGTACAATGTGCGAATCAGATCATTTTTATCGAACATATACGCTTGGTTCGCTGTTGAGAAACTAACTTTATTGAGTAGTTTATTCATGAACTAATGTTTAGAAGTATGAACTCTTCTAGTTACAGCATCAAATGCAATTTGGGGAACGCGGTTTTGCACCCTCCAGTGTAATCACATCCACAAGTTCAGGTGCCTGTAATCAGTGGGGTACGTGAGTTTTGCAGATCAAAGTCCATTCTCGGGCTTTGCACCAAAAGCCCAAAAGAGAGACGAGTCCAAGTCTTGCTGGTAAATACCACAAACGTGAATGCCCGCATTTCAACTCGCACTACAAAATTGCGTATGCTTGACATGCAGACCAAAGGAACGCCAGTGTTCAACGGGTTTCACAGACTGGGACCTGAGCCATGCTGCGGAGGGCCAATCTAATTAAGCATGAATACGAATATCAGGGCTTCTAGGAAACTCTGATTTCCATATTTTCCGTGATTGGTGACATTCTTTTGATTAATTTTCTACGGCTCCCAGCTTGTGCGCGTTACAGTAACACGGTCTTCTAACATAGTCACACAAGAATGGAGTGGATGTCCGGAGGGCTTGGTTGGATTTTGAGGAATGCACGACATGTGCGAAACAATAGCCAATTCCCAAATTTTTACCCAAAATTCAGACCTTGTGATGGCACTAAATCTTACTTAATTTCAGCCAAATTGTCACACAAGGCACACACAACATTTACAGGAAACACTTCTCAATGTTTATTACTTTCCCCAAAGTATACAAAAAATGTCCACACCTCTCACACACGTGTTTTCTCAACACTTCTCTGTGTGTTTACATTTGTGATCCTTGGCTACCACACTACACTTATTTATAGTGTTGGTAGTTGACACTCCCAACTACCTAAGGTCATGCATGACTTGGCTACCAAGCCAATCATGCATAGTAGGACTTCCCACTTCGAGATAACTTCCCTACTAACTCGCTAGATCATGCATCTCCATTCAAGGAAAACTTGACACCTCATCAAGAGCTTCTTGCTCTATTTTCTGCAACCACCCATGTTCTCCCTCCTTTAAGGAGGTCCTACCAACACATTTGGCTTAGATAAGGCTTTTGGAACCCTGTAAAACTGCTACCTTTGCCACTGCCACGTGTTGATGGAGATAACCACCCACTATCTCCTATTTTGGTGGCCCCTAGATAGCTAGTTCTGCCATGATTCGCCCCATTGCTTCTTAGGAGCCGACTGACCACAACTGATCTTGGTTTGATGCTAGCCTAAGCCCATGCTAATACACCTGCATATTGCCTTTGCCGGACCCATGGGGCATAGAGTTAGCCTCGCTAATAATGAGAGACATGCACTACCTCCTTATAGTACATTAGGGAATCTCGTTGTGTGGTAGCAAGAAACATTGATGTGTCTGAGTAATCAAACCCCTTGTTCCCTTAGCTGCTGCGTTCCTCGAGTGTTGCCAGCGTGCCCTCCAACAGCTCTCTGTGATTCCTATGCTTGAACCTTTCGCTCATACTTCCCCATGACTGCAACATGTTCTTGTTTGGTGTCAATGCCACAACCCACATCTGCCTCTTTCAGCTTGCTGACATGCACGTCGACTCTTGTGTTTGCCTTGTTTCCTTTAACGTGCCCCTCTCACGCCAACTTTATGCCAAGTATTGGTACAAGGCCTCACCAATGCTTACATTTCTTTATCCCAGGACTTAGGAGACTAAAAAACCACCCTCACTCGTTGAAGCCAACGTCCTCGTTGGTGGAGTAGACCAACCTTTACGTTCTTGCTGCCCTAACTTTTGGCTAACCTTACCTCTTGGGGTAGGACCCCTCTTAACTAGTTACTGGCACCTATCAGCAGCATAACCCCTGTCATCAATTCTTCTGTGGTAAAACCCATACCTTGGAAACAACTCATAGTGCATCATTTGGCTCTCTCCTACAATCTTCCCTACCCCATTCACGCCATTTTGGGCCTTATCAAATGACACTCCCTTTGAACCTATATGATTGTTCAGCATTAGCTGCTCTTTTACCCGATTGCATAAAATTAATTCGTGGTTTGTGACGTGTCGCTGCGAAGGAGGCTTGGCTAACATTCTCTTTTTTTGAGGTTCGACAGTCCTTAATGTCGCCAAGTACTTCACATCTCCCTCTTCCATTCCTTGCTGCACTTGCAAGGAAGATAGCACAACACAAGTTTTCCCACCCTTACTGGTAAGTTGACCCTTCTCACCAACAATGAAACATGGTTGCCTCTCGTCCATGATTAGCAACCCACCCAAACGGGGCATCAGTGCAATTTTTGCTTGCATAAATAGATCCATTCATAGGATCACATCAAAGTCGTCTAACGACATTATAGAGAAATCAAATTTACCAATCCATTGACCTAGAATTTCCTCAACTCCTTTTGCCATTCCCAGAACATCATGTGCCACGGAGTTGACTGCCTTCACACAACTACCACTTTTGCTCACCTTTAGCCTGAGTGAGCCTACTACCCTCTCCGCAATGAAGCTGTGGGTTGTGCCAAAGTCCACCATGGCCAACAACTCTTGCCTTCCTAGCCCAATTTTGACAAAAATCAGGCTGGGTGATAGAGCACATTCTGCCCACACGACATTAATCAATTATAGTGGATTGACTTGAGAAGGACTGTCATCACCATTGTTGTCCCCCTCCTCAGCCACCAAGGCTCTCAATTTCTCCCTTTATAAGCACTCCCTTGCCCTGTATGGACCACTACAAATGAAACAACCTGAGTTTAATTTGTTTTTACCTTAGTCTGGAACAATAGCTTTGCCTTTCCCCTTGCTGTCGTCCCTTTGTTTGCATTCCTGAGAGTCCTCCTCCTTCTTCTTGCCCTTTTCTTTGGATAGTTTGCCATTTGAAGAATCCATGGAGTTGACTTAGAAATCCACCAAACCATTTGATGCTTCAATTCCTTTTTTAGCACATCCCATGTCTCGATCCGAGGCCTGCCCAAGCTAGCATTGTCATCGAGCCTTGTCTGCCACCACAGTTTGGCGTCTCTGGCCAGGTATATGCTGGTAAAGGTCACTTTCTCCTTTTCAGGTACCCTTGTTGTCATGAAGTATTGCTCCATGTCCCACAAAAAGTTCTCGATTGCTTTGGCATCTCGTTCCCCCTTAAAGGCCTTAGGTTTAGGAACTTTCATCCTTTTAGATGACTTGGCAGCACCACTGAATTAGCTACTTATGACCTTTTTAAGAACAGCAATATCCTACTCCAAGTTGCCAAAGGATTATGCCTAAGCACCATCAAGACTATCATAACGAGTTTAGAGGAAACTTACTAATTTCTCCAATTCATCCAGCCTTACCAAGATAGAGAGAACCTGCTCCTCAAAGGCACCACTAAGTACCTGTTCAATATTGGATAGCCGCTCAGAAACAGCATCAAGTCCCGATCCACCTGCCATGAATTGAACCTGCTCTGATACTAGTTGTCACAGGGCCAAAATTTTCACCCAAAATTCGGACCTTGTGATGGCACTAAGTCTCACTTAGTCTCAGCCAAACTGTCATACGAGACACATACAACGTTTACAGGAACCACTTCCCAACCTTTATTACTTTCCTCAAAATATACAAAGGATCCTAAGGCCTCTCACACACGTGTTCTCTCAACACTTCTTTGTGTGTTTACAGTTGTGACCCTCGGCTGCCACATTACACCTATTTATAGTGTTGGTAGTTGACACCCCCAACTACCTAGGGTCATGCATGACTTGGCTACTAAGCCAATCATGCATAGTGGGGTTCCCCACTTCGGAATAACTTCCCCACTAACTCACTAAATCATGCATCTCCATTCAAGGAGAGCTTGACAACTTATCAAGGGCTTCTTGCTCCATTTTCTGCAACCACCCATGTTCTCCCTTCTTCAAGGAGGTCCTGCCAACACATTTGGCTTGGATAAGGCTTCTAGAACCATGCAAAACTGCTACCTCCACCACTACCATGTGTTAATGGAGATAACCACCCATTATCTCCTATTTTGGTGGCCCCTAGACAGCCAGTTCTGCCATGATCTACCCTATCACTTCACAGGTGTTGGCTGATCGCAATCGATCCTAGTTTGGTGCTAGCCTGAGCTTGTGCTGGTGCACCCACATGTTGCCATTGTCAGACCCGTGGGGCATAAAGTTAGCCTTACTAACAATGAGAGACATGCACTACCTCCTTATAATACATTAAGGAATCTCATCGTGTCGTAGGAGGAAACATTGATGTGTTTGAGTAATCACACTTTTTGTTTCCTTAGCTGCTGTGTTCCCTGAGTGCTGCCAGCATGCCCTCCAATGACTCTCTGTGATTCCTATGCTTGAACCTCTCACCCATGCTTCCCTATGACTGTAACATGTTCCTGTTTGGTGTTGATGTCGCAACACGCATCTGCCTCTCCCAACTTGCTACCATGCACGTTGACTCCTATATTTGCCTTGTTTCCTTTGATATGCTCCTCTTATGCCAACTTCATGCCAAGTATTGGTATAAGGTCTCACCAATACTTACATTTCTTTATCCCGGGACTTAGGGAACTAACAGTTGCCTTCTACATATTTCCAATTGTCTAAGAGGGAGCCAACTTGTCATTTTACTTGATTCATGGGATAAGTCCAACATTAGTAGTAAACTTTTTATGGATTTTTCAACGTAATCTTTCTGCATTTTGTTTTGCTTTTTTATTTTTTTATTTGAATATTATATCTTTATGTTTTGTTTCATACGAGTCCATTTTTTTGATAAGATTTAATCAATCGATCAAAGTAAGGTTTTTGACTAAATGAAATATGCTCTAAAAAAATCTAAATTTCATCCAAAAATAGATTCATATGAAACAAAATATAAAGGTATAAGATTAAAACGAGAAATTAATAAGCAATAAGACTAGATTTTTTTTAATAAAAAAATCATAAAAATTTAACAATCATTGGAAGATTATCCCTTCAAGTCATGGGCACAAAGCATGCATGCTATATTTGAAAAATGAGTATGCGGATGTCACGTCCAATATGCAAGCGCAAAATGTGAATTTCTTAAAAAAAAAAAGAGAAAACTACATTTCATATACTTTAGTTTAAACTCAATAAAATTCACACTTTTATTGTCTATAAATATAATAGAAAAATATACTGACATTAAAGTTTCATGACGATTAACATCTCAAGTAACCATTAATAAAAATTTGATATAATTACAAAAATATTATAATAAATGTATAAAAAAATTAAATTACCTTTAATTTATTGAAAGAACCAAAAAAGACCCATTGACTCTAGGTTTTAGAGCTCAATTGTGTATGCTTTTGATTTTTTAAAGGCGATGTTAGTAATGAAAATTTTATTTGGAAACATGTCTTTATATAGTTTTTGTTTTTGTTTTTTCTTTCCTTTTTTTTTTTTGCAATTTATTTATTGTTTGAATCATTTTTTTGAGCAACATAAGTGGCACATTTTCCGTTATGTTTAACTAATAGATGCTAGTTATCAATTTTTTTTTTGTTATATATTAAATTGTAGAATTTGAATCATTGCAAAATTAAATTAGAATATGCTGAATAGCAATTTTCACAGTAAAATTTTTAAATTTGAGATCAAATATCGCCTTCAATTTAGAGCTTTTTTGGTTAAAAAGGGCTATGTTCTCCAATTGAATTTAAGATCAAAATTCTGTTAGGATAACAGCTCCAAAAATTGTTGTTAGTTCTTACCATGATAAAGTATTCAATAGAAGACCCGCACTATACCGTGAGCTGTTTAGAATTTCGCATTTAAAAAGTAATACTTATACATGATGTAGATTGAAAGTTAATTCACATCTTCATAATAACGACAAGAGCAATGTAATTCAAAAAATAAAGGAAAAAAAAAGGTCTATGTATATGTGAAAGATTAATTTAAAAGATTATTAAATAAAAGTATAACAAATTTCTTTTTTGTAATCTTAATCATTAAATAATAAAATTTTGGAGTTGCAAGAAAATATCTATATTTCATATTTTTAATTGAATATAATTAGTTTTATCTATAACAAATTTTTATAAAATAAATATATATATATATATTGTTTCATCACCTGCAACAATATTTCGATTTATATAAGGCAGAGTAAAACTAACCAACCCACCATATATTTCTATCATTATTTTGCACTTACCTAATAAATGGTCAAAACTTCAGGCCATCTAAGCATCCCATTGAAAAGATCTTTATGCACTATTCCAAACTAGACGAAAATAAATGTAACTGGCTACAATAAGCGATAAACCAAAGTTCAGTGTTTATTTGAAACTAGTTTGTTTAAAATATAGCCACCGCATTATCGAATTGGGTAACATAAAACAAAACAAAATGTAAATTTATTTATTTATTTATTTATTTCACTTCTGCAATTGTTACAGGAGTTTGAAGACGGGTTATGAAATATGTAACAAATAAATGATGGAATTTTAAAAGTTCTTTTCATATTAATGACAATAAATCTATAAATTGGTGGGTGCAAAAATGGATTAAGAATGCAAAACAAATAAATGGATAGAACTTTAAAAGTGTGTATGTGTGTGTGTGTTTTTTTTTTTTTTAAAACCTTGATCTTCCATCTATCTTATGTTCTAAGCTCAAAAAAGCTTAAAAATACATTAAAAAAAATTATGTTGGTTAGAAAAAGTAATAGGATAAGAAAGGGTCACTGGGATTTTTAAGTAGAAAACAATTTAGTCGGAAGCTTACTGCTAAGAATGTCACACTAATTGATAAAAGGCTCAGTATATTTCATTACTTCAGTTGGATAGATCCCAAAGGATAATCATTTGGGCTTGTTGATTGCTAACAAGGATGGATGAAAGCGGAGGATGTTGCCGGACAGTGTAGCACAGTGCATTCTGCTAAACGGTGGAGTTTTGAGGACTGCACTTGATAGGGGATGTGGGGCAAGAGAGTGTCCCTTGTGGCTTCTAATGGTGGTTTATGGCTGGGATTTCTTCTTCTTTTTTTTTTCCTTAAATCTCTCAGTTATCTTGTGGGTTGCTAATTGGGGAGGACATTTACTAAACCGAGGGATTTTGATCCTCTCTTTTGCTCCGAGAGATTCACAGGAAGCACAAATCCAGTTTGCTTTGCAAAGAGGAACTCCTACGTTTGTTGCCATGCTTGGCACTCGCCAACTCCCATTCCTTGCATTCACATTTGACTTGGTGTACCGCTTCCACTGCTTAATCCCTTTTACAGCTTATAATCAGTTCTCTAACTTGCTTTTCCACAGGCAGCTTGTGAATATTTGCTTATGCTATCTCTTTACAATAGTTTTCACGATGAAGAAATATGACCTCGCGGATGCAACACACATCATGGAAGTTGATCGATTACTTCTTCCAGAGGATATTTAATCATCTCTGGTCCTCCTGTGCAATGTGCCAAACAAGACGAGGAAGGGGCAAGCCTCTAAGGTGTGGCAAGAGCATTATGTTATAAGTTGATTTCTGCGGATGAAAACACTTTCATCTGGAAAAAGCCCATTGGAGATTCATGCCTATCCAACCAAAATGACTTCGGGCTTCAATTGTGTGACGAGTCAGATGACCCAACTTATGCATGATGATTTCCTGGCAGTGCATCCTCAGTGTTGAAAGCTTCATAAAAAGGTTATGGAGAAACTCATATGAAGAGCAATATTGTTATTCTTTTGTTGTATTAATAGTGTTGGCATAGAATGATCTTTCCTTATGTTCATATTGAATAAATCAGCCATCAATTTACAGACCAACTAAGCCACGGCTTAATGATGTTGAAGTAGCTTATATCGAGTGGCGGAGCTTAATTATATTGCAGGTACTTCCAGTCGAAGAGACGTGTGAGTGGCCCATCTTCTATTAAGGAGGGCTGTCCTGTTAGGGTGATTCCCATGTGGCCAGATAGGCTAACCGAAGCTTCTTCAAGGGTAATTATGGTGAAAAATGGGATCGACTTGTTCGAGGCTGACTCTTGGTGTTGGACTAAAAGGGTGGCTTATTATAAGAACTTCCTAAATTTGAATCTAGGAACTTGAGCCCTGCGAAATGTCATAGACATGAGTGCGTTTTTTGGAGGTTTTGCGGTAGCAATCATATCAAATCCTGCATGGGTAATGAATGTTTTTCCTGCTCGAGATGTATTACATGAACGGGGCCTTATTGGAGCCTACCACGATTGGTAAGTCAACCTTGAGGATCTTGAAAAGCAACTGATGCTGCTCTCACTATTAGTGGCTTTCTTTCTATAACCTTCCAAAGGGAGGATAGAGAGCTGGAGAGAGTGTGTGCGGAATATTTGTGAAGCAGCATGCAGAGAGGTTATGGGTCGACATAAGAAGATGGTTAAAAGGGGTAATTATCTGAACCAACCCCTCGATATTTTGTTTATCCCTGCCCCTCTTTAGCTGGCTGAACCAGAGTTACTGGCCACCACCTAAGCACTTTGATGCACTAATCCATCCCAAAGCAAGAGCTTAAATCTCCTCTCTAATTTAAGCATAGAGTAGAGCAGAAAGTCATCATCGTTTGTTTGGCTTTATGGATACAAATTGAAAGTTCACATAGACCTGTAGAACGTTACATTCATTTGCCTAGAAGTGGACATTCCACCAGATCAAATACAGTCGCGGATGCTAGCTTTGCTTTATGTTATTCCTTGAGCTCACCCATAGGATCTGTAATGAAAGTATAGCTGTGAAGTTGGGATTTAACCGACTGTCATTTTCTCTGCATTACTTGAATTCCACGAGAAACGCTGTTCATAAGATAACCTTAATTGGTGGTCATAGGTGTGTGAGCCCTTCTCATCGTATCCACGTACTTATGATCTCATTTATGTAGCTAGGAATGAATCGCCCGTAAAAAGGCCATGTTCAAGAAAAAACAGGCACTTAATAGTACTTTCATTTCCTCAGCATTTGCTAGGATGTATATCACATGCAACGACTTTTTATTTTTTTATTTTTTTATCCTTCATTCTCTAATTAATATTGAAGCTACATTGTAAATTGATTGTTTGAAGCATGAGGTATCGTCATCTCTCTTGCTCACTTAACTTTCGCCATCTATGTTTGTTTTAGTTGATGTAATATGGTTAGATTAGACAATTTCATGACTTACGGGAATAAGATTTTTTTTTCCCCTTGCAGTGGGAGATAAGGGAAGCTTCCAGTTTATTTTGATTTTTTTTTTTTTTTTTTGTATTATTTCACTGAAGCAAACTTGCTTCACTAAAAATTGTTAAAATTGGAATATTGGATAGAATAAAAACTGACAAAGGTAACAGATCAAAATGAATTACAAAGGTGGTAAAGTGGGGGATGCATGAAATTCATCGTAGAACTAGCTTTGTTACCCGTGCTATGCACGAATATTTTTTTGGTTGATATGTATTTTCATATTATGGGTTGGCATTATACAATTCTTGTCATTATTATATTTTGTCACAATATACAATTTGGAAATAACAAAAACCACTGATTTTTAATTCAATGACACCAAAATTAAAAAATTTTGAATTCGAATTTTAATTAACATCAATTAAATCAACAAAAAAAAAATAAATACAAAAGATAGAGATGAACAAAAATAAGTCTTTACAATAGATAATGTAGCAATCCAGAAAAATATTGAAAACTTTGTATACCTTAATTTCCACAACAAATAATGCTCCCAAATTGTAGCAAAAATTGTTACAACTGCCAAACAAATATATAGAGAAGCGAAAACATAAATATGATACTAATTCTTAATTCCAATAGAGATTTAGCAAAAGGAAAAACACACTGAACTGTAGCGAGGAAGTTAGAATTTCAGCCAAAAAAAAACAAAAAACAAAAAAACAAAAAACAGAGAGAAGCAATCTACAAATTTATGTCTGTTTCACTTAACATGCGGCATGTTGTGTACATCTCATAGTCCATAATCGAGCGGCACAATTAAATGAAAAAGAAAAAAAGAAAAATCCATAGATAAACACATTATCAAAGAGACATTCTTCCTTTATCAATCATATCCCACGAGCAGCTTCAGACGAGGAGAACATGTCTAAGGATTTGCAAATTCGAGAGCATTATACATCACGCAACCATTCATATTCTTTATACGAGTGCTTTTGGATTAAGAGAAAAACAAGTTACAATCCTTCCCTTGGGAGGCCAAACATCTCCTTTTTTCAAGAAGAGACAAAGGGCTATGGTCCCATAAACGATTTTACCTTTTCATATCCCCAAATAATTTTTATTATTATATTCATTATTGGCAGAACAATCTTTAATGCTCAAAATAATTGCATACTAATAATGTGAAAAATGAATAATATATGTTTAAAATAAAATTAAAATGAAAGGAGAGAAGGGCTGCATGACAACTCTGTGTCATAAAATTACTGTATATATACATACATATACAGCATACTTTTTGCGCAGTTTCTTAACCCTCCATCCTGCCCGAACAGATTATTAGTGAAGTAGCAGATTTGTATGTAAATATGTTCCTGTTAGGACACGGTCGCGTCAGTTGATGGCAGCTTCAATCACATTGGTGCAGCCGTCCCCATTATTGACTGGTGTACTATTTTTTTCATAGTTTCATTATCGCCCTTAGCAAAAACATTTCAGAAATATTTTTTAAAAAAATAAAAGTCTCTGCCATGGTCGCCGGTGTAGTCTTGTCAATTTAATCATGGAGATGGATCGAAATCCGCGTCCGGAAGGAACGGTTGTAGTCCGAGATTCTCCCTCGGACATTGACGAAGTGGCCGGCGTAGCTCATGCTGTAAAATGGTTAACTGCCGTACGTGAGAAATAACCCGAGTCGCCAGGAAGGGAGAAAATTTTGGTTTGCCACCAGAAGGTTGTGAAAGCTTTCTCGAGCATCTCACTGACACAACATTTATTCTTTATAACGTAGGTTTTTTTTTTTTTTTTCTTTTTTTCCTTCACTTTTGCCATTATCTGCCATTGTTTGCGTACGTGCACAATGCATATGCTAAGCTCCCATGTGCAAGCATCAAATGGGTGCACTTTTGTTTCTTGTCTCTCCTATGGTTAATTTAAAACCAATATGTAGTAAGAGGGATAAATGCTCGGTTTATGCCATCATAGGCACATTTGGAGCGATGTTAAATTCTGGACGTGGTGTGATTCAATTTATGTTCATGAATTTTTTATATTTTATTTCAAATTACTTTTATTGTTGTCAATTCGACCCGTCGTTGCTGTCAAAATTTAGAAAAATATGTTACGTTAATTAATAGACAAACTTTACTTTACCCCGTCAAATTGAGCATCGGTGGGTTTAAATAAGTTTGTGGCAAACTTAAGTCAACACTCATGTTGTTTGAGAGAGATGATCAAACTCCGTGTTGGTCATTGTGCTTGGCGATCAAACTGCCCAAATCTTGAAGTCATTTTAAAGAATAAGTTTGTTACCTAATTTCTGAGTTAGGTTATTTAGTTGATTCTTACAAGGCGTTAAGTTGTAACTTAAAACTGTTTATAGTCTATCATCTAGACTAATTATCAATTATAAACTTTTAAACAAGATTTTTAAATAAATTAAGTATCATATTTTTAACAAAAGATACCTCTTACAAAATTTATATTTTTTTTCTTTATTTTGACCAAATTTAATATGAAATTAAAATTTTAACAAATTCACATTCACCAAAAAGAAAATATTACAAAACTATTTTTATTATTTAATTTAGTCAGTACAAATAATATTTTTTAATTATATTCAAAATTTTATTTTATTTATATAAATAATGTTTTTATTTTTTCTAATTTCATTAAATAACATTCTAAATTTTTACAAAATTTTTACAAAACAAAATGATTTAGTGGTTTTTCAATTAAAAATCTCTTTGTTTTCAAATTCGAATTAAATTCTTAGAATATTATATTACTTAAAGTACTAGACTCCCGTTAAAAGATCTATAGCTTTTCTACACAATTTCTTTTCTTGGTAAAATTATTAATAAGTTACAATTTTAGCAATTTTTAAGAAATTTCAATTATATCTTAGATTTCATCACATACATCAATAAAATTGCAAAACTACTACATGATTATTTTAAAAAAAATCCTACTCCGTAAAGAGTCTAACATAACACTTTAGTCCAACATATAAAACCTCAAGTGTGAAAAATTCCTTACATTTATCTCGTAGACCCTTTAACATCCAAAATTGTTGAAATAGATATCTTTGATTTAGGATATGGAGGAATTCTTAAATAACTCAAAAATAGTAAAAAAGTAATAATCCAATTTACTTCTATACATTAAAATAATTATTAAAAAACTTATTCCATTATTAAAAAGAATTTATTGTCATGTGTGTTATAAAATTTTAAAATAATTTATCAAATCAAAAATTTTTTTCTCGTATTGATTATAAGTTTAGAAAAAAATTTTACAAAAGGAATGTTTAAAATATTATATCAAAATATATCTTTGTCGAATGACAAGCTATTCTCTCCATCTGCCTTTAGTACCTTATCTAATTTTTGTTGAAGACCTTTTTCAAGGCTTAACAAACTTGCATTTAAAGACAAAGCCAATCAAGCCTAATAGCCTTTATTATGTGCCAATGATTTCTCTTTTCATAAAAAATATATTACCAAAAATAGTATTATTCCACCTTTGTAGTATAGGGGTTAGATGATAAAAGCACATGACACAACTGCTTTCTAGTTTTATGTATCCTTAACAATAGTTTTGGTCCCTATAACAACTCAAGAGAGGAGATAAATTTAGTTTAATCAGTTTAATCACTTAACTCACACTTAATTTCAATTTTAAAAAGTGATAATAATATAATTAATAATAAATAACAAAATAAGCAATATAAGCAACTAAAATTAAAGAGAGATAAATGAAAAAAGAGTGCACATAATAATTTATAATGGTTCAGTTTAAACTAAAAGTCAATATGTACTTTATTTCCCTTGAAAGTTCAACTACACTAACTTTATTGTTTTTTTTTTTTAATGTAAGGTGAAGACAACCTTTTACACAAGGCTATCTTAACTTTGATCACAACAAAGTTTTTCTAAAACTTTTATATGAACACTATGGTTCTTCAACACTTAAACACCACATTTTATTACTTTTCACTACAGTATTTTTATTCTCTTCTCGATCTCAATTTTTTTTAATTTTTACCTTTTCTCTTTAATCTTTTACTTATTTTAATATAATGTCTATAGATTTTTTTCTTACTATTTAACTTTCTTATCGACAAATGCCAAAGTCTAGCCATTAAAACATTGATCTCTTTCCATAAATAAAATCAATTTTAAAAATAAAAATCTTTATCTCTGAAGCATCTATCAATTAAAATACTTACACTAATTGATTGATTCAAAATTTTGATAACATTTTCAACTCATGCACTTTAATTGTTCAATCTTATTGTTTGACTATAACAATTGGCCAACTTGCCTAACTTGAATTCCCTATAACCTTTACAATATTAAAGTTTTCAACTTTTCAATTATCTTTAATTGATTGTAGTTATTGGTTAGGTTGACCGGTTTGAATTCTTTATAAATTTTCACCTTATAGCTTAAAATCATTTTTGGTGTCTAGTTCATCATTGACATTAATTCGGTTAAGTAACCCAAATTTTCTTTCTTGTTTTTTTTTTTTTTAACATCTCTTTTCTTTTCTTCAAGTTTTTGATTGGCAAATTCCAAATTTTTGTCAACTTTGAATTTTTACCATTCATTACATCTTTCTTCGAGATTACTCAAAATCTCATTAAATACTTTTTTTTATAAATATAAATTTGATAGAAAATAAAATCTTTACATAATTATTAATATAATTTAAATTTAAAATTCAAATATCTTACCTCAGTAAGCATGAATTAAATGATAATTATTCTAATAAAAATAATACTTATCTAACAAACAATGACATTAATTAACCATATGAGATATATCAAAATATAGAAAAATAAAATGTAACACATTATCTTACTAAATTCAATAATTTCCCCTTTAGTCTTAACAAACATAATGAAAATTTTCATGTAAAAGCCATGCTCCAATAAAACAAAATGGTTTTTGATCCATACTAGGCATATTCTATTTAGAGAGTTGAATCAATAATGGACTATAGTCAAATTAGAGCCTTTATAAGTGCTAACCATTTTAAGCCATTAATGTTGCCACATAATCTTAAATAAAGGCCTTAACCTAAAAGAGATTTTAGTTTGCCATGTGAGCTTGCAAGCTTAGGTGAAATGAAGCCTCATAAAGCTTAAATTAACCAATGATAACTTATTTATCTAAAGGGCAAGAAGAAGCCATTTAGTGAGTATAAGATTTGCACCACTTATCTTTTCATCTAGGATAACAATGACATCAAATTCCTAACTATAAGCCAAGGCTTACTAATGGACAAGTGTAATTAACAAACTTTCTAAAAGAAATCATTTTTTTATCCCTGTTAGGATTCACATATATGACTATAAAGAGTTAAGGAGATCTACCAACCTCTTCCACTCTAACATGTGAAAATTAGGAATCTTGATAAAGGAAAGTTAGAGAAACCTTCTTCATTTTTCATTGTAGCCAAATCCCTCCATTAAAGGCATATGGTTTCTCTCTATGCATAACTAAGAAGTTGATAGATTAAAAAATTGTCTCTACATTTTGTTTACTTATTTGATGCCATAAGCATTATAATAAAGGACTTATGTAATTTAATGAACATTAATAGAGTTTGCAAAAAATTGTCACTCATGGCACTATAATAGCTCCACATTAATAAGTTCATAGTCGTAAAATAATAATAATAAATAAAAGAAACTATAGAATTTACCAAGTCTAGTTAGCATTCCTTAATGGTCATAACATTACCATAGTCATCACCTTGAGCATTAACCTTTATCATGGGAATTTGTTGTACCTCTTGATCTAATGCAAGCAAATTCTCTTCTACCAACTCTAACTCCATACAGTGACATAAGTTAGGTGGCTTAAAGGGAGTAAGCAAAATCGTTGGTAAAAAAGAGGATTTAGCCCAAGGTATTTAGATCCTACCTCTCATTTCCTTTCAAAACCACCCCTTATGGGCTTTTGTGAACCTAGAATGGCATTAGGTGAGCAACTTAAGGAAAATGATAATTGAAAGACTCTAGCTTGGACTTAAAACTCAAGCAATAAGCCCATGACATGTTTTAATTATTTAACCACCAATTAGGGTTATTAAGAACTAACCTATAAAGAGACTTCCTTAAACTCATCTTTAAGTCAATCCACATACATCTTAGTGTTTTGCTAATCGTAAACCCCTAATTCCTTAATGCCTCTACCATGTGATTGCACCACTTTATTCCTTTTATTTGCTTAGAGTAGGAATTGCCAAAAGTACATTCTTTAGTTGGCATCATCAATTATGCACTTTATTTCACCAACTTAGAATTATTTAGGTCTTGATCCTTATTCATAGCCTCAGTAACCACATTTACTTCCATAATTAGTTTACTCAACAATGCAAATCACAATCCTCTACCATTAGCCTACCTAATAGACTTTTTTTTCAATTACCTCTCTTAATTTAACATGTATTTGACCTTTCCCTAAGTTAGTATTCATTCTTACTAGTTGACACACAACCATCAGATCCCTAGAGGCAACATTTTTCATTAAAACAATCATTTTTCAAGCAAGTTCTGATCCTTCTCCCTTGGCAATCCCTATTGAAGTTCTGATCCCTATGTTGTTTATCCCCAACACTCATTGATTGAGCTTTACATTTTGCCATTAAGTGACCGTATTCTCCATATGTGAAACAAATGAAGTGAATTCCTAAATAATCAATATAATAAATATAACCACCCACTTAGTAACAAGACCACAATAACTAAGTCAATTTTAATGCAAACCCTAACAAATTTACATAAGTTACCAACTCAATAATGGAATCCACCTTCATTGTCTTACCAAGTCAATCCCCAATATGCCACAAGAGTTGCAAGTGATAGTATTCAATAGGGAGCTAGAGTATATGTACCTATAATATCACTTTTTTTACTGTTGCTATATTAGGATCAAAGTTAAAAATGTAGTTTTTGATGGTGAGATAATTTTCAGTGATAATCCAAGGACCATTATGCAAAATAAAAAAAATAGTCCTTAAGTTGCTTAAACCTCATAAGATAGAAATCATTCTCAAGGTCTATCTGATTAAGCTACCCTTTTAAGTACTAAATTTGGTTAAGATGACATAAGAGACATAAATAACCAACCTTTTTACCTAACAACTTAACAATCAAAATAACCCTCTAGGGATCTTGGAGCTCTTTCTTCTTTTGAACTGTTGAAAGCAAAATTTTGGGATAGTCATGTACCTAAATCTTCCTCATCATCTGACTCCAATAGCTCCTTTAGATTGTCATCCAAACCTACACCCCCTCCTATTATAGTAAAACCCTTTTTTAATTGAGCAACAACCTTATCTTGATATGATAACTTACACTTCCTTAGTTTAATCCTTTTCTACTCTAAGTTGTCATCAACTTGCTAAGGTATCACTCTTAGCCTATAACCCTTTTAGTACAACTATCATTAATATTGACCCTTTTATTGCTATGGGCAAGAAGGTTCATTTTCTTTAGCATTAAGTTGATCGGGTAGGAGGGACATTTTTAGAGAACTTTTTACAACCATTTAATACTTATAAAATTACTGAATCAAAAATTTTCATTTTGATTTAAAAGGACCATGACCACCTTTAACTTGTATTAACAAAATTAAGTTTGTGATTTGTACAGTAGTGTGGAAAATTATATGGTTAGGTAAGGTGGTAAACCTATAAAATAGCTACTAAAACCTTTCATGTGTGTAAGTCTATGAAATAAAAAAAGGGGGTCTTGCCACTAAAGATCCATATTCACATTTCATAAACTCATTTCTCTTCTATATTCCCATCCCACAAGATAGGACAATAGTGGAATGAAGAGCTATTAAACCTTTAGACCTTTATAACCATGAGTTGCAACATAACTTATGGAATATAAATACATACTTATAGGAACTATAGTCAACCAACCTTTAAAGAGTTTCAATTTTTGTTACTTTAAAGTTTCTAACATAACTTCATTGCTTATTCTTCACTTATATTATGGTATCCATATTTAGTTTTTTTTATCCCAAAATAAAAAAAACAATTAAAAAAGGAGGGGTTAATATATAAAAAATCATTATCTTTATGTGTTTTTTCAAATCTAGTATAACATTTTAAAATTAACAATTTATACATTGCAGAATTATTTTATAACAAATTTAATACACTATTAATTAATATTAATAAACTCTATTAGTATCCACATTTGGCGTGCCTATGTGTAAAAAATTAGGTATATGACTTATGATATGTTATTTAATTTAAAAATAATAAAAATAAAAAATACATATATTTAGAAAATCTCTCATATTTCTTTCTCTCTCCTTTACCCTTCTCTCTTTTCTTCCACAATCCTTTTCCTTCATCTTTGAATCTTCACCCTTCTTACCTAATCTTTGTTTTTTTAAGAATCAAAAGTTTCATGCTATGCTTGCTAAAATTGCTTTGAAAAATTAAAGTACTAAAAGATGATCCAACTTGTCACAACTCAAACAAAAGTCATATTATTATAAAAAGAAATCTTTCTCTTATGATACATACTATAAATTTCAAGACTTGCTTTGACCCTTATTTTCATTTTGCTTTTTCTTGCTTCAATTTAGGCCTTTGTGATTGATTAGGAAATGAATCCTATGGTTTTTTAGTAATAAGGCTTATTGTGATTAGATGATGAATGATATTGATTTTGTGTGGGGGTGCATGCAAGAACTAGGGAAAAGTTAATGGCAAAAAGGCAATAACAACAAAACTAGGTAGACTTTGCCAAGTTTTAAGAAACATTAATTGTGAAAACGATATGGGCAAAGTGTATGGTAGCAATGATAGTAGTAGTTGTGGTTAATAAAGCCTTAATAACTAGATGAGAATTATTCAAAGGTTTCAAATTTTGAAATTTTATTTATTTATTTATTTTGTATTCATAATTTTAAGCCTGTGTTTTGGAATTTTCTTAGTTTGAACTTTTGGGTTTCAGATTAGTTTTTATATCTAGGTATTTATGATTACTTTTAAAATTCAACCTGAGAATTTTAGATATATTAAGAGAGGTCATTTCATTGTGGCTTGAAATAAGTTCATTGTGGGCCTTAGTGGGCCTCATTTTGTTATTTCTAAGTTGTTCATAATTTTAATCTTTAAAGTCTTAAATCTTGTAATTGTGCAATTGTTTAATTTGAAAAAAGCTTATGTAAGGGGGGTGGCGATTTAGAGACGGAGGAAAGGAAGAATGAAAAAAGAGAAAAAGAAATATAAGAGATTTATTTATATACTTTTTTGTATTTTTTATTTTTATTAATTTTAAATTAAATGATATGTAGTATGCCACATAATCAATTTTTTTACGCATAGCCATGCTACATTTACATATTAATAGATTTCTTTAGTGTCAATTAATAGTTTACTAGATTTATTACAAAATAATTATTTAAAATACAAATTGTTTTTTAAAAAGTTATGTTAGATTTAAAAAAATATGCAAAGATTGTGACTTTTTTATATATTAACCTTTAAAAAAAATTGTTGTATGGTTTCACAAATGTGAAAGGGTGGGTTTGATTTTGGGTTTTGCCTAAATTGAAAAGGTCTAAGTCTGATTCAAATCATACCTCTAATAAGCCAATCTTTGGTTTTTAAGAGAGCCACGTGGAAAAGATATTTAAGAGTTGTTCTTTACATTACCGATTAGACTTGTTATTTGGTAGATAATTGGAAACCTCTAATTGAAATATAAGCCATCTAGTATTATTGCACTTTTAGCACAATTGATTTATACACTCTTAATTTCATATTTAAATTTTAATTATTTTTTTGTTGTTTTCTTATTATATTTTCAAAGAGTCTTCTATTTAATTTTTTTTTAAAAAATTATATAAATATAAAAATTAAATAAAAAATTAAACATAAATTTAAATTATTAAATTTTAGAATAGTGAATTAATTAGAATTAACAATTAAAAATGAGTGATGTATAAGTGTAATTCTTGTGTTTATCTAATTTGTTATTATTATTTTTTTGGGAGAGAGCCTTTAGATATTAATTCACGAAACTAGGGCTTCTTTAGATTAGTCCTCGCAGTTCCAAATATGAGAAATAGGGAGAGGGGGCGGCTAACGGTCAAGCTTTAAATGTAAACAGAAGGGGAGCGGGTGATGGGCTGGAAATGGCATACAGGCATTAATGCAGCAGCAGCAAAAGCAAATTGGTTGTGGTGGGCCTTGGTCTACCTGTTGAAAAATGGTGCAGATAAACGCAAATGACAAAATAGTTCTCTCTCTCCCTCTCTCCATAGTCGTGGAATTTGGTCTATGCATGGACAGCAAAATTAAAGGATGACTTGGGGGTCTGGTTACAACGCAATGAGTGTGAAAGGCCATGTGGGGTGTGGGACTTTGGAAGGCAACTATAAACTCTTACCGACCTCCATTGCCTCTGCCCTTTTCATTGACGCATTCTTGAGCTGGATGCTTAAGACCATTTTTGCTTTAGTTGGTGGAGATTCAGTAGCCTGTGGATAGCAATAATATTTGTTGCTGATTGATTTAAGCACTGCGTAATTGCATCATGTTCACAGTTAACTTGATCTAAATGTACAACAAGCCGAGTTAAAATCCAATGATAGATGAGGCGAAGAAAGAGAGCAAGGGATTAAATTTAGATATAGGAGCATCCATGTTTAAAATCAATTCTACATATATGTAAATTTTGTGTACGGTTAGGAAAATATTTTGTTAATCGTTGTGACCATGTTCAGGCTAACTCGAACTGGTTTTTATCCGAACCATCTTGAATGAGCATTTCGATCTTAAATGTGCTTTTCTCTACATCAGGTCGATTTATCAAGGATTTTATTCTTGGAATGCTTAGCGCAAGGATCCTTGGCTGACAAAGAAAGAAAATTCTTGCTCTTACCCACTAAATTAACCCTTTTGGAGACAAACGGATTCAGCTAAGCCCTCTCTCCCAAAGCCTTGTCAATTGATTTGGTGATAAAATCTATAACTAGTAGTCTAGATTTTTTTTTTTGTTTTTAAGGTATAATCGGCTGATGCTATAAATCAGCTCGCAGGCTATATATTAAATTTGTCTCTCTAATTAAGTTAAGAACATGTCGTCTAAAAGGAGGCCAAAGCATTTAAAGAAAACTAAACGTTTGTGTCTCGAACTTAATTAAACCTTAATCAATCAGAAGAAGGTGACATCAATTTTGTGATCATAACATGTAATAAACAAGTATAATAAAAGTTACAGAAATAGTCGAGTTTTAGTCAAGAATTATACGGGCTTGACAAATTTTGGAGCCCCATTTGCAATGGCAGCTAAAATTGCGTCACTCACAGTGTCATCTGGCTTCATGGTAGATCGAAATTAATGTGCATGAAAGGGATATAGAAGAGACTTTTCAAGATGTGAGAGACAACTATATGCAGTTATGCGGCCGGTAAATCTCAGTCCCACATATCTTGTAACTCAAGTATAGCTTTTCTTTGCTGATCATCATTCAAAATTATTCGAATATATTTGGACCCTTAAGCATTCAATCAGCTTATTTCTTGAGGTATAATCATCCTCGTTGTGAGTCCACAAAATTAAAGTTGCATCAAAATTGAAGTTTATTGTTTAAAATAGCTGCCTAGCTAGATAATCAAGTCTTTTAGCGACATTTCCAGAGATCTTAGATCAAAATTGACCTATATTACGAATGGAAAGATCCATTTGAATTCAGAGGCTATCCCGCAACGTGTAGCCTAAAGTCGATTAGGGTCTCCAATGGGTAAGCAAAAAAAAAAAAAAAAAAGTATACTTAAGGCTTGTTTTCCTTCCTTCTATCCTTTAAATAAAACGGAAGGTATGAGCAAGATAGAAAGGACAACTAAAACGTGCTTATGTTTATTTGGGAAAACAATGGAATAACTTATTAGCCTTGTTTCCAATGCATTAATGTAACAGCAGAGGAGAACTTCTTTATGTAATTAATATAATTGTCAACCAAGGGCTCATTTAAAGCTCCATTTCTTGCGTGAATTTTTAATAACACCTCCTCGCGTAGGTCAGTTGACGAGCAATCAAGCAGTGATTTGTTGAGGTCATCAGTTTTCAAAAAATCTTTTTTTTTTAATTTTTTTGACAAGATAGATTCAAAAACTTGTTGTCATGATGTTAGTAACAGTTGGGTGTGTTCCCCCGTCAACTTGAGACGGTATGTCGAAGAGATAACTCATGAATGATGATCTTGCATAAGAAAATGCTTAATTTGGGTTGACGCGTAGACTAATCAAGAAGTCTTGGGTTTGAATTATAGGTGAAGAGTAAGAGATGTTGATAAGGTGAAAGAAAATTATTACTCTCTTGTTATGTAACTTAAACCTCTTGGTGAAAACAAAAATTGTGTAATCAAAACTTGTTGAACCCATTTTTTCTGAGAAACGAACCATATTGACATATGATTGTTGGCCAATATTAACATAAAAAGAAATATCTACATTATGCGCATGTGGGCATGTTACCATCTTTCTTCTCTTCAATTGTGACTAAAACATCTCCACGATTAATTACAAGACTACCTCCAACATCCTTAGGCACATAAACTTTATAATTGGATTATAGGTGGAGTTTTGTGGTTCATTTAAGTGAGTTTCTATGAACTTGCAAATAATGCTTGATTTGTTTACTTAACCGTGCAAATGCAAACATTTATAGCAACGATTTGGCATCTCGAAGGGGAAAGTGATAATAATTAGCCTGCAAGCCAACGTTAATAGAATGAAAATCTTACACTAAAGGTTTAGACCCTCGTTTTAGATTAAAAATTAGGTACTTGTTATTTTAATTTAGTTTTTTTTTTTTGAGTGAGTTAAACTAACCTAAATTTTTTTTTATTTATGTTGAATTAGTTTAGCTCACTCAAAAAAATTGGGTCAAGATAATTTTTTTCTAAAAGGAAATTAAAGTTATGTGCTGCATGAGTGTAATGACTTGGGGAGAAAATGCTACGAGGAAAATAGGGTGTAAATGTTAAGAGAGCAATGAGGATTAAATGAAAAGTGGGCGAAAGACAAGGGGTAATGGGGGGTAATAAGATGTAACTGTTTAAAAAGTAAATAAAAATTAGAAAAGTCAACATCTAGTAATTCTTAAAAAATAAAATAATACAACTTTTTTAGCCTCGTTGCATTAATTTCGAGTAAGTTAGTACTTAATTCTGTTTTGTTAACCCCTTTATAATCTCTTTTTAATCCCTTAACCTTTTAACCCCTACGAGAACATAGGTCAAAAATATTACACTCAAAACAAACAAAATTTCCATTAATTTATTTGTGGGTTTCAAGCACCATTATTTCTTGGTTCGTCCCAAGCATATATTACGTGCCCAAATGCATTATTTGCAATGGTGACGGTGGGTGGCATCCCCTAGTTGTTCTACCTTCCATTAAAATTTTCGATGGTGATAATGGGTGATTAAAATGGGACTTAAGACCACTCAGTAGCTTTACCTTCCATTAAGTTTTTTAATCAAATGATGATCAGGCACGTGAACAACGATGGAAAGATTTCATTATTCAAAGTCACTGTTCGTGCTAAATCTATAGCAAGCAAATGGAAATTAGCATACCGGAGACAACTCTGAGCTAAGTGGAAGTACTTTTATTCTAATACAATGCTCTTATTATATTTAAGTCTTTGTTTGGTTTGCGAGAGAATAATAAAAAAAAAAGAAAAGAAAATGATGAGAAAGAAAAGTGGAGTAAAACAATATTTTTTATTGTTCGATTATTGCATGGGAAAGAAAAGGTCGTCGACATTATCCATATGACCCACCATTAAATTTTCTCGCTATTTTAGTGGCAGAGCAGAGGAAATTAAAAGGCCAATATGTTAACATTGTCCTCAAATCTTGGGATGAATAAGTAATTTTAAAGACAATACCCTTTTTCAGTCGTACCACCCCGAAAGTTACTTCCCTTGGTTGTCTTCGATGTACGGCTTCGATTGACCTCTAAAATTTTTCAGTTTTTTTTTTTTAAATTTTTATTTAAAAAGAAGAATTGACATGTTTGTGGGTGAATCTTAATTTCATTCGAAGATGCTGTTTGAAAATATAAAATTTAATTTTATCCGAGAAACATGATGATTTCTCGTGAACGTACACACAACTTAGTGGAAAAGGAAAATTAAAAAAAAAAAAAGAAGATAGAAAATAAAATAAAATCCCTAAAAACGGAGACACGGGTTTCGTTCAATACAGACGGCTACGGCCGCGAGGACTCTGACTTTGTGTGGAAAGAGAGAAAGGGATCTGAAAAGAAAATATAATATATTTGACTCTAATTTCCATGGGGATCCGAAAATCCGTAAAAAGAAAAATTGGGTACTCTTCCATTTGTCCTCTCAAAAGAAAGGTTTTCTTTAACTCTTTTATTTTCATTCACCTCTTACGCCTCTCGCGGTCTGAGAAAGAGAGACTTGCTTGGAGGATTCGCCGGAGAGAGAGAGAGAGAGAGAGAGAGAGAGAGGAGTCAACCGACCCTTTTGTTTTGTTTTTGGAGGGCATGGGTGTGTATTTGTAAGGCTTCGAATGGTCCACATATTGCGTTTTATCTACACCTTCGTTTTTTTTTTATGCCCCCCTCTCTCCCCTCCGCTCAACCCCTCTGTCTCTAGCTCTCTCTTTCTTCTTGTTGTTGTTGTTGTCGTCATTCCCTCTGGCAAAAATCTCTCTCTCAGTCGATTCTTTTTCTTCTTCTTCTTCTTTATTTTTTATATTTTTTTTATTGTTTTCCTTCAACGCTTTTGAATCTAATTCAGTGCAGCAGTACGAACGAACAAGCAAAGCATGCAGCTGATAGAAAGCAGATGGCACTTTAGTCCCCGCCCCACCCGAGCTGCCTTGGCTAGGGCTACCCCGGTTCTCGCATAGTTCGTTGGAAAAAAAAAGGAAAAAAGAGGCCTTTGTTTGTAAATTCTGAAGGAAGAAGTTTTTGAGCTGAGGGAGAAGAGAGAGGGATAGAGAACGAAGAGCTATAAGCAGGGCAGGAGCCCAAAAGGATTTTGCTTTGCCTTCTCTCTCTTCCTTTCACTCCCTATAAGACGCAGATTGGAGTCGGAAAAGGAGAGGAAGTTGGAGACATTTGGATAATCAGTATACAATCCTTCTGTCTCCCCTACTTCTCTTTTTCTTCTTCTTCTTCTTCTCCTTCTTTTGTTTTGTTTGGTTTTTTTTTTTTTTACTACTTTTCTTTCCTTTTCCGAACTCATTTGTTTCTGTTTTCATTGATTTCTTGAGATCTTCTCAAGTACTGTCTGAGACCCATTCTTCCGGGAGAAGTTTCATCCAACACACAGTTCAGTATTTGTCGGTTTTTGCAGTTTTGCGTTGGGTTAATGAGGTCTAATGTTTAAGATCCTGCTGGTTCGGACTGACTTGGAGAGGATCGAAAAAGGTAAAAAAAAAGAAAAAAAAACAGAGAAAAAAAAAAGATAGTAGAAA
Organism: Bruguiera parviflora; assembly: GCA_019804595.1. Taxonomy (NCBI): domain Eukaryota; kingdom Viridiplantae; phylum Streptophyta; class Magnoliopsida; order Malpighiales; family Rhizophoraceae; genus Bruguiera; species Bruguiera parviflora. The sequence continues at coordinate 2,851,079 of CM034053.1, forward strand.
AGAGAGAAGACTAGAGAGCAAAGGTTAAAGTTAATGAGTTTTGGGGGTTTTCTTGAAAACGGCAGTCCTGCTGGTGGTGCTGGTGGTGGTGGAGGGGCAAGAATCGTGGCAGATATACCATACGGCAGCCACAACATGCCTACTAGTGCAATCGCTCAGCCGCGGGTTCTCTCTCCTTCTCTAACCAAATCCATGTTCAGCTCTCCTGGCCTCTCTCTCGCTCTCGTACGCACCAATCGCACTCTTTCTTCTCTTTCTGTTTTCTTGTACTCTGTATTATATTTATTATTTGGTTTTACCACAGCAACAGCCGAATATAGATGGCCAGGGCGATGTAGCTAGAGTGGCCCAGAACTTTGAGCCGAGCGTCGGAAGGAGAAGTAGAGAAGAGGAGCATGAGAGCAGATCTGGGAGCGATAACATGGAAGGAGCTTCTGGTGATGATCAGGAAGCTGCCGACAATCCTCCAAGAAAGAAGAGATACCACCGACACACTCCGCAGCAAATCCAAGAACTTGAAGCGTATGATGATTCTCATGTCTGAACAATATTTTCAAATGCCAGTTCATTCATGGGATTTGAGCTTTGAGCTTAATTATGTTTGTTTGTTGCTTTTGTGTGTGTGTGTGTGTGTTTTTTTTTTTTATTTGTCTATTTATTTAAAGCAGTATGTTCAAGGAGTGTCCTCATCCTGATGAGAAACAAAGACTGGAACTTAGCAAAAGGCTTTGCTTGGAAACTAGGCAGGTCAAGTTTTGGTTCCAAAATCGCCGAACCCAAATGAAGGTAAATTGCAATCAATGACTATGGAAGCCTAGTCCTTCCTGGACTTTCTTCACTGGCACGTACAATTTCTGGAGTGACGTTGAAATATATATATATATATATATCCATCTGATTGTTTTCACCAGACCCAGTTGGAACGCCATGAGAACACGTTACTCAGGCAAGAGAACGACAAGCTTCGCGCCGAAAACATGTCCATTAGAGATGCTATGAGAAACCCAATTTGCTCCAGCTGCGGTGGTTCTGCAATTATCGGTGATATTTCGCTTGAAGAGCAGCATTTGAGGATTGAGAATGCCCGGCTAAGAGACGAGCTAGACCGAGTGTGCGCTCTCGCTGGCAAGTTCTTGGGTCGCCCTATTTCTTCTCTAGCTTCTTCAATTGGTCCTCCGTTGCCAAATTCAAGCCTGGAGCTTGGAGTTGGCAGTAATGGCTTTGGTGGTTTATGCACAGTCGCCACAACCTTGCCTCTGGCTCCTGATTTCGGGGGTGGTATTTCGGGTGCTTTGCCAGTGGTGACTCAAGATAGGCCAGCAACAATTGGCGTGACGGGGCTGGATAGATCACTTGAGAGATCTATGTTCTTGGAGCTTGCTTTGGCTGCCATGGATGAGCTGGTTAAAATGGCACAGACTGATGAGCCTCTTTGGATCAGGAGCCTTGAGGGTGGTAGGGAGGTGTTGAACCAGGAGGAGTACTTGAGAACTTTCACTCCCTGCATTAGTGTGAAACCTGATAGCTTTGTAACCGAAGCTTCTAGAGAGACTGGCATGATAATCATCAACAGCTTGGCCCTCGTTGAGACTATGATGGACTCGGTGAGCTCTTCTCTCTCTCTCTCTCTCGCGCGCGCGATTGTATAGTTATTTAGTTGGAAATTTGTGGGTTTATTGCGGAAATTGAAATTTCAGTTTAATTTTGATCGTGCCAGGGGTTTGGGTTTAAGCGAGTCTCGGTGTTATTTTTGTTGTAAACTAATTTCTGGAATTCTTCTCTTTAATAGAATCGATGGGCAGAAATGTTTCCCTGTCTGATCGCCAGGACTTCGACCACTGATGTCATATCCAGTGGAATGGGGGGAACTAGAAATGGTTCGCTTCAGTTGGTAAGCTTAATAGAATCGAACATCTAATAGTCGCTTAAGTAAGCAATTTTTTTTTTTTTTTTTTTTGCTTTTTTAATGCTTAAGTTTATTTTAAATTTGATTATACTTCAGATGCATGCTGAGCTTCAAGTCCTCTCTCCCTTGGTCCCGGTTCGTGAGGTCAATTTTCTTCGCTTCTGCAAGCAGCACGCTGAGAGGGTTTGGGCTGTTGTTGATGTGTCTATAGACACCATCCGTGAGACTTCCGGTACACTGACGTATCTGAGCTGCAGGAGGCTTCCTTCAGGCTGCGTGGTGCAAGATATGCCTAATGGTTACTCCAAGGTAATTAATGATCATCCCTAGCTGGCGTCTTTTCCATTTACCTTCTTATTTCCCCCCCCCCCCAAAAAAAGGAAAGAGCGAGCTAATGGTCACTAGTGTACAAATTTTGGCCTGCATCTACCGAACTTGCACCTTTTATTTTAATAGCAATAGCATTACATTTATTGCATTTCACCGGGTGGGTGTTCTTCTTCATTTTTAAGTCTTTAATGAGTTTGTTGAGGTAACTGCTACGGTCCATCTTTTCGGAGAGAAGATTTTTTTTTTGTGGGGGGGGGGGGAAGGGGAGGGGAGGGGGGACACCAGGTCTTAAATCACGAGCATTTCAACACCCTAGCCATTGTAGAGCTCTTGCATCTAAGAATTTTGCTTGTATGGGGATTACTCACGGTATCCCCACACTGTCACACTAGCTAGCTTCATTTAGTGTTTCAGCGACTGTGGACCTTCCTAGATACTTATTATATTTGACAAGGGGATGCTTCTTCGGGGGTGTGAGATTATTGTTTATCCTTCAAGTTTCAACAGCTAGAGTTGCTTAAATCATTAAAAATATTACCTTCGCACATATGCAAATCTAGATATCCACCTTTTTATTATTATTTTTTATTATCATTATTTTATTTCAACGGAAGCCTCCATACCTTGCGTATTGATTTCACATACTTGGCAAGTAAATCCCTAGTTATCTTCAACTTTGATTTGAATAAACAATAAATTTGATGTTTCTATTCCGATCTTTGATGCTGTCTCGGATAACGTCCCAGTTATCTCTCATTAAATAACGCAACTTTCTATGACCTGGTTCCGGCAAACTGACATATATATGGATCTTTTCTAATTCAATGAAAGGCCTTATAGTCAAACCCTTTGACAGGCTATTTTGTTGCCATATGAGCTGCGTATCGAGGTTTTGCATCTAACAGTAGTACGCATCTCGAGATCGCCCTCTACTTTGTACTTTGTTCTTTCAAATCTGGCAGACCTTTATTTATGCCATTATTTTAAGCCTTTTGCGTACCAAGTCCAGCAGATGCCATTTCTTTCGTTGAGCCCAGCCTTTCAGCCATATTTCTCCGAGATTTGCCTCCTTTTTTCATTCAATAATTAAAATACAACAAATTATCTCTTTCACGAGTGATGGGGATACGTGGACCTCTTAAAATAATATTAGTGTAGAAGCCAACGTAGAAATTTACATCTTCGTAGCTTGACTGGCTGCTGCATTATGCATTAGTGTAATTTTATCCGTGTTTTTCTATTAATTAGATTACAGTCATGACCCCTCTTCGAGAACGCTCTTCCATGCTAAAATCATAGAATAAATTGTCTGCCAGCGGAAATTGTATGAAAATAAGGATTATACTTATTACTCGGTTTTTGTAAATAATAGTTGGTACCAGCATGCGGTTAAGGGACAATGGGAAACACTTAACTAATAGAGATCGTAGCTTTCATCCTATGTACGTGTGAATTAGTCAAAGTTGACACGAGTGAGACAATATCTCTTGTATTTATAGATTTCGCAGTCACAGATTTTATAATCAATGGTCTTCACAATTTTTGCCAAAAACATATGCATTCGTGCATATATTTTCTGAGAGCAAACTTACTTTCATGATTATTAGCGTTAGTTGCACGTTCAAATATTAATTTTGAATGTTATATCAAACCAATATTCTATGACACCTTTTGTTGCACAGTTAGTTCGAGGCCCTTGCTGTTTAAGCATGCTGGCATGCAAGTGACTCTATATATTTTATTGAAATGCAGGTTATTTGGGTTGAGCATGCAGAATACGATGAAACTCAAATTCACCAGATCTACCGGCCATTAGTAATTTCCGGCATGGGCTTCGGTGCCCAACGTTGGGTTGCCACACTTCAACGCCAATGCGAGTGTTTAGCCATTCTCATGTCCTCTGCCGTACCCGATGGAGACCACACAGGTTAATTATATGGCATTAAATAACCCCACTTGATTTTTATTTTTATTTTTATTTTATTTTTTGGTTGTTTCGATTTTTGGGTTATCGAAATTTTTGATGTATGGATTGTATGGTTATTGATCGATGTTTATGTTAATGTAGCAATAACGACAGGCGGTCGACGAAGCATGTTGAAGCTGGCACAAAGAATGACCGACAATTTCTGCGCTGGGGTCTGCGCCTCCACGGTCCACAAGTGGAACAAGCTCAACGCAGGGAATGTGGACGAAGACGTTAGGGTTATGACCAGAAAGAGCGTCGACGACCCCGGCGAGCCACCGGGCATTGTGCTGAGCGCAGCCACTTCAGTCTGGCTACCGGTTTCTCCCCAGAAGCTATTTGATTTCCTGCGCAACGAGCGATTCAGGAGCGAGTGGGACATACTATCCAACGGTGGACCCATGCAAGAAATGGCCCACATCGCCAAGGGCCAGGATCACGGCAACTGCGTCTCTCTCCTCCGAGCCAGTGTACGCAGTCTCTCTCTCTCTCTTACATGATTTCTATTTTTGTTTTGTTATTCCGTGAGGCAAGAACGGAAAAAGGTTACGTGAAGCTTAATTTCGGGGGGTAAAAAAGTCTCGCGCGTTGTGGGCCGCGAGATCAAATACATCTTTCCCGAAATGACTGAACCGAAAAAACAATAAAAAATACAAAGAGCAGAGGTTAACTGTGAAGAGGACAAGAGCCCAAAACTGGGGAGTCTCTGTGTGGACAGACAGTGGACAGGTTTTAGGGTCAGCTCTCGTTCCGTAAGGTTTTAAAAAAGTCAATATAGACAAACGCCCGTTACTTTTCTGATAGACAAACACGAGGGCCCCTATTAGGTACAGATCCTTTCTTCTTCTTCCTTTTTTTTTTTCTTTTTTTTTTTACCTTCTTTATTATTTTCACCGACTTTATTTGCGCGCGTAAAATTTACCTCGCGGTTAAAACGCGACTGGGGATGGCACTACCTGGAAATCTCGGCAAGTCCAGGGATTTTTTTTTTTTTTAATTTTTTATTTTATTGATTGTGACGTGAGAAAAAATTGCCTTTATTTACTTGTTTGTTGTACTGCAGGCCATGAGCGCCAACCAGAGTAGCATGCTGATACTGCAGGAGACATGCATAGACGCGGCGGGGTCACTTGTGGTGTACGCTCCCGTTGACATTCCTGCCATGCATGTGGTGATGAACGGTGGTGATTCCGCTTACGTGGCGCTTCTTCCGTCGGGTTTCGCGATCGTACCAGACGGCCCACCCTCACGTGGTTCCCCAAACTCCGACGGCCCAACTAGCAATAACAACGCTGGTGGCGGTCCACACAGAGGGAGTGGGTCCCTCCTGACGGTGGCGTTCCAAATCCTGGTGAACAGTCTCCCTACGGCCAAGCTCACGGTGGAGTCTGTGGAGACGGTTAACAACCTCATCTCCTGTACCGTCCAAAAGATCAAAGCGGCTCTCCACTGCGAAAGCTAATTTTAATTAATTAATTAATTAATTAGCTAGCCCATAATCTCGTCTTAGTTTAAAACATTGCCGTCACTGTTACTTCTCGTCGTCGTCCTCGTCTCTGTGCGTGTACTTATGTTAGGTCATTTTAGGGTGTGGTGTTTTGCGGTGGTGAAGAGTGCAAAGAAAAAGCAGAGAACTATATAATGATGGTGTGTGAGATAGAGAGAGAGAGAGAGAGGGGGTGGGGGAAAAGCGAGAATGGGGGTATTGAGTCAAGAACGAACCGCGCGTGGACGCCTTGCATGGTGATGAGGACAATCGTTCAGGGTGCACGAAGCAGCGGAGTGTCCTTAGCACAAGGCAAGGGTGGTGGTTCGGGTATTGACTCAGGTCAACCCTCTGATTATAATTGTGGCTCAAATTTGTCTTCGAAGATGGAAGCGTGAAAGTGATCCTGCAAATCAATGCTTTTGTTAGTGAACATCGGCAACCCTTTTTGTTGGGTTATTCAAGTTGTAATAAATCTACTCTTGTGCGTTTCTGTACCTTGTCCAAATAGAGACTCCTGTTATCTCTCTCTGTTCGGGCCTTTCGCATTCATCTCGTATAAGGATATTTTAATAAATAAATAAATAAACAATCAAACAAAAGATAATTAATTTTCTATTTTTATAATTAACTTTTTAATATATATGTATTTTTTATGTTCTTGTTTCATGTTTGTGCTTTCTGAATTAATTTTTTAAAGCGAAAAGTAACTAAAATTATTTCGAAACGGTGTAGGGCTTAAGTAAAAATCACTAATAGTTTAGCTACTTTATTTCTTAGTTGAAAAATATTAGTTTGAAAAAAATATATAATTTAGATGAAAATACCGAAAAAGGGTTAAAGTTTTAATTATAAAAAATTTATAAAATTTTAAGAAAAAGTTATTTTCCGTAAAGGTGTGGTTGCTTCTCTAAGCAAAACGCGACCTTTTTCACTCCATAGTTTCGCTTACATTGTCGTCAAACACGGCTTATTATTTTATTAGTGGAGGGGTGGAGCCTCGTTTGAATTCATTTTACGCGACCCGGGGAGCGTGGCGGCGGCGATAAAGAGACAGACCACCTAGGGTTTTTTCTTTGAAAAATGAAAGGCCCTGAGGAGGCCGGGCTGCGTGCATTAAATGAGAGTGCAGAAGCTGTTGGGAGAAAGCGTTCCTGGCATTTAAGGCCGGGAGGTTGGCTTCGGTTGTTGTTAGATAGGTATTGACCAATGGAACCAGGGCACGTTGTCTCGGAGGCAGGTAACGGCGTTTGCCCTTGCTACTTCGTTGAATGGGTCACCCGCCCCACGGCCCCAAGTGCTCTTCGGATTCTGGGTGAGGGCTGAATCCTTCCGATCGAGCGGAAAGATTTCTGCTCTAACAATCGTAGAAGATTCGCTGGTCTCTGGTCATTTTACAATCATGCACCTGAACGTAAAAGGTGGTAAAAATTAGGGCAATTCACCGTTAACCTCAATCTTTTTTTGGTCTGTGGCGTTGTATAGTATCTCCTCAGCGTAACACAGATAAGTAATATTCGATAATTTTTAATAATATATCATTTTTTGCAACAAAAAAAAAATCACGTAAAATTTAAATATAAAATCAATATCGACTCATTGTTAAAAAAAAAAAGAAAGATACACTAATTATAATTAAAAATTATAATTAATTAATATTTATTTTGTATCTAAATTTTACGGTGCCCTAATCAATTGCATAATAATGTAGCCGTTTCTTAAGTTGCGGGTCACTTGGACAAAAACCGAGATTTACTCATGTTTATGTACATGCATGGCGATTGTTTTATTATTTTTTTTTATTTTTATTTTTTTGGTTCTTGTGCTTCACAATTGTAGTTCACATTGTAGGAGAGTGTGAGAGTCTGCACATTGAAACAATATACTGTATCCACTACGTATAGATTTTACTGGATTTGCCTGTTGATAAGCGCAGAATCAATTCGTTAAAGCAAAAATAAAAAGATTGTTAGGAGGTCCATAAAATAAAAAATTATAATAAATAAATAAATATATATATATATATATATATATAAAAAGATTGGCGCTCGAGTTCATGGCTTGAAGCAATTATGTACCTTCTTAATACTCACAATTACAATGGACTGCGTACGACATCTCCCTCCCCCCCCCCCCCCCCTCAGCAAATATATGTGGTTTGCTCGTGAGAATTCACGGGGGGGTGTAAATTGGTAGGTGTGGACAAAGGCAACAAAGTCAAGACAGTGAAAGGCTATCCACGAGAGGGGCATGTGTGTGCACTGTGCAGTTGGACCTCTTACCATCCTTCTCATCCTAGCTAAGCTCCTAACAAAGTTCCCAACCATGGCTAAACTAAGCTCCTCCAGCGCATCATCCCTCCGAGGCTCGAGTCCCACCCATCACAATATCACATGGCCGTGGACCCTCTCAAATCAATTTGAGTTGATAATTCGTGTACCTTTGCTGTCGCTACATGTACCTCCGTTGATTTCCACAGTTCACTGCGTTGTACGTGGGTACCCATGCATTCCAGCATGGACACGTACCGCAGTCCGGAGGGAAGACACATCTGCTGCGTTACTCAGCGTACAAAATAGTGATGGAGACTGAAAGTTTAGTCGTCTTGCACGACTCAAGTCTAAGTCTAACCATTGAAAAAGTCTCTTGCAGTTACGAATTGCCTAGATTGTTTCTTAGACTTTCCATTCTCTCTCTCTCTCTCTCTCTCTCTGTTTTTTTTTTTTTTTACGCGAAATGTTCGACCGACGTGTTTCCAACAAAAGCCATGAGAAATTGTCAAACATTATCTTTCAGAACCTTCAAATTGCCCCGTTAGGTTGCTTGGATAGCGAGAAATTTAATCCGTGTCACATTCCGTGTAGCTTTCAAGGTTGAACTTAATTAAAGTGTCATGCGTCAAAGGACACGAGCTAGCTATTCTATGCGGTGGGAATTAATTTGTGTCATTTGATTCACCTCCATGTCAAGTGAAAAGTACACGGGGATAAATTTATTAGTAATCGGGCCAGCCTGACAGGGATGGAACACAATGCACACACTCTTGAAACCACCGAAACATTTAGTGCATTGATTTTAACGGAGGTGATAAGACACTAATTGAAGTTGGGTGGGAGAATTATAAATACTATGGAAAAGAGGGTTGGGAGGGGAAGGGAGTGGGAGGAGGAGGAGGGGGGGACATAATAACGCTTCGTGCATTGAATGTGTAGGACCACACAGTTCAACAAAGTCTCTGTCTATACAAACCAAGACCCCTTTTTCCTTTCCGTGTGTGTGACCGTGTGTACATTTTGTTGGATTCTTGAGCGCAGTACAAAGAATTATATTTTCTTTTGCGAGTGTCCACACTGTTCTTCTCGTATTTCATTTTGCCCCCCCCCCAAAGGGTCCGACTTCATCAACTAAAATTGCCGAGAAACAGAAGTGACGCTTTGGTGATGTGACCTCGAGAGATTCTTCTGTGATTTTGATTCCTGTAACGAGGGCTCCGAGGTGTTGGCAGTAACTACTCTTTTTTTCGTGGTGATTGATATCCATTTTAAGGTTCTTTCTGGCCAAAAGACGAGGTGAGGGGTGGGAAGTATTTTCTAGGTTCTACAACATACATGGTTATGTATTGCTCGTCCCTTTGGCGCATGGCATGCAGCTGTTGATAGAAAATTAAACATAATTTAGAAGACATATCATCGCCGAGCAAATGCATTGTATTGGCCATGACACCATTCTTATAAATTTCAAATCTCAACTTTAATTTCTAAGCTACTCAACTCTTATTTGTTGTAATAAATATAAAAAAATTTCAAAAAAATATACATATAAAATAAGTATTAATTTATTGTGAGTTCAGTTGCAATTAACATATTTAATATACATATTTTTTATAATTATAATTAATTATTATGATAAATTAATATTTATTTTAGGTGTCTTTATAAGAACTCTAGTAAATATTATCTAGCATTACTTTTTCTTTTGAAGCACTTGGAAAGGAAAATTTTTCTCTTGTGTTAATAAAAATTTATATACAATTCTAATTAATGAATAAAAAGCAAAAAAATTTCATATGCGATTAACTCTATTAACACAAGTATCTTGTTTTGTTCTGTGCAAGTAAAACAAGTTATTTACTTCTTCTTTTTTTTTTTGTTATTATTATTTGATGAAAAAGAGAAAACAATAGCTCGTCATTCGCCAGGGAAAAAGGCCTGCTTAATGGGCTAGACCAAGGAGATTGACCCATTACAGCCTAGAGTTTGCGCAAATGGATGAAAGTTTCTATTATGGACGTTGTTGGGTTAACTCATTGACGAACAATAACAAGAGTGCGTCCATTGGTCCTTAATACGGAAACCAATAAAGGGTTTCAGCAATTACAAAACCTTAGTAAACACCGATGCGCAGCCCATCTTCAATAGAAAGAAAGAGATCCATCGTGAAGAAAATTTTACAGTCCTTCAAAAATACTACAGTAATTAATAATATAAATTTTTATTTTTAATATTTCGAGTTTAAATTTAAAAAATAAATATTAAATTTATAAAAACTAAAAAAGATTATTCTTATTATATAAAACATCCTTACCACTTAATTTTGTCTGAATTGATAATTAAAATTATTAGGCCTTTTTTCATTTGACTCTTTTTATCTATTTTTTTTAACTAAAATATGTTAAAATTTAATTATTATTAATTACTCATTCATCAATACTAATAATTTTGTACTTATTATCCTTGTACTATCTATCTGTTATTGATCTATTAAATTATTAATTATATAAAAAATGATATAGTAGAAATTAATTTTCTTATTTTAGATTTTATTTTAATTAAATTTTTTACTTTCTTAATCTAATAAATTTGAATATGAAATTTTTTTCTATGATTTAATAATAAATATTAGGGTTAAAATTTTAAAAAATAATACTTTTATATATTTTTTTACAAATTTAGCATAATTTTAAAAAAGTAACAAATTTATTGTAAAGTCTTAATAATAAAATTCATCAAATCTGCTAATGTTAGATGTTAAAGGAAAAAAACATTGATGTGTGCATAAAAAAAAAATTGATTTGGCTCCATATGTGGATTTAAAAGTTTAAAACTCAAATATTTTATAATCTTTTTAATTATGTATTTTTACTTAAATAATTGATTTTCTTCTTTCTAAAATACATCCTATTTCATAATTGTTTTATTCTAATTTACAAAAAATCTACTTTTTTTAATAAGAACCTAAAAACTCATATGAAAAAAATCAGGTGTGTGTAAGAAAAAGAAAGAGTGATAAATAAAGTTAATTGAAAGATACTATCATAATTAATTTAGTGAGAAAAATTGATTGAGTGAGAAATTAAGAAAATTTATTAAATCAAGATACCTATATTAAAAAGAGTGCAATAAAGTCATGGAGAACAACAATGGAAGTGTGTAAATTGCTGGAGTGTCCTACTCAAATATACACCTTATGAAACCAAAATAATTTTAGATGAAAATTTATAAGCTGTTGTATGTAGAAACGAGATGATCATCATTTCCTTAAATGTATAACTGAGAAGTAAGAGAAAGTTATAAAGGTATGATTAGGTCACTTTGGAGCATAAACAAAGAATTAGAGGCAAAAAGTGATGACATTAATGAGTGAACCATACTTCATTCAGATTCAATGAAGTTACTAAAAACTAAAATTGAGTCGAAGAAAAAGGAAATCCAGATTATAAATAAGAAAATGAATAAAATAAAGGCTAAATATGTTGAGTTGCAAACAAAAAATGAGAAACTAATGGAAGAAATTAAACATACGAAGACATGTCAAAAGTGTAAAGTGAGTATTGGTGCATTATGTATTTCTATTATAATGATTATAATTAATTATTTGATAAAAGTTTGTAAAAATGACAATATCATGTATTTGTCATAATATATGAGGAATGAAATGCACAAATAATGTTATTTGGCATCTATAATTCTAGACTATATGATACATGTAACTGTTAAACATCACTTCTCAAACATTTCATTTTACAACATAAATGTACTATTTTGTCATTTAAGAAGATATAAATTGTCATAAATTCAAAATAACATTATTTTAAATCAATATTATTTCAAGTCAAAAGTGCACAAAGGCAACAAACTTGCCTAAAAACAAAAATTGGAATATTATATCTGTTGTCTTATAAACCAAAAAATAGTTCAAAAATGCATCTTAAATAAATTGACCAAAAATCCAAAAGATGGTTAGTATTATACAAACTTTCCTAAAATATGCATTACTAAATTAAAATCCTATTTAGTTACCATCTCTTTTCATTCATGGAGTTTTCTTTAGATTTTCTCATGATAAACATGTAAATGATTTAAAACTTGTATTTAAATTTCTAAGTATTCCACAAATTTTAAGCATGATCTAATTAGGGTTAAACATTAGAGTGTTTGGTTGAATAAAATACATTTGAATCATTCCAACATAAGAGATATTAAATTAGAGTAATTTAGTTTTGTATATTAAACTACACTCAAGTTAAGTTATGATAGCATTACCCTCGTATAAAGAAATTTTTTTTTTTGTGTTTATTTTTCTTAATAAGTTAGCCTAATTAGGTTTATATGGTTGAATTGCTTATTTATGTATTAGACTCCTCTCTAGATCTTCCTTTTTTTTCTTGCCTTGCATTAATACAAAGTTAAATAAATCAAATGTCTTTATGAACAATCATAATATATTTGTTGTTTATTGCTTATCCTCGTATAAGTTCCAATTACTTTATTTGGCAAAGGAAGATCAATGATATGATCTTTTTTAGTTGGTTTGTACTTATTAAGCTTTATTAGTAAATTCTTTCTAGTGTCCTTTTTTCTTTAACTTTAATCATAATAACATTTGATCAAGGCATTATATTAGATGGTAATAAAGATGACAAAACTAGAGCTAAAATTACTTATAACACACTTTTAATAACAAATGACATTGGAATATCAATCTTTAGACATTCTCTTTTGTTGTGTATCATTGGTATTATATTTCAATTCTAGCCTTAGACATATGTCATACTTTTTATGAGATTTATCCTTTTATCTTCTTTATGCCTTATTTACCCTACCTAGTACAGTTTTAAATTAGAGAAGTAGCATTGAACTGTTCTTAACATTTGGCTATATCTAATAACTATTTAATGTTTTAATTAATTTACCATATGCATCCAAATAAGCATTTTTTTCATAATAAACACCTATATGGCCATTGATATTTTTCTTTTGATAATTAATTCATATCACTCCATACTTGCATGGAATGCTAGTTAAGTCTCACTTTTTACAGTTGTAACTTAATGTGTTTAGGTCTACAACAAACTTGTTATCATAATAAAACACTTCAAATTTTATTGTTTTATTTAACTTAACAATACATATTCTTGAATCAAACTTTACTTACTTATATTTCTTCCTTATTTAAAAGGAGATTATATCATAAGATTGCTTTATTAGCTTTTTCTTCTCTCTAATCCTCTCTATCAAGGTCACTTTTATATCTTTTAGTATAATGATTATACTTTTAGCCCATGTTTTTAAGATGCAATAATTAAAGCACTCAATGAAGTTGTTATTTATCATGTCACATCTAGGCCATATATTCACAAAAGTTTTAACAACCTATGCACGTTTTATAAGTTTCTAGAGATAACTCTTTCATCTTATCTAATGTTTGTTTAGAGCTATAGGGAATTATACTTCTAATTGCCCTTCAAAAGTACTGTTTTAAATAATGCCCTTTAAACTTCTTGCACTAGTTTATGTTGACATTTTTGGCACAAGAATGATGGTAAGGTAATGACATAATCTAAATATCCTATTCTTGAGTCCCTATAACAAATAATGTAAAGAAAAATGATTTATAAAATTGTAATTATTCCTAATGTAAAAAGAAAAAAAGCTTAAACTATGTTTTATACCTTTTATTGAACATTTATACTTGTCTAACAATGGCCATATATTATGATTAGCTCTTTAATCATGAGTCTAAAAGACCATTTTCAATTTTGTGTATCTTTTTTAGTCATAATAGTTTAATAAATGAGATACATTTGGTTATTCTTATCTTTTCCCATAACATTTAACAATGCATCTTTTAGAAAGAATTTTAAGAAATAGCCATCCAAACCTATCATAGGCTTAAAACCTATTAAAAAGCCAATCTTGAGTGTCCTAAACCTAATATAAAACCTGTAGAATATAGGTTTTGAATTTATGATGGTGGGTTTGCCTTAAGCTTAAATAATCTAGATTAATTCTCTTTATCTCTGCTTCATATATCTTTAGCCTACTATAGTACTCTTTCATGGATCCTCTTAACATTTTAACTACACTTTTAGCCCTAGCATAACATATAAGTCATTACTAATACAAGTATTCCTTTAATATTAACTATGATTTCCTTTATAAGCTAATTAAATGTCTTTTGAAATTTATGTATATACTCTTTTGCTAAATATTCTATAGTAACTTGTTTATTCTTTAATATTCGTCAACAAATATATGTGTCAAATACAGGTTTAACCATGAAAGTCTCCTCCTTTCTTCCTTAAGTTCTATATATGTTATATTTACAGCCTGTAGTACATATTGTCCCTATTTTGTAACTATTATGCAAATTCATTTCTTAAACCATTTTGGTCATTCAAAACTCATCTTTATATGAAATTCTAAATTTTTAAAGTCATAATTAGGCTCATATATTGTAAACCTTTCTTTTTTTCTCATTACCATAGTTTAGTCTTTCGAATCATCTTCATTATTACTGATAGAAGTATTTATATTAGCATCAGATTCTTTGTATTCATTATTTTAGCCAACATGTTCATTAATGCTTACAAAATCATCCATGGGCATATTTGCCTTCTTATGACTAACATTGTCACTTGGTTCAACAAAAGCTTTATAAACATTTGTTCTAATATTCTTCATTTCTCTTTTTTTTTCCCTTGCCTCCACATATCTTTCATCATTTGTCATAATATCATCACTTTTGAGATCATTTCAAGTATCACTTTGTTTTACAAGAATGAGGTCGTAATTATCTTCATTTGAGTTGTCCTCCTTAATCACACTACCTTTATTGTCACCATTATACGACTACTTATACTTCTGCACAAGTACATACTTGGTTATTATTGCACAACACTATTAATGGAAAAATGTTGATTAAATTGTGTTACTACACCGTTTACACCTTCACTTGCAACTTCCTGCTCATTTACTTCATTCCTTGCCCCTTCTCCCACACATAAAATGCTCCTTAACTCCATTTGTATCACATAATACTTTAAAGTAACAAACGACATATGTCTTACAATCCTATGTAGAAGATAAATCTGAACATTATTCTCTAATGTTTCAACCATGTTAGAAAAAATCTTTAGTAATGACATATCACTTGCCTTGCTTAGTGGATTCAACCACTCAATAGTTTGAATTGGGAACTTGTACATGTAATTGCTAACATTATTGTATCCGGGACTTTTTACCATAACTTATTTGCTTAACATTGACAGGGATTTAGTAATAATGGCTTTATTCATGTCACATTCATTACCAACACATCAAGTTTAAGGTGTGAGTTCCATGGTCCCACCACGAGAAATAATCATGATAGCTAATATCTCATATGATTAAGTTCTAGCACGAGAGGTACTACAGATATAATAAACATTTCATCCACATCAGTATTAATGCCAACATAAATGTAATGAAAATATCCTAATCTATCAAATCTAATTTTTTACAAAATTATAACCCATAATCTAACAAAGAGTTTGTAATAAAATAACTTTACTCTCAATCATAACATAATCACAAAATAAACCTTATATTTGACAAACTCAATATAATGAAGAAACTATAATTTCAATCTTAACCATAAACTTTATTTAAGATATTCATTAATAATTAACAATCTCAATCTAATTTTTAAAAAAATAATCTAACAAACTCATTTTAATTAGATGAACTTTTATCTGATAAACTCATTTTTATTAAAAAAATCTTAATTATTTGAAAAACAAAATTTAAAAAATTCAAAAAGTATGTGGCAATTTGTATTTTAAAGAAAGGATTATTTACCTAATTAGTTAGAACGACGACGCTATTTGATCTCTTATATGTTGCGGTCCCTTCCTTTGAAAATTGATTCTTGGGGACGAACTCTTGTCACTTAAAATTGGGTTTTAATATATCTACTTTTTAACATTATTTTATATTCTTAAGTACCACCTATTCTAAATGACTAAAAGTATTTTTCATCTTTTCTTTCTTTTCATCATGAAGGTTAGTCTCTTCCTGTTAAATGCTCTTTTGATTTTTTGGGTTTTTTTTTTTTCAATGATTAACTAGTGAGGTGTTCTAGGATTCCTCTAGGTGAGTGTTGGTAATTTTTTTTTTCTAATTTGAGAGGCAAGTGGGTGCTGGTAAATTACAAGAAATACAAAAAAAAAAAAGATTCTTTAAATGAGATGTATTTTAGAAAATAAAAAATTAATTATTTAGACAAAAATACATAATTAAGTAGATTTAAAAATATTTAAGTTTTGGGCTTGTAAGTTTAATTAGGTCATTGCTGTGTTAAAGTCACATCAACTTCTTGTTTGATGTACATATCAACATGTTGTTCCATTACCATGTCAAGTTAATGGGTCTAACAGACTATTAATAAGAAATTACAGTGTATTAGATCTAATACAAATTAATTTAACTATAACAAATTTGATACATTAGATCTGTTATACTAAATTTGTGAAAATATAAAAAAGCTGTGGTATTTATTTGGATAGTGACTCTAAATAATAACGTTGAATAACCGGACATGTGAGTGTTTCCTAAAAATTGAAAATCACGGCAACGATGTTCATCCATAAAGATCCCACGGAGAAAAAAACAGACCCAACATTTGAAATGGCGAATGAGTTTTCGAGATGTTAGCACTAACACATTTCATATCATTTTATTTAACATGAACCGTTCAACGTTGAGTTGTAGTTGTAGTTAAACTTGTCCTCTCCAATGCAATTGCAACTAAGTGAAAGATTCATGTTATAAGTATTTGACAAGTTTTACAATGACTATTGACCTATCGTGATCTTCCTTCATTATCTTTAAACTTAATTTATAATAGAACAAGATGATGAAAAAAAAAAAATTGTAATTGATTTAAATTAAATTTGAGATTAAAAATTTATTGTTGTTGTTGAAGCTAACGGTGCCAATATTCTTTCGTTTTCTTTTGTTAACTTCTCTTTTATCCATTATGCCAAGGAGAAAATTACAAAACGAAAAAGAACATGCCAAAGAAAAATTTAAAGTTCAGTGCGCATACATTTTACAAATATGGATAAGTTCTTCGGATAGCATAGCCTCGTATAGACAATTATTAGAGTTTAGAAATTGAGATTAAGTCATTTCGAATAAGATAATGAAAAAAAAAGGGTAGATTATTTAATGAATCTTTGAAAAATTTGAACCTTTCGGTCATATTATTCTTGACTCGAGGATAACCCCTTATATATTTAAGTGAACATTGGGTTGTTTTAGATATATGTAGGCAATGTATTTATGAAAGCAATTGAGAGAGAGAGAGAGAGAGAGAGAGAGAGGTTCATTTATTATATTTTATTTTTATTTTTATTTTTTATTTTTAATAGTTGACTACTAGACGAAAGCCAAATATTGAAATATGGAAAGAAAAAAGTTATTATCATTCAACCTAAAAAACGTAAAATAAAAAATAAATAAAAAAGAAAGAAAGTTTGTATGACAAATGTGCCATTGTTTACAATAACTAAGAAAAAACACATGTTAATTAAATTCTAGTCGATCCAATTCGAATTAGTTGAACCCATTAATCCTTAAATCTATAATTATTTTAGTTCCATGATCAGTTTGGTTTTCAAAACGTTGATGTACACGCATAGGATGGCCATGCAAAGGAAAAAAAGGGAATTCGAGAAATGGCCCTTCCTCCTTCTCCACAAGCAGGGACCATCTTA
Source organism: Bruguiera parviflora (assembly GCA_019804595.1). Classification (NCBI taxonomy): domain Eukaryota; kingdom Viridiplantae; phylum Streptophyta; class Magnoliopsida; order Malpighiales; family Rhizophoraceae; genus Bruguiera; species Bruguiera parviflora. The sequence continues at coordinate 2,868,804 of CM034053.1, forward strand.
GACAAATTCGCATGCATTTGGCAATAACCACCAACCCATTACAGGTACTGGGGACCATGATTAACATGAATTGACTATTACTCAGAGATGACAAAGGCTCAGAGTATAGAGAGCATTATTGTTATAATTTGTTCTTTTCAACTTTCGAATTGCATCCACCATAACCAAAAAAAAAAAAAACTGCATTACAATATCGTTGGTGGCTGTCTACTATGTGTAGAGCTCGTATGTCTAATAAAACTGGGGAATGAATGACTATACGCAGAGAAATAGCCTACGAAAATGAGTTTAATACCAGAAGTAATAAGAATGGAGAATGGACTAAAGGGTATCAGCCACGGAGGATGTGGCGCTAAGGAAGTCCGATTCATTGCATGGGATGACAATCCTTTTCTGGTTATTAAACCCGAATTCTTCAGCCGAACTGCGCATCAGTTGCTGGAAAGACGGATTCTTCAGGTGATACAAGGGAACAACGTATCTCCTGAGCTCATGAATGCCCACATATACCACAAAGTGGCCTCTCGGGGCTCTTCTTTCCCTAGCATCTGCGGCTTTGTTCCCCATATTACCACACGTTTGAGCCAAACTACCGTGCTCAAGGTTGTTGATTGATAAGTGTGCGAGTCTTTGCTGTGCGTTCGTTTGCTTGTTTTTAAAGGTGGCGTCTATAAATATACACACACAGACTGGCACGCCCGCAATGGAAAAGGCAACCCCATGTGCGTGGACAACGTGCGGTTATTTGCAGAGGAGTGGAAGAGACGGGAACCCACCAAGAAGTTGGCTCGCCTGGAACAGTGCTTATGAGCCAAATTCCACGTGGTTCATTCAGCATATTATCGATTCAAACTTTATAGATCGTAGATGAAAGAATCGCATTTTTCTTGCTCTTGAAAATGTAACGCGTAAAAAAAAATTTTAAAAAAAATGTATATATATATAATGTATTAAATTTTAAAAATATTCATAAATTTATAATATAAAACCAAAAGAAGAAAAAAAAGAAAAAAAAAAGGCAAAAGGAAGAGAACAGTGATCAAAATATATACGCGGCACATGGGGGCAACTGTAAGGAAACAGTAATGGCAAGTAGATAGTTAGAATTTTGTGAAACGATGGAGGTTCGTCGATAGGACTTTGCATGTCCAGAAAAGGGGCACGCTTTTTGAGCTCACGTGCTGCGGCTAGACTTTCCGCGGTGCCAACGCTCGGTGTCGTGTAGTTGACTGAATTGCAGGGCTTCTTTGCACCTGGTCACCGCCGCTCGCATCAGGTGCACTGCGCCTTTCCCAGAATACTTTTCCAATGCAACCTTCCTTGCGTATTCCGCCTGGAACTCGAACGGGGAGACAAAGAGCGAGAAAGGGCAATGTAGCTTGGAGGTTTGACATATCTGTAATGTTTTGAAGACCAATGCTTTGAATATTTATCAGTAATGACCTTTTCGTATTACGCAATCTAAAATGTGAAAGTGCTTTTATGGAGAAGTGGTCTGAGGAGGGCCCTGAGAGTTTTACTTTCGGAAATTTATGGAAAGTTGAAAATTGTGTATTTTTATCTTATGCAGGAGAAGATTGAAGAGGGTTTAAGGTCAGAAAGAAACTGAGCGAGAAAGAAGGGATGTTAGTTTTATGTAGATATTTTATTTTAAATCCTGAATGTACAGAGGAACGAGTTTCGATTGTTTTGATATCGTTGAAAAGTGTTGTTTTTTTTATTTATTTTTTATGTTCCTGGTTGTAAAATAAGATTTTGAATTTTTCTTCCCATTCCCAAATCCTTAAAACATAAAACAAATAAGAATAAATCTTCTTCTTCTTCTTCTTCTTCTTTTTTTTCCCCCAGAATATTTTTTCTCCCTCTCTCCGTCTTCCCAAACAAAGGCTTAAGGATTTCCCACGTTGCACTCTGGGAATCACCACTACCTCTGTTACGGCAGAGAGCCGAGAAGGGCAGTATCGGGAGGCCCCGAATCTGCGTGCGAGAGGGGGTGTTGGGGGGAAGGGGGGGGGGCTTCATGGGTTGGATCCAGCTCGATATAGATTAATGAATACTCCTCCAAAGCCCCTTAAGTATTTAAATGTAATAATAATAAAATTTTAAATTCATTAATATTAAAATTGGGAATAAAAGAATTTATTTAAATTTAAGAATATTTAGAAAATAAATTATTTTCATAAAAAAATTTAACAAAAAAATAATAAATAATTCCAACTTAAATTCGTACATACAGTAATTAAAAAAGATGGCTACTTAGAAGAAGGAGGAGAAGGAAAAAAATAAAAAAAAAAGAAAACAAATTGTTCGTCTAGGTTTCTTGTCTTGACGAGTGATAAGTTTGTGAGGAAAGGGCGGGGTCGAAGCCGCCGAACATTCCGCCGCTGGCACGGCTGGGATGTGCCCTTTTTGTCTTCAATGAAATCCCATTTTCTCGTAAATCTAGCGCAAAACCGAGGGTTATCTCGGAAATTCCGCAGCACCGAAGTCACCCACCACCCGAGCCTTTGTACTATTCTTAAAAGACTTTTTTGTTTTTTATTATTATTATTATTTAATTTTTTTTTTTTTGGCTGAAATGCCAGCTACTGGCCGTCGGATCCACCGCGAAGACCAATCAACGACCCAAGATCTCCGTTTGACTGAAGTACGATAAAAATGAGGCCTGCGAATGATTGGTCCTCGGTCCACCTTTGACCGAGAGAAAAAAACACAAACACAACCAGAAAGAAAGAAGGAAAGAGAGGGGCGTTGGGTGGGAGAGAGAGAGAGAGAGAGAGAGAGAGAGAGAGAGAGAGTTGCTGCTTTCTAGAGAGAGAAATTCTAAACCGAGAAAAACTGCGTTGTGCCCTGGTGTTGGCTATTTTAAATTTTTTAATTTTTTTTATTATTTTCGTTCGTTTTTTTATTTTGGGTTCTCTTTTCCTCTTCTAGCCCCGTTGGACGCGGAGGAGAGAGAAGTTTGAGTCTCTCTCTTTCTCCCTGCTGCATTCTTTCTCGTTGATGAGGCTTATTTCTTTTGGTTCCCTTTTTGGGAATTTTTGAAATTTTTTGTTGGGTTTTTGGTTTACGTGGGAGGTAGAAACCATGAATGTGATGCGTCGGTTGAAGAGCATTGCTTCTGGTCGCTCTTCTATATCCTCCGACCCCGTGAGTTTCCATTTCTTTTTTTTCCTTTTTTCTTTTTCTTCTCGCCAATGTTTTGTTTGATTAATTGCAAAATGAGCCGAAGTAAAAAAAAAAAAAAAAAGTTAAATAATAATAATAAAATAAAATAAAAAAAGAGAAAGAAAGTCGGGTGTTGGATGTTCTCTTCTATGCTTAATCGAGGCATCCAATGCGAAAGATTGATGCTTCGTAGGGCTGAACTGGGCCTGTCTAATTTTATTATATTATATTATTATTATTATTTTTTTTTTTCTTGTACGTGTTTGCTGCAGCTGTAAAATCATGAATCGTTTCTTTGCGATTTGATCGGTCTTTGCTGGGTTTCTTCGGTTCGGTGTTTGGGTTGCGGGAAAGTATTTGCTCTAGCCTTTTTGGAGTTTTTATGTCCTGTCGAAGCTTACCCTTTTTTGGGCCGATCATTGAAGCAGCCATTGGAATCATTAGCTTAGGGAGGGTAGTCAATGTGCAATCTGTGTGATTGTTGGCCATTCGCAGAGTTTGATTTTGAGGTTGCTTATGGGTACACACTCGCAATTATTGTTTCTGCTCTTAGAACGTTTGGCCCCAAATTAATCATCCTCTTCCTCTTTAAAACAAGACTAAAAGATGGTAGGTGACGTAAGTGGTTCCAGGACGGAGAAAAATCGCTGGAAATAGTTGCCGCGACGGAATGATCCTATTTTTTTGGTCTTAAATCTTTCGACTTTTTTTTTTTTTTTTTTTTTTGTTGTTGTCTTAAATGCAGTCATAAACCTTTTAGCGTTTGCAATTTACTTCTCAAAGTTTTGATTTCGTTTCAATTGAGTCCAATCGGCAAGCGAAGGTTAGTCAAACTATCTATCGATTTAGTACATCGACCGAGTAAAAAAAGAAAATGAAAATAATCCGAATGCGTATTTAGATCGTATTTCACACTCAAAACCAACCCCAAAACCGCCCAAAATCAGTGAATTGGGGACGGAATAAGGATTTTCGCGTGCCTTTGAGTAGTTTGGAGTTGGTTTTGCGTGGAAATTATGCTTCCAATGGGAATTTTGATTATTTTATTATTATTATTATTATTTTTTTATTAACAAAATAGGTCTGTCATGGTTGCTGCATTCGGATTCCTCCTTGCTGTTTGAGAGCAAGTGTATTGTTTACTCTAGTTCCAGGTGGTAATGAAGCTTTTCTATGCGCATTTGGGCTAGTCAAATTTTGAGAGATAAAATGCGATAGGCAGCATGTTAATAAAATTTTTATTCATGAATTCATTAGTTAATTGTTATTGTTGTATAGGGTGGAGACTATGGGACAAAGAGGGCAAAAGTTGATCTAGAAAGAGGGCACATGACTGATGGAGAATCACATTTAAGTGAAAGAAATGTCACGAATCCGGAGCAGCATGTGGCTTCTACGTCAATGGAAGCTCCAGCAGGCACGTCCAACCAATCTTCGGTGGCTAGACCTGAAAAATCTGGTTATGATCAGCTTCCCAAAGAAATGCATGAAATGAGGATCGGAGAGGACAAAGGCACCAATGATGAGAAGGTCGATTTTCCTGTGGACACTTAGCCCCTACCCAACTAGACCACAGATTTCTGTGCAAAGGATTCGTTGTTTCACTTTTGTTACTGCTGGAATCATTGATGCAAATTGTTTCCTGATCCTTTTTCAGTGTTAATTTTTCCTTTTGTGCATTGTGTAGGATATGGATGCTGCAGTTGTGAGTGGTAAGGGAACAGAAACTGGCCAGATGATGGTGACTACAGTGGGTGGTCATAACGGACGAGCCAAGCAGGTCAATTTATTTATTTATTTCGATAAGTAGGCAGGTCATTTCATTACTTTTCTAGTGCTTATTGCATTGCCTAATCTGCTGGTTATCTGCTTTTATTTTTCTTTGTTGTTAAACTGCAAGGAATCACCTTTTTCACATCTTCATTCTAGAATTCAATTTTAGAATGTGATCTAAAAAGGCTAAATTGTCACTCTGTTCGTGTTTTTCTTTTTCTCTGTTCCTTTTTGGGAAGGCGGGGGGAAGGGTTTATTTCCATGGTTTGACTAGTAATGTTCAACAATTACTTCTGTAGAGATGTTTTGTTTAGGCATTGTACTTTTCCATTCCAGTCCAGAATTAGTGATGCTGTGTGGAAACTTTTGAAATGAAGGTTGAGTTTTCCTATGTCCCTTGTGTGTCTACTTTACAAACTTAGATATTTGTCAACTCATACTTTTTCTTGGATGGGTATCTTGATGATGGTACTAAATGTTACTTTCTTTGGTCATAGACAATCTCATATCTGGCAGAGCGTGTGGTTGGCACGGGCTCCTTTGGTGTAGTCTATCAGGTAAATGGAATTGATGGTGCATTGCATATTCTAATATCCAAGGGCTTCGTCTGCTTGTGTGCAGAAAATGATATCACCTTATGTTGGTATTCCACCCTTGTGTTGTAGGCTAAGTGCCTCGAAACTGGGGAAGCAGTTGCAATAAAGAAGGTGCTGCAGGATAGAAGATACAAGAATAGGGAACTTCAAGTCATGCGACTACTTGATCATCCTAATGTTGTTCAGCTGAAGCATTTTTTCTTTTCAACTACCAATAAAGATGGAATGTATCTCAATGTTGTTCTGGAGTATATTTCTGAGACTGTTTACCGAGTATCAAGGCACTATAACAAGATGAACCACCACATGCCCATTATATTTGTGCAGTTATATACATACCAGGTAGAGCTTGTTACCATGCATTATTTTCCCTTTATTTAGCTAATTTGTGCAATGATTGCTCATGCCAATCTTTTGTCTACTTCTGTAGATTTGTCGTGCACTTAATTATATACATCATGTAGTTGGCGTGTGCCATCGTGACATCAAGCCACAAAATTTGCTGGTGAGATTTTTTGGTCTTTTATCTATGACCTGGACACTGACTGTAGATATTCCTTATCCATGAATTTCTTAATTTGTTTGTGATATCTAAGCATACAAAGTAGGTCTTTGCTGCTACAAGATTGCTTGAGGCTGTGCTGCATTTTGCAGGTCAATCCTCACACTCATCAGCTAAAGATATGTGACTTTGGGAGTGCAAAGATGCTGGTATGTTTTATTCCTTTTTGTTCCCTGTAGGAATTAGAAGTATGGCAGTGATATTTGTAAACTCATTCTACCTCTTTTCTCCATCTTCAGGTGCCAGGTGAACCCAATATATCTTATATTTGCTCGCGGTATTATAGGGCACCAGAACTAATCTTTGGGGCTACTGAGTATACAACTGCAATTGATATGTGGTCCGTTGGTTGCGTCTTGGCAGAACTTCTTCTTGGACAGGTGGGTACATATAGTGGCAAATTTTCTCGCAGTTGGCTCTAAACTTTATGGCAGAATTGAACCTCTGCTTTCATGCAACTTCGTGTGTGATAGAAAATTTTGCTTTCCTTACTAATGTTGCCTGTGCTGTGTCTGGTTGCATGCCCTCTTTCCATTTGATCTGCATGTGTTATCTATTTCGTTCGTTTTCCCAAATGGTTTTTACTTGGTAAATTTGGCAATTCCACTTCTAGTCTTGGTTAAAGTGAGGGGACTTAGTGCAATGTTTGTCTACTATTATTTGCTACTTAGTTTTATATCATTTAAATTCTCTTTCTGTGAAGTACTTAGTGGTTTATGTGTTTCTTCATTTATGATCTATTCATCTGATCTTAAGTTATAAGCCACCTCTGACAAGTACTGGGTTTCACAATTTTTGCAGCCATTGTTTCCTGGAGAAAGTGGCGTTGACCAGCTGGTGGAAATTATTAAGGTCTACAGTCTTGTGGTTTCTTTTATTGTCCTCGTTTTTCTTCAATTTCTGCTTTTGCCTCTCATTTGGCAGTCCTAAACCAGGTCCTGGGAACACCCACCCGAGAAGAAATTAAATGCATGAACCCAAACTACACAGAATTCAAATTCCCTCAGATTAAAGCTCACCCATGGTACAAGGTCTGTTAATTAATTATCAGGAGGTTTTTCTTTTTCATGTATATACTGGCTATGCAGCTTCTGTGACACTGCAGTTGTTACTCTCTCTATCTGTTTTTTTTTTTTCCTTTTCCAGATATTTCACAAAAGAATGCCTCCTGAAGCAGTGGATCTTGTGTCGAGGCTGCTCCAGTATTCACCAAATTTACGTTGCACGGCTGTAAGACTATTTTTTTTTTTTTGACAAATTTTAACTAGTTTGCTGAAGTAAATTTTATTTTCTATCCAATCCTACTAGGTTAATTATACCTTGTCCTGTGAGCTTATGCTTTCTGGCAGTTATGCATCAAGTTTTACATTTGCACTAGGGAGAGAATCAAGTTAGTTAATTTATTTGCTGGTTTCCAGTTGGAGGCATGTGTTCATCCCTTCTTTGATGATTTGAGAGACCCAAGTGCATGCTTGCCTAATGGGCGAGCATTACCACCTTTGTTCAATTTTACTGCTCAAGGTGAGACAAAATGCTACCTTTATAACTCGTTTTGCCCAGTTTCTTTTTCCACCTTTGCACTACTCATACAAAAGCACTCTGCAGAGTTGGCTGGTGCATCTGCTGAGCTGCGACAACGTCTCATTCCAGAGCATGCGAGAAAAGAAAACTGATGAATGCAAGATGGTTGGTTGTGTACGGAAAACAAACTCAATTTCTGTATGCTTGACACACCTGCCATGCATCCAGTTCTAAGGTCCCGGACTGACCATCTTCTGACCTTTCGTGGTTAGTTAAGAGAGGAGACACTAGACCAATTCATGGCTGGTGGATAGGCTTTTAGCAGACTATTTCACGGAGATGGAGAAGTATTGTCCATTGGAGGAGAGAGGGCCTAGTCGGTAAGGGGGTTCCAACATAGTGTATGTGTATGCTTGAAGGAGATCATTAACAGATCATATAGATGAATCTGGATGTCTCTGTATACGTTCCCTGCTTACCATATATGGTACGAAATTAAAATCCCAAGGGTTTCAGGCCCAGTTCAATCTGTTCCAATTTGTTCCCTAAGATTTGCGTCTCTATTTCCATTTCTTGCGGCCGTCTGAGGTTCTCTCATCTGACCTTTAAAATTCAGTGATGATGGTATGCTATATTTGGATTGTCCAACTGCAACTGCTCCTTGGTAGAGTGGTGTTCATGAGTAAAAGGTAGCTCTAATGCGTGCGAATATGCAGCAAGACAATACCGACCAACGTGGATGTGCAATACGAACATCGACTGCATGTATCTGTTCAGATCCTTAATGACTGCAATGCAGCCAAGCCATCCTTTATTTCAGTTCCACATTTTTCAAGTTTCTAGTTCAGACAACAAACAGCAGCATATAGAGTTGAGGACTTTCAACAAAATGTACGTGTGCGGTTCAGAATTGATCTCATGGTCCTTTCCGGTTCTACCTGTGTTGATTAGGACGGACGTGAAATTAAGAATTGTTAGTTTAGGTTAGCGAAGAGTATAAAAACGACTGTTAACAAAGCAGTCCAGAAAAGAGCTTTTGAATGCTCGTAACAGCATTCACTTGGCAATCAATCTCACTGATTATAATATTGTTAATAGCTAAGCTAGACCTGCACTGGCACAAAACATGGAGTAAATCAATGAGATAGACCATTTGGCAGATTAAGGCAAACATATATCTGGAAACCCAAAAGATTAACGTGAGATCCCGATACAAATGCATTTTGCAAGATATTAGATGCAACCATTTAAGGCACATAGACCTTTGGGTTTAGGGTATCATCCTGTAGCAGTCGTGAGGTATTCCCCTTGGCCTCCATGGTTTAAACTTCAATGTCCAGTCAATTTTCAAAATGATCTCTGGACCTGCTATTGACAGCTAAAAGGTTTCTTACCTCCTGCCCCATAATCGCGTGTTAGTGAGTAAAATTCAAATCCTAGCTAAGCAGCAGATCTCAATCAGTGTCAAAATCCAAAGCTCCTGCAGTCTCCCTGAAAATGAAAATAAAGCAGAGTTTTCCTACTTGCCTTTCCATGTTTTCTGATCAGACAACTAAAGAGAACAGCAATAAAGAGTACAATCATTAGGACTATCTTCATCTTTTGCAGCCTGCTCCATTCTGTAACAACTATTACTCTGCAGTTTGAGTCAACTGAAGCCATGTCTGTGAATATCAACCCACCAAAAGACACAAAAAGAAGTCTATAAAGATCTTAAAGAAAAGAGCAGGCCCGACTGGTTCCTTGGCTCCTAAGGCAAACAAAGTATGGCATCCAGTTGTTCAAATATCTGGTCACCTTTTAAGCTTTTTAGTAGACCTCCGGATATGCAAGTATCTTGAAATAGAATATGGGCAGCCAAAAAACTGAAAAATATTTTTGCAATCTTTTTCTCCACCCTGATCACTTCCCTGTGAACTTAAATGGCTTAAGTAAGTTTTCCCCTCGTATATGTAGTACAGCTGCTGCCACAGCAGTACACTTAAGCCAATCTCCACAGAAACACTAGAAACAAACAGATAAACAAGAATAAGCCCCCTTGTGGACAGAAACACAGATGAGTTTACAACTGAATAAATAATTTCCTTCAGTGTTCTCCAGGCCAGAAAGCTGTTAATCCCCCTTAAGTGATAAAGAGACTGGCGAGGCAATGGTGACCATATATGCAATGCTGTGTACGCAGACATAGTGGAAACATAGACTGTGCTGATGATGGCTGAAATAAGGAAGGCAATAAAGTGTCGATGATTTGCTGCACCAATGCAATTCCCAATCTGCATGGAGAACATAAAGGCATAGTATATTGTTGTCAAGAAACCATTCCACCCAAAAACTTAAATTATTAGGTGAGACTCAAGAATGGATCATATATTAAACCCCAACAATTGTTGTTAGCAGCAAACAATGAGCTTGGAAAATTCATAGTGTTCTCTGGTAACTAATAAATATTCAAAGAACAAGCATATCAATTCTGGGTCTGCTTAAAACTGGTGAAGGCAATGAGAATTCCAGCAAATTAACCTTGACAGAGAAAGTAGGAAGACAGAAGTGAGGATGCGACTCTCATTGGTGATGTTAGCATGGCCAAGAAATTTCATCTACAACAGAAAAGCCCTTCTAAACAAAAGATTAGATGCTAATACCATTTAGCTAGGTTTATTCCATGGAATATACCATTTATTTAGATTTATTAGGATTTCACCCTATCAACTTCTACAAACATGGAAACTTACCATTCATATTAGCAAAAGCAAATATTGTTATGTTTTGTAACTGTGATACTGCATCTATATTTGAGCACCACATTGGATCAAAGACAGTAACCTAATGGAAAACAACATGTTTCATACTTAACTAAATCTAAAGTGGTCAATCTGTCAAGTAGTGTCTAGTGTGGAAGTTAGGTTCCAATTGAATACTATGCAACTTACAACTCCTTGTTAGTTGATTTGTTTTCAGAAAAAATTTACATCTTCTCAGAATTGTATAAGTATAATGGCAGTCCATTCTCAAGTGGGAAAACACACTGAACTCAGATGCCTTAGCAAACTACCAACTTATCTATGTCAGAGTTATCATTTCAGCGGTTGATTATGATGAGCAGCAGAAAGTAGCAATGGAATCTTATAGACACATCCAAAACAATTGAAAAAGGAAAGGGGTCCATTTCACCAACACTGAACGGGACTTAACAGATAATGTCCATAACTTTTGCAAGATAATTACTACTTACAAAAGGACAGTGATGGTCCATGTCCAACACACATATTCCACATGAATGGCAGTGATGAGCTCTAGGGGACTTGGGCTTTGAACAATAGTGACAGAAGGTGTAGCTCTCCAAGTGATCCTTTCCCACAATCGGGTAGCTACCCCACTCTATAAGTGGTGGCTTTCCGGCACACCTGAAGGCCGAAAGACTGAACATTGAAACGGTAGTAATTGATAAGATAACTGTTAAGATTGAATGGAAAATCCCACAGAAATAGCTGATGGAGAAGACAATAGGATACACCGCCCACACACCACCGCCTGCAGTTTCCAAAAGAGAAATTGATATGGTTAAGGACTTTTGAAAATGATGAATCAACAAAAGCAATCAACCAGCTCAATGCAGCATTTTTAAGGATAGATCAGGTAGAACCCCAACTCTAGGAAGCAATAAGTAAAAGCAATGAGAATGAGAGCAACAAGATTAGAGAAAGAGGAGCTTGGCCTTCCCGTATAAAAATATTAGTCTGCCTTACACTAGAAACTGCAAAATTAGGTGGATGTTAAATACAACAGGTATAAGTAGAGCCCATAACCACCAAAGAAATGAGAAGAGAGCCTCCAGATGAAAAATGATAAAGTCAGGAGAAAGCCAGCAAAAGGTAATGATAAGAAATGCTTTAGGAACTTGACATTTTGACAAACAAGTAATCAGTTTTTTGCAGGAAAAATAGATAAGGTGAAGTCCACATGGGCATATCGAGGTGGCGAACAACAGAATCACAATCAGACATACGGAAAATACAATAATTTAACTCTCGGCAGCCCCCTTGCTCTGTTGCTCACACACGGGTGGGAGAGAGAAAGAGAAAGAGAAGAGAGGCGGCATACCTATTACAAAGAGAATGAATCCCAGAAGAATGGATACTAAGCACCGGTCAAGCAAGCATCTCCACCGAAGATACTTGTCACATTTTTTATCTTTTGGCTTAGTTACAGCTCCGCACCAGCCACACTTGAAAACAGGTGAGTAAGATGGAAGAAGAAGACGTAGTCCGCAACCCCAGCACGTCGTTTCGTGTTCCTCAGCAACTTCTGTTACAAACTGCTGATGCGTGTGAAGAACAAAAGAAAAAAGCAATGGAATAGGAACCATAAAAACAAAAGGCCAACTTTACTTTCTTTTTCTTTTTTCCTATAATTGGTAATGTAAGCATAATAATGCACTCCGACTGATTCATAACAGTAAATAGACAAAACCAAATTCCACCGTAAGTGAAACAACAACAACCAAACAACAATCGCCAATCTCAATTAACTAGTAAGATGATGAGTTCGAATTAGTTACTAAGACAATTGCCTGAGAATTTTAAGGAAGGATTGGTGGTCTGATTGTCTTAAACACGATATGCAACTCTTTTCCAGGAAATTTCTGGGGCTAGAAACGGCTAATAACTGATGAAACTATAATCCAGTTCAATTTTGCTTTGGGAAATTCAATCTACGATCTTCGACATAAAATTAAACAGGAAAAAAAAAAAAAAAACACACAATCAGAATCCGAGTTGACAAATAAGGAGAAAGAGGGGAGTGTATTGGAACGAGAACAATAGTAACTCGGAAAGGGGTGGGGAACAGGGAACTACGGACCTCGGTCAACTCCGCCATGTGGAACGAGACTCGATAGCGCAGTAGAGTCCCACTCCACAGATTTCAACTTTGTGACCGTGCTTTGCTTTGTAGAAGTAGAAGAAGTAGTGCGAACGCGACGGTGAAAGAAGCCAACCTGCGAACAGAGCCAAGCGAGTTCTCCATTTTATTTATTGTATTTCATTCTTATTTTATTCAGGATTAGCGAGCAAATCGAACCAAAGTCTCCGTCTTATTCTATTTTAAATTAATTTTGTTACCATTAGCAAAATTAACAATCCAGAAATTCATCACGACCCAAAAAAAAAAAAAAAAAAAAAAAACAACACCCACACACACAATTAACAATCTAGAAATTACACAAATTTTTAATTAATTAGACTGATATAATTAGATATATAAAATAAATCATATCGTTACTTAATTATTAATAATAAAAATTTGAAAAATAAGCATAACGCAACCTATAACCCTATGCACTATAAGTTCATTCTGTGTCGTACGTGGACCATTAGTTTTAGGATTTAATTCATGTCGTGTCGGATCAAATTTTTTTAAAAAATGAAGATTATTTTTTAATTTCTCAAATAAAATTGTAAATTTATAAATGAGTATATGTACAAAATAAATATATAATTTAAGTGAGAGAAAAAAAAAACCTCTTTACTATTAAACACTTAAATTTGAAATCTAAAACAATAAAATATAAAAATAAAAAAAATTAAAATAAAAAAAGAAATATTTTTATATAAAATCTTATTAATAAAATACAAAATTCGATTAAAATTACTTCGACTAACTACTACTTTTCATCTTTTGTTAATATCGATGGATCGTATACTTCTTCCTGATAATCTAATCATCTTTGTCTTATACAGACATGAATTTTTGTGGGTATAATTGCCGCTCTGCCTGAAATAAAGAGAGAATATTATCGTTGTTTTTTGCTGCTTCTAAGTTTGTATGATAATTTTAGATAATTAAAAGCCTGTATTTTTTTTTTTTTTTGGTATACTAATTTTACTTAATAAAAGCGGCACTTTTTTCGAAAGCAAAACTGCAAATGGCGGAGGCTAGCTTTCACCTATTCTATACAAATATAAATAAATGCAAGGGGGTTTTTTTTTTCCTATAAAAAAAAAAAAAAAAAAAGTTTTAAGTATGAAAAAGCCTGCATCAATTTTTATCGGATGGGGGCTGACAGAGGCCCTGGCAAGTGGAAACACAATGTCTTCAAATCCAGCCAACTAAATTGAATCATTGAGGGGAGGGGGGGTGGGGCTAGGATTACAATACCAAAATGTCTTCCAGAATTGGGAAATTATAATTAGTCTGATAGAATTTCATGGCACCCTCCCTCTCCCCTTTCTGCCCAAACTCTTAAAATTTTAAATTCAAGTTGTAAAAGTCTTTCAAAACGAGAGGGAATAGGCTAGGCTTTCGACCTCTTTCCCTTTGCCTCGGGAGTTGGGTTGGTTTGAAAAGGCAGGAAAGATTTCCCACCCATATATGGTCTCAATGCTTCTGGAATCTCAACGCCATTCTGGCTCTGGTAGTTCTCGAGGATGCAGCAAATGGTCCTCTCTGTTGCCGTAAGTGTTGAATTCAGCATATGCACATATTGCTTTGCCTGCTCATTGTTCTGCAACATGCACCAGGAAAGGAAAATAATTAAAAAAAAAAAAGAAAAAGAAAAAGGAAGAAGAAACCAAAAAGACATACTATGAGAAGTTGAAGAGTAATCTGCAGACTAATGCAGCCAAGATCAACTTTAACACTTTTACTTGTGTGCAAGAGTCAAAAGATTTCTAAAACATCTATGATTTGAATCTGAGCTTTGACAACAGTAAGATGCACCATTCAAGAACATGGGAAGATTGCAAAATCAAGCATGCGCAAATTCTCCCTAGTTGCCACAACTGTAGATAGAGACACATTTCGGTCTTTTCTTTTTAACCTATGACCATGAAGTTTTTCTAATGAGGAAGATACATTCTTGTTAATTGGATCATATAGCTAACCACTACAGACAAAGTGACAAAATTGCTTGGACCTTTTACTACAAGTCTGAGGTTCAAATCCTAGTCCTTACAAACTCACAAAAAAATAGTTCAGTGAAAGGAGAGGCATAAAAACTTACCTTTTTCTGTCCGTATCGAATTTCCAATCTTCTTGACTGATAGTCCGTACAGTTTGAGCAAGAGACCAATTCTCTGTAAGTTTGCGAGGCAGGAAACCATGCTTCTAAGTCATACTTCTTTGCAGCCGCATCATTCAATGCACCAGAGACGATTGCCACTACTTGGTACGGGATTTTCAGCTGTTTTGATAACACATGAACTGTCAGAACACTTCTTTGCTTTTAGTTTCTTTCATCTTTGTTTCACTTTTTCCTATCAATATTTTAGTCTTGATCACACCAGTAATATCTTATTTTACTGATATGAGTGAAGAAGTCGCAAGGGAAATCTGCATATGGCCATATTCTTGTTGTGGGTATGTTCCCCTGATTAACACATAATGCAATATATAACTTTCTGATCATACCATCTGGTAGAACTCTTCAGAGTTTTTGATCATTTCTTCAAGCATGTCCCAAGAGTCATTGCCATTGGGACTAGTAATACAGAACTGCTCCACTTTCTCAAACTGATGAACTCGGAAAATTCCCAAGGTGTCACGACCATGCGAACCAGCTTCCTTCCGAAAACAAGTTGAGTACCCAGCATATCTGCCAAAGTAAATCAACTTAATGAGACAAACTATTCAGTGTTTTGAATGAAGAGCAATCGTACAGTGGTTATGTAACGTGATGACAACCTGATTGGCAGCTTTGAGGGATGAATCCAATCATCAAGGTGATAAGCACATAATGGTTGTTCTGCTGTAGCAATTAGATATTTATCATCTCCCTCACCAGTCACCTATCAAACATAAGCTACATCAGCTCTTTTTGCATCAAGAAGTCATTGACTAGTAATTTAGATGGTAATTACTAAGAGCAGAAGCAGAAATTCAAGTATAAAACAATGAGAGCCAACAAGATTTTCACCTTTCACAGATCAGCACTTAAAATTATAAGACTGAAGAAGATATTGATATTCTCTCTATTAGCTACAGTCTCTCTTTCTTATCATTCAACCTAATCTTTCACAACCAAATGCTTAATGGCAAGGCTCAGGCAGGACAGAAAAGCAATAACATTCAAATTCTTCCCTTGATTAATTATTAATTAATCTATTGCAGGGAGTGAGTGAGTTGTGCAGCCTTGCTTCAGCGGAAAGTCAAATTTTCCAGTCTTTTCTCAATCTTTTTGATCCTTTTGTTTTGCCTTTTCCCTATCAGGTGATGGGTGCAGGAAGGAAAGGAAGGAAGAAGAAGGAAATTCACCAAGCACAGAGTTGTGATAACTTTTGGATGAAAATATACAGGCAAGAAGGCAGCTGAAGAAGTCTCATTCAATTCCAGTATAAAAAGCAACAAGCAAGAGCTGCTTTGATGTAATATGCCCAAAAGTACTTAGGCCAAAAAACATCATACAAATTATATAGGATCAATCAGAAGAATTCACAATGCTAACCATGCATAATTGCAGATAAGTCAACCGAGTTCATTATAGTGCAACCAAGAGTTAGTGCTTGGACAGCAAAATTTAATTGCTCTCTACTCAACTTGAGAGAAGCGGGGGGGCATGCTAATCCTTTTGGAGTCTCTCCAATTGTGCTTATATAAGAAAGTGGAATTTGAAACAAATTCTTCAATTTCTCCTGATTCAAGAACAATTCAAACTTTTTGGCTGTAAGTTACCTTGTAAAGTTCTTCATCAAATTGTGCCAACTGAGCACACTTTGCCATGATATCTTTTCTTGTGAAAAAGGGAGTCTGCAAGGCCATGTAGCCCCTCTTTTCCAAAAATTCCAGGCCAAAGTTGATCAATGCTTGGTTAAGTCGTACGCCATCACCTTTCAGGTAGTAGCCCCTGCCTCCCGCAACATTGGCACCTGGTAATTTCAATCACAAATAGCATTAACATAAGAAATGACATAACCTAAATTTCAACTATGACAAAGTCCTTCCAAAAATTATAGGGACAACAAATGACGAAAAACTTCATCATGCAAGTTACTCAACATAGAACAGGAAAAAAAAAAAAAAAAAAACAGAAACAGAACATATATCCAAAATCACAATCATTTTGGTAGTGTAGGAGAGTTGTAGTTCCAGTTGGGCAAATATCAAGAGAAAGAGAGTAAATCAAAGTTACCAAGTTGTTGAGAACTAAACAACTACAGAGTTTAGCTTGCTAGGAGCACTTTGGGAAAAACAAATGTGCTCTAGTACCTTTCTCTAAATCTGCAATCCCCAGAAGCTCAACGAGCTCAACATGATTTCTTAACCTTGGCTCCTGACGTTTCTCACCCCAGGCTCGTATGACAGCATTGTTTGCCTGCGGTAAAAGGAGAACATTAATGCTATTGCCGTGATTATATCAGGAATACAATGGAGGAAGTATGAACTCACCTCATCATCACTGACCGGAACAGAATCATGCACAAGGTTCCCAACCGTTCCTAATTTTGAGTACAATGCTGCTTTAGTTTCCTGCACCTCAGCCTCTTTTTTTGCAGACAATTGCTTGTTTTCTTCGGAAGTTTTAATCACTTCAGATGCATCATCCCCCGCCTTACTCGTGACAATAATTAAGGAACCGAGGACATAAATAAATAAAAATCAGAAACTTATTGGCAAATAGTCCAAATTTGGTTTTTACACATAGAAATAAACTAGTGTAAGTATGGTTCCGCTTAATTGTATTCCAAGATGAGAGAAACTATAGAGAATGAAATACATGATCTTGGCAACTTGTACAAATTACAAAGAGAAACGGCGTTTAATTTCTATCAAATTGTTAAATACACGCATCGAACAAAATAAATAAACTCTTAAAAAAAATAAAAAAAAATGAAAAAAACGAAGAAAAGAGGAGGCTTACAATTTTGAGCTTAGCAACTTGTTTGTTGATCAGATTAAAATCTCTCCGTAGCTTATCGAGCTCGTATTGACCTGGAAGAAAAGGGCACAAATATAGTCAGACCATCAAGCGTGTTGTGGTTTATTATAGCTTTCTGAGAAGTATTTATTCATGGTGTAAAGTAAGCTATTAGCAGTAATTAAACAGAGGGGGATGGCGCGGTGGTGGGACATACGCTGCCTCCATTCCTTGTCAAGACGGATGATCTCGCCGATGATATCGACATTGGCAAAACGGCGACGCTGAGATTCGCGGATGATTTCAGGGTTGTTGCCCTTGTCTTCCCTGAACAGATTTATGTCCAACATCTCCCTCTTCTTCTTCTTCTTCTTCTTCCTCTTATCTAACTAGAATCAAGCATAAGCGGACACAAATTGTAAAGCTTTAGACCCTTATACCAGGGAAAGCACGCGTAGCCATAGACGGGGTTAGCTTTTGCCCTAATTTGAAACGGCGGCGTTGCGTACCGAGAACCACAGATCCACCCGAATCAATTTAAATCGGTTTGATAGATATATTTTCAATTAAGTTATTGGTGGTGATTTAAAAATTCTAAACATTATAACTAAATAAATATTAAAAAATCAATTAAATTATTATTAATAATTACAAATTAATTTCATAATTTAAATTGTATTTATAAACAAATAAATTTTTAAAAAATTAATAATGAGAATAATTACATAACCAACATTGATAAAATTTTATTTTAAATAAATTATATGAGAAAATTAATGACATTTAAATATAAATATAAATAAATTAAAATTTTAAGATGGTTGTATTTTTTCCAAGTGGCCCATTTGATTTTAATGATTTTTAGATTTTCAAAACCAAAATCAAGCTATTAAATCCAATTTATTTAAATTAAAACTTATAATCAATTTATTTTTAATAATTTTAATTTAATTTTAGTCGAGTTGAAAATTTTTATATATATCCCTAACCTTTACAAACAAGTGTAAATTTTCTTTAAAGTTTTTCTATAATATATATTTTACCTTATTTTATATCAATAGTATAAAGAAAAAATTAAAAGAAAACTCCTCTTTAATTCAAACTAATTATTTATTATTTTAAACAAAATAATAAAGAGGGATTGTTCATCTCGGTAGAATATGACCTTGACAGATGACTTAAAACATTTTAAGAAGTGAAAAATTATAGGCAAATACTATTAATTATGCGGCGATTGTGCCTCTTTGACGGTCATAGGATATTGCAAAAATGATTGTAATTACAGGCATTAATGAACATATGATATGATTTAGAATATTCATCTATGTGTATATTGATAGTATTAAAATTTTTTTAAAAAAATTATTTGTCCTTTTTTACAATCTCGGTATTTTTATTTATATATTGATTTTTTCTAAATTAAAAAAATGAAACAAAATAAAAGTGAAAAATTACTTTCAAAACTTCTTGTCTTTTGGTTTTTAAAAAAAAAATTAAATTCTTTTATATATCATTTAAAAAAATCTTTTAATATCTCTTTCTTATTTTTTGAAAAAAGAAAAAAATATAATTATTTATAAATAACATCTCAAGTTTTTTTTTTCTACAAAAGGAAATCATCATTTTTGTTTATATAAGGTTTTTTTTAATTAGTAAATTAAAGAAAATAAAAAATAACTCTCAAATTATTTTTATTTTCTTTAAAAAAATCTCAAATTTCTCTATTTATCTCTTTAAAAAAGAAAAAACATTACTTCTAATATTTTTTTAAAAAAATTATTAATATTTTGAATTATTTTTATTAGAATTTTTATAAAATTCTTAGTCATAAGCTCTTCTCTTTACAAAATTAGAAAAAAATAATGATAAATTCTTAACTTTAATAATTAGTAATGTTAATTATAACTTTATTTTAATTCATATACTTAAAAATATAAAATTTTTTATTTCATATTTTTACAATCTATGTTATTTTCTTTATATAATTCTTGTATGTTATTAAAGTCAATAAAAGATATAGTATGTGCTCACATTTCTTTTTTTATTTATTCTTAGTTTACTTTATAATTAATAAATTGATAATTGTAGTTACTATTTTAATTATTATTTAATTTACAAAATATTTATCAATTTGCACGTAGAGCAAAAATAAGTTTATGTTTATAACTTATCACGTGATGATTTCTCCTTAATTTATAAATTAAAAAAATAAAAAGAAAACAAGACAAAAATTCTTCTCCCAAACTTACAATTTAAGTACTAAATTCTTCAATTAAATTTTTAAAATAATAATAATAATAATAATTTAATTCTATTTTTATTTTTCCCTTTTTTCTTATAAAAGAAAAAAAAGCATACTATTTAATTCTTAAAAAAAACAACTTATAATTTAAGTATATATTAATTTTTACCTTTTTTAAAAAAGAAACTTATTTAATTCCTTCATAAAAATATAAAGTAATAAACAAATTATTTATAAAATTTTCTCTTTAGAAAATTAAATAAAAGTATATTTAATTCCCTCTTAATTTGTCTCTTTATCAATATAAGTTAACTATAGTGTAATAAAAGAAAGTGGATTATAATTTAAGTCTTTTATTACTAAATTTTTCATTCTTTTCTACAAATTCTTTCTTATTTTTTCATTTTTTTTCTCTTTATGTGTGATTTATTTATTTCATTAATGTTCAAAATTTTTTTATTTAGATATTAGATTAAGGGGATTGATCAAATTAAACATTTTAGTTGACATGTCTTTGTAATAAATACTCATTTAATAGTCTCAAATTAAATTTTTTAAAAGGAAAAATCAATAATAATTTAGTTCTCTTTTTATTTTTCCCTTTTTTTCTTATAAAAAAGTTATACCATTTAAATTTTCTTTAAAAAATTATTTATAATTTAAATACATATTAATTTT
The DNA here is from genome assembly GCA_019804595.1 of Bruguiera parviflora. Taxonomy (NCBI): domain Eukaryota; kingdom Viridiplantae; phylum Streptophyta; class Magnoliopsida; order Malpighiales; family Rhizophoraceae; genus Bruguiera; species Bruguiera parviflora. Next base: position 2,889,194 of record CM034053.1, read on the forward strand.
ATCTTTTTAAGAATAAAATTTATTTAATTCTTTTTAATAATATAAAGTGATAAAAGAGTTACTTATAAATTCTCCTTTTAAAAAAGTTAAATAAAAATCTATTTAAATCCATTTTGATACATTTTTGTGTTGTTATAACATAATTATAATGTATTAAGAAAAAGAGGGCTACAACATAAATATTTTACTACTTTTAAATTTTAAACTTTTTCTATTAATTCTTTATCTTTGTTTCTCTTTGTGTGATTTGCTTTTTTTTTTTAATTAAAATTTAAAAGTTTCTTGTCAAGATATGAGATTAAGGGAATTGATCAAACTATAATTATTATTTTTTTTAGTTGACAAGTCTCAATAATAAAATTGGTATTCTTTTTTTTTTAAAGAAAAGTTTTGTTATATATGAACATTGAACAAAATTCTTATGATCACTTGATGATTATTTTAAAGATTTTTTTTTTCATTTGACTATTATGATATTTATATTATGCAACATCTTTTTTTATAAAGAATTATTGCAACATACAATTGTTAAGAAAAAATAACAATAAATGAAATAGATAGCAAATTAGCTTTTAATCAAATAAATAGTCTAAAATATATATCTAACAAAATGAACGAAAATAAAGTCAAAAATATTAATATATTTAATTTAAATTATAAGAATATTAAAAATTTTAATTTTTCTACAAGTTTTCCATGTTAAGGAAGGTATCATTTTAATATATAATTTTATTATTACTTTATTATTTGTAGTAATCAAATAATTAAATTTCAATTAAACATTTAATTGAATTTACATTAACATTGTCTAACAAAATATTACAAACTTATGCATAATGTAAGTTTAACCCTAATAGATAATATAAACTCATTTAAATCATATTATTTAAAAACATCATCTTTATTGTAGTTTAAGATTTGCTTACTTAAAACAAATATACAATTTTTTTTCCTCAATATTCTCTCTCACTGATTAATTGACAAATGGCCTCTACTCATTCATTCTAAATTTATTTTAATTCAATTCTTGGTTTCTATTATTTTCTTTAAACTTCTATAACAACTAATTTAATAAACTTAATAATGTATATGTTGAGAAACTTTCCTTTTAATTTAACTATTAGAATATCATTAATAACGTGTCATTAATTTAATTTTCTCTTGTTAACCTTTCACCCCACTTCCTCCTTATTACCTTTCCAAACACATAAATTGGCATGCACCAATATGTCCTTATACCCACCTCTTAACTCTTTATGAGTCTTCACCATCATCTTCTCACATTTACCCTTTATTTTTTATTATTTCTTTAAGAATGATAATATATTTTTTTTTGCATTCTTGTCAATAAAGGTAAATATGAAAATTTTTGTTCTTCAATTTGTTGTCTCTTTCTTAAAAATTGTTTAATTATGGATTTTATATTCATGTCATCTTCATCCTTAATTCACAATTTTGATTAAATATTTATTTTTTTACAAGATTATAAAGAGTATATAAACAAAGAAGAAAAAAGATGAATATAAGAAATTTAAAAGGTAAATTAAATGGGTTGATTTTTTTTATTTGTTTAAATTCAAAAAATATGTTAAAAGGGATGATATAGGTTAATGATTTTAAAAAATAAGTCAAAGAACTTTTTGATTTTACATTAAGCAAATTAAAATAATTTTTTTAAATTTTATTATGTAATATGCTCTCTTTTCTCTTAAGTGAAGCATACTTATGATTAATGTTAGAATTTTTAAAAAAATTATTATTATAAATGTTAATTTTTTGAGATCTTAAAATTAAATATATTTTTATAAATAATATTATAAATGATATATTTGAATTTATAAAAATTAAAATAATTGATGTTGGAAAAATTTACTTAACTTGATAACTAATTTTTTTCTCCTAACTTTTACTATAATCATATACCTTTAGATGAAATTTTTATGTATATTAGTAAGAAAGAGGATTGGGATATATATATACACAATTATATAACTTAAATGAGGTATATTCATTAATACGTAAATTACATTTGAAATTATTATTTTTAATAATATAATAATGTTAAAAAATTTTCTTTATTAATTGAAATATATTATGATTGAGTTTTTAATAAGAATATTGTTTAAAAATATTTTAACATCAATGATTAGAAAATTTTAACATTCTTCTACTTAATCTAATTAAAATTTGTTATATTAATTATTATATATAAATGATGATAATAATAATTTCTTACAATTTTATCACAATGTCACAATATAATAAATTATTTAATGTGAATTATGACAATTATACTCTATCTAGAACATTCTTTTTCATATACTACAATACTTACAATTTACTATATAACACTAATAATTGATGGCCAGTGGAGATCTTTATGTTTATCTAAAGGTAGAATCTTCTCTTCCAAAATATATAAATGGAATTAAATTAGCAAAACATGTGATCACTATAAATGATTAAAGTTACTATAAACCTAATCTCTTCAGAAAGGTATTTGGAATTGCTTAATTTTATTAATTCAACAAATACAAAATTAGAGGTCCAAAATACTAGTAAAAAATTAGTTTGTTGGATATCAAAAGGAGATACTCAACTTGGCCATAAAAGATTTCATCCAAAAGATCTATATACAAAGATATTTTTTATATTGAGTTAATTTTAGTATAAATACTTGGTATATTGAATTAGGGTGATATTATAGAAATTGCTAGGAGGAAACTTTTGGTGATAACTTATTAGATTTTCTAAATAATCAAGATGATCCAATTGATACTAATGATCTAAAAAATCTAATAAGTGATGAAGGATGGATTGACAGTAAAAATACAATGGAAGGACAACATCCACAAAACACTAACTTTACAAAAGAAATTTTATAAAAGCAATTTTTGGTGGTTTCTAGAAAGAAGGTTTATGACTGTTAGCTCTATAAAATGACAAAATAACTTTCGACTATTCTAGGCAAAGTGCTCATGATTGCTAACTTTCCCAAAAGAAAAGGTATATTTACAAAAAGTAAAAGTTACTTTGCAAAAAAAGATGTTAGATTTTGCAAAAGTCCAAAACCACTTTTAGTGATTAATTCCGTTTATTTGTCCCAATCTCTCGACTCCTCAACTATAAGAAAGACGCTTAAAAGATTTCAAACTAAAGCTTTTGAACTCAAGCTTTTTGTATAGACTCATCATTAAAATCAAAATCCTTTTATCTCTGTCTTACGCTTTTCCTCTTTTCCCCTTCCATATTGTAAATGTACTCTCTATACTACTAAATTTTCAAGAAAAATTTAAGTTAGTGTTATTGCATGTTCTTTATTAGTATTAAGGTCATCTTTAATTGTTTGCATACATTGAAACATTATATATTTTCTACATAAGTTATTTATATTTTTGCATTGTGATGTCAAACTTATTACATTTTTTAATGTTCTTACCTATAACTTATTGGTTGTGTTTACTTGTGAGATTGGGTTGTGTCACTAAGGTGTTGAGAGACCTTTTAAGAGCTTGTGGATTATAGGAAATTTATTATACCTAAACCTTAATTCCTAAATACTTAATTTTCTATAAAACTACATTCTGTTCCAATTCTTTTATTGCAAATTTCTTTAAGTTACATAAAGTAGCCAATGCTGAAGAGATTACTATAAAAGATTTAAATATAAGTATTGATGATTGAGAGATTATGAAAGTCCAAAAAGACCAAAGTTACAAAATTTCCAAATTAAATGTTTTCAAAAATGATTTGATAATCAAAACTAAAGAAAGTAATATCTAACTTTCAAAACCTTTTGAAACTATTCATCTTCTTTCTTAAAAGTTTTTACAACATCAAAAAAACAAACATTACAAGTACATTCATCTTAGTCTTATATAAGTAGGCATCAAACCTTTTACAAAAGAAGATTTAAACACCTTAATTTTAGCAGTTCTTAAGGGTATTAGATTTACAAATTTTCAAAATTTTCTTAGTTTGATAAAGTTTGGCCTTTGTAATAGACTTGTTTCTTTCAATTGTTATCCAAACCTTATTATCTCTTTGAATGACAAACATATTTTACAAAGTATCATTTTATAAATCAAAACACATAATTACAATATGCTATAAGGATCAATTTCAATTGCATTGATTTTTAGAATTCATTACAAAATAAGAATTTCTGCGTTTGCATCCAAATATAAGTTTTAATCCCACAAAGGAGAAACACTTCTCTTATAAAAAAACATCTTCCATTCAAATATTGTAATTCCCAAATTCATCCAATGGAAAGATGTAACCCTTTTTTAAGATTAAATCCTTTAAGGAGCAGTTAAACCTCAATCTAAAAAACAATTCATACCAAACAAAGAAATTTCTAAAATAAACCAATTCTAAGATGGAAATGTTTTCATTTCTTTCACTATAAATCTAGGACATGTTTCCAACATTCCCTCCACAATAAATTTACCTTTAAAACCTCCAAGGTACTCTATGTCAAACATACCAACTACTTCTTTCCAAACAATCAATTACCACACAAATATCCTTTACCTTATTTATATAAACCCTAAAGAACCATCGCCTCCAACCTCCCCTACTCTATTTGCAATTATGGAAAATATTCAAATTGAATTGCATGTTTTACAAAAAAATTTTGAACTAGACAAAAATCTTTTGCATAATGATTTTTATGTTTCACATAACACTAAAAAAGGAAATTATTTTTTATTTTTTATTTTTTGAAAAAAAAAGAGAGATCCAAGAGGATTTATATACATTCTTTTCCTTTCATAAAGCATATACCTTGTTTTTTTTATTAGTTTAAAGAATATGCATCCTAAATGGATTATGTTTTTCCTTTTTCAAAATTTACAAATCTTATTATTATTTTTAGTGAAACCAGAGAGTGGATTACCTTTGATGACCAAAATCATAGAGTTAGAACATCCTCCTCTTAGACAAATCAAACTTACCTATCAATAAAAAACTATTGATCTTACTCCTTACAAAATTCCTCAAGAAACTGATACTCTAAAAAAACTTTTCAAAATGATTATCTAACAAAACAATTTCTTTAATATTCATCTTCACACCATAGGAACCTAATTGAATCACATTAAAGATCATATTCAACAAATTACCATACAAAAGGCTACTTCCAAACCTAAAACCAATAAAAATAAAACATTTTATTTTCAAACATTTTCAAACTCAAAAGTTAGAAAAAACCTCAAAAACCAAAAGACTCGTTAATCCAAAAAATCAAAACTTGTTTAGCTTCCTTGGAACCTTCCATAGGAAATAAATCTAACTAAGAACCTTCCAAATCTAAACCAGAAATACAACTTTCCAAATTCTTATTAGAAGCTTCCAAACCCTAAATCAATGTTGTTTTCTGACCAAAACTCATATTTAAACTCACAACTCTATATCTTAGCCTTGAACATAAACCCAATGAAAAACCTCTTTAAAGATGAACTTTAAACCACTACCTCTTCATAAACCCAATATTTTTAGAGTTCTTTAACCCTAAACTACTTCCATCCCATCTATAATTTGTACAATTATACTAGTATATGCAATATTCCTTTTAAAAAATATTTTTTCTTTAAAAATTTTAAAATTACTTACAAAATTCTTTGATTATTCATCAAACTTTCCAAGAAAATTCAAAAAATGAATTTTACCTTGATTATACAAAAATTTTCTCATAAAAACCCATCATTTGAATTTATAAGTATATTCTTGTATAACCTAACAACTTTTGATTTATTTTGCAAGAATATGGAAAACTTCATAAATGTTAAAGGATTTCATTTAAAAACATTTTCTATAAAAACTAATTGTTCATTTAAACATGTATAAGATAGAAAGTTGGAATTTGATTAGCAATGCCTTTGTGATAATCTTTGGGTATTATGAAGAAAAACCTTTGATTTTCTGCATGTAATGAATACATTGACAAAATATTTTTTTTACAAAACTCCAATTACAATTATTAGTAAATTTTCATAGGTATATGATCAGAAACATTTTCTAAATTTTCTAAAATTCAAAACCAAATTTCTTTACATCCTAAAATTCAATATAAAGAATATTATAATTTACAAAAAAAACTTTAGGGGCATATAAAAAATACATAGGACTCATATTTTTTATAAACACTTTAGTTTGTTAAGTATTAGTCAGAATGCTTAATGCACAAAACTCAATAGTTATGCATAAAAATCCCATGAAAACCCCCATAACTACTAAAGAAATTTTCAAAACTTCATTAACACTATCTTCTAATTTCCATTCAAAAGAAAAAGGTGAAAATAATCAAAATCTTTCTTTAAAAATACAAGATTACATTAGTGCTCTTAATGGCCTCATCAACTACCTCGAATCGCTTAAGGAAACAACAAAAACCTTATAAGCTTAAGTAAAACATGAAAGTACACAAAAGCAAAAGGTGAGTTGGCTTTGCAATATTTAAAACTTATGAGTACATCTTTAAGTGAAACCAAACATTTATCTCCTACTAAGATAAATGAAATTAACTACAACTAATTCTTTTTCTTTCCTGATACTTTCTATTATCAGTTTCAAAGTTATGAAAATATCTTATTTTTGTTAAACTAGAAAAGACAAAAATGTCTTAAAAAAACATTTATTATAATTCAAAAATTCATCAAAACAGTTACAACTTTTTTAGAGCAATTTCAAGGTATCACAACATGGTGTGAAACCATCAATTTTCCATTAGAAAAATAACCAATCTGTTAGTTACAACTCCTAACATGTATGCAAATCCCACTGGAAATAGTATGCTTTTGTTGATTAGATTTCTTAATTTACAAAGCCAATATTGACTTAGAGATCTACAAGCCCTACAAATTTGAACATTTGGAGATGACTCCTCAATTGCTCATGGAATATGGAATGTTGATGCAAATCTTTTTTATTAATCTAGATCAATTCAAATGAATGGGTAGAAAGATAACATTACTTGGATTACAATTGATAGCTAATAAAGATCTCTATGTCCATCTAAGGATAGAATCTTTACCTTCAGAATATACAAATAAAATTGAACTAGCAAACCATGTGATCACTATGCATGGTTAAAGCTATAGCAAACCAAATCTCACTAAACAAAGTATTTAGGATTGCTTGATTCCATTAACTCAATCAATACAAAATTAAAGGTACAAAATACTAGCAAAAAATTGCTTTATTAGGTATTAACAAGAGATACTCAGCTTAGCCATAAAAGTTTCCATTCAAAAATTATACATGGAAAGATATTCTTTATATCAAGTTAATTTCAATATAAATACTTAGTATATTAAATTAGTATAATACTACAGAAATCATTAAAAGGAAGCTTTTAATGATGACCTATTAGATTTTTCACATGACCCAAATGATCAAGATGATCTAACTAATATTTATGATCAAGAGAATCTAGTAAGTGATGAGGGATAGGTAACATTGAAAATGCAATGGAAGGATAACATCCACAAAATACCAACTTTACAAAAGAACTTTATAAAAGTAGCTTTTGGTGGTTTCTAAGAAAGGGGGGAGGGCTTATAACTACTAGCTCTACAAAATGAAAAAATAACTTTTGGTGATTCTAGACAAAATGCTTGTGATTACCAATTTTCCAAAAAGAAAAAGCATTTTTACAAAAAGCAAAAGTTACTTTGTAAAAGAAGATGTCAACTTTTGCAAAAGTCAAAAACTACTTTTGATGATTGATTTTATTTGTCTACCCTAATGTCTTAGCTCTTTAATTATAAGAAGGATGCTCAAAAGATTTGGGACTTAAGCTTTTGAATTCAATCTTTTTGGATAAACTTATCACTAAAATCAAATATCTCTCTCTTTTTATCTCTTTTACTCTTCCTTTTTTCCCCTCTTACCTTCCTACATTATAAATCTCCCATTTATAGTGCTCAATTTTCAATAAGTATAAATTTTATAATGGTCCCTAATAATGCCTCATTGAGACTTTCTTATTAAAAATAGTAATTTGTACATAATCATAATATAACAAAAAATACATAGTGTATGTTAAAAATGAATTAATGAGCTTAGAGTATCATTACATTATACATTATTAATTATCATTAGTACAACCAAGGTTTATTTCTTTATATAATATTGGTCATAAACTTTCATAATGATTTATAATCATGAGATTAATTAATATTTTATAGATATTATTCATTTCTAAACCTTCTATTTAATAACAAAATATTTCAATTCTCATTAAATCTAATATCTTTTAAGTATTTGTTATTCTTTAAGAAGAATAGTATTGTAAAATTATCACATAAATTTTCAATAATTTGATAATGCCAAGTCTTAAAATGAAGTTTTATGGTGATAATGCATGAATTATAATTTTAAATCATGCCATAAACTTTGCTTTTATAATAGATAAAGTAATGATAGACAATTTTTCATTATTTTAAAAAATTACTCCTTTTTTTAATAAAAATAAATAATTAAAAGTGGACTTTTTGTTATTAATACATCCAACAAAGTCTGAATATGAATACTTAATCACTTTTAAATAGTTGAATTTTTTGTACATGAGTATGCAATTTTCTATTCCTTTAAGTATGTCAATACTTTTTATGCAACTTTCTAGTGATTCATTTTCCAATTACTTTTACACATGTTTAACATTTTGATTGCAAAATTGATATCCAATTTAGTACAGGCTAACAAATACATTAAGCTACCAATAACAGAGACATATATACTTGATGTCATCTCTTTACATTTCATATTATTCTTGGATATTATATAAGACTAAATTTGTTACCTTTTTGTATAAGAATAACTCTAAGTAAACCTTTATTGATATTAAATTTCTTTAAAATTTTCTCAATATAACTATTTTGAGATAATCATCATGCATTATAATTTACTATGAAATATTTTTATTCATATTATATTGAATGTCTCTTATATTTTTCATTATAAAATTCTTTTAGAGAAAATTTTTAATCTCCTGTAAAACATTAGTAGTGAGTAACATATAGGACTAAAAAAGAAATTTACTCTCACTAATCTTTTGATATATAACACCAATCATCAATATTTTTTTTTAATTCAAAAGATGTCATGATATCATTAAATTCAATATATTATTAAAAGGGAAGTTATTTCAATCAATATTTATCCTTTATTTTATATACCAATAAATCTTTATCTTTAAAGAAAGAACTTTTACGTTCATCCATGTAAACTTCCTTTTTAAGATTTCCATTAAGAAAGGTGATTTTTACATCCATTTAATGTAACTCTGAGTCTTACTAAACTATTAATGTCATAATCAAATTCAATACTTTTATGATTGTGAAAACAAAACTAAATATTTATTAATTCTAATATTAAAATTTAACTTTTATAAATAAATTACATAGTCATTTGAAATAGTTATCTCCTTTCTTTTTGAGATCTTTTTAATATGACCCTTTGTGGTTTATTTAAATTAGTCAATTATATGTTAATTTTTTTAGAGAGTGTTTCTTCATCTAAATGTTCTTCAATATTTAGAACAAGATTTAGTATTGTAGTGGAAAAAAGAATTATTATAAGTAAAGAAATATTTACACTATTTTCTTTTATATCCATATTTTGACATTTATTACTCTTACTAACTTTACCATTCTTAATGAATCTTATATTATTAGTTTCTACAACTTTCAAACCATGGTTATATCATTTAGATTTCTTTAAGTAACCAATAAGGTAGTTACTAATCATTTGAGAGCTTATTATTATTATTTTTTATGTAAATTCTTACTTTTGCTAAGTAACCCCAAATATTCAGGTGCCTTAAACTAGTTTTCCTTTATATCTATAATTCAATAAGAGTACTTTAAACTACCTTATTAGAAACTTTATTTAACTAGTAATCTATACATTTATAAAAATTTAGGTAAGAAGGAACTACTTATTGTACTCTTGACCATATTTGTTAATGTTCAATTATACTTTTTTGTCACATTTTTTGCTAAAATGTATCTAATGTAGTTTATTAAACACATACATTATGGATTTTAATGAGTTTCACAAATAGACCTAAATATTACCTTAAATCATCAAATTTTTTTATAATATTTACGACCATTATAAGATTTTATGATGTTCACTTTTTTTTTTTTTTAGACTAATTGCTTATGACCTCCTTTATATATATCTCAAAGGTATCCAATAATTAAGGTTTTCATAAAGCAAATAGATATAACTATAATATGAAAAAATATCCATAAAAGTGATGAAATAAAATTTTTCATTAAGACCTAAACATTGAAAGATCTACAAATATTAGTATATATAACTTTAAGAAGTTAGGTGCTTTTTATGGCTTCTTTAATATTATTGGTTTGATTTGAAAAAATCTTGTTTCCAATTTTGCTAACTTTTTTTAGATATATGATCTAAAACTTTATGCTACAAGTAAGTAGAATTTTCATTTATTGTACTACGTTTAATTCCAATATTATGATGCACAAAAAATAATAATTCTTTTAAACTTTATTATGTTTCAGTTGATATGAAATATTAATAAAAATTCATTAGAAAAATGTTTTTATTCTTATACTAATTAAAATAATCAAATCATAATAAATTCTTATATCATTATAAATATATGAATAGTAGCATAAATTAAGTTTCAAAGTATTATGAGAAATTTTGATTAAATTTGATTTAAAACATATTAAGTTATTTAATTTTTCTTTATTTTTTGAACCAAGCCTTATATTTCAAGTAACCTTTCTAATAATGTTTAATCTTCTTTATAGAAGTGAAGGTCATCACTCTTTTGTTCCTTTTTTTCAACTTGAGAAACATAAGTATGCTCTTTCCTTTCTTAATTAGTTAATTTTCACTTTCATTCCTTTCTCAGCTTTCTTGTTCTTGAGATTGATAAAGTGACTTACCTATTTTTTTTTGTCTCATTTTCTCTTAAAGAAGCATACTAGTCAATTTATGTATATTTTATTTTTCCTTTATAGTGTTATAATAAATTTCAAATAACTTATACTCAAGAGATAATAAGTTCAAAATGAACTGTACTAAAAAATAGTCATTTACCATTAATTTTATGGTACTAAATTTTGTTACAAAATTAATCATCTTAATAATGTACTCTTGTATAATTTGCAACCTAACAAATTTTATGGTCACAAGTTCTGTTATAAGAGTATTAGCAGATGACTTGTCCCTAAAATGAAACTATCTCTTTATAAATTACAAATATTCTTTTGCACTTTCTATTTGTAAAATAGTTCTTATTATTATTGGTAACAATCACTTTCAAAAATATAAAATTTAATATGTTATTTTATTCCTAAACCAATTGATGTAATTTCACTTACTCACTACTCGAATTTGTAATAGCAATATGCTTATTCACTAATAGCACAAGTCAACATTTATAACAGTTAAATAAACATTGACTTGTTTATGTCATTTTAAGAAGTTTAATTCTTCAATGAAACAACAATTGAAACATATAAGTAAACTATAACAGCTGTATAACTAAAAATATTAATATATTTCAATTATATTATTAATAATAAAATAATAATTTAATTCTAAATAAATTTTTAAATTCTAATAATTAATAATGTCAATTTATCTAATTATTTTTCATTCATAGGTATTTTTTTTAAAATCATGGATAAATGGTTTATTTATATGTATCATTAAATACACTAATTTAGTCACTTTGGTGATTAATAGACTATAACAATAACATATGCATGTTAATTCAAATATTTTAGTTTAGTCACTTTAGTGATAATAAAACTATAATCATAATATATGTATGACTTAGATGTATTGGTTTGGTTACTTTGGTAACTAACAAACTATAATCTTCATGTATACATATAAAAATACTATTCAATATAATATTCATATCCATAGGTCATTATGCTTAGGGCTATAAAAAACATTAACGCATCATAGTACCTATATGCACTTAACAAGCTTATAATTACTTAGTATATTCCATAAATTGATTTTAAATCAACATCTAAGAAATTGAAACACATTTTATGACCCTGGACATAATTAACTCCTACTTCATGACTGAAAACCAAAATATAATGAACCAAAATATAGTGGTTATTTATCTATTTATTTAAATAATAGAGGAACTGAATTTGCTAGTTCCTTTGACAAACAGGGAATTTCAAATTCCTTCATTAGCCACCGCGCATCAGGATGAAAAGCCAACATTGTCAATATCTTTTTTTCGCGGATTATTGGTTAAACAAATCCATGTCCCTTTTAATTGCCTCGTTATTACCGTACGGTGGATTTTTAAAATTCCAAGCCATTCTTTTTATTTTTACTTTTTCTTTTTTTAACGTAAGAGCCTAACAATAAATCATCGATTTACATAAAACCCTATTATTTTCATAGGGTCAAAGAACAATCATTAATCAAATATATATATATTTTATTATTTACAAAGAAATATTTAGTTTTACAAAACATACTTTAATACTAATTATTATATTTTTAAATAAATCTAATATCATAAATATTAACTTTTTAAAATTTTAAAATAAAAAAAATAATATATATATATAATTTCATAAATAATATATTTAAATTTACAAATATCAAAATCGTGGATACTTTTGAAAAGTTTATCTAATAACTGATTTTTTTTCTGATCTTTATTATAATTATATGTATTTAGATGAAATTTTCATACATAATAGAAAAAGAGATAACTGATTATATATATATATAGACACACACATAATAGTATAATTTAAATTAAATATATTTATTAATACTTATAATATATTTAAAATTATTATTTTTAATAATATAATAATATACAAAGTTAATTTTTACTAATCAGATTATATTATAATTGAATTTTTAGCGAAATAAGTGGTTGAGAATATTCTAATATTACTAATTAGAAAATTCTAACAATTGATCCTCTTTCTTTTTTTTTTTTTCCCATTGCACAACGACAGCCTGATTACGACGAATTTACAAATGCAGTAACTAGGAAGAGTTTTCATTGGTTGCATCAAAATGGTTAATGTCGTTTTATTTCATTCTTCCTATGGTGTTAACAAGCATCCTTTTTTTCATATATAAGCATTTTATTAGTAGAAATGTTAACAACTATAAAAAAATAAAAAATATGGTTTTCGTTAGTAGGATTTCTACTTTACCAACTTTGGCTCCCAATTAAAAAAATAAACAATAAAACCTCTCTTCATTATAGCATGGTGAGTACTTAAGATTATGATACGTGACGAGATAGACATACTTTGTGTTGTGCATATAATGCATCTCCTCCACAAAAGAAATAATGTCCACTCTCTTTCTCCTAAATTTCATAATTATCAGCTCAAAAATGCAATTTTCAGGACAATGATAAGTTAATTCCTTAGGAATTAGGTACCAAATTGCGATTATTTGTCTTAGATTTTGAATTCAAAAGACATTTAATTGCAATTTGCGTGTCATGAAAAGTTTTGAATATTTTTAAGGAATTGCTATAAAATGTTAAAATTTTAATTATAGATTATCATTTGTATTCACGATGCCTAATCCAAGTGAAGAAGATGAACTCAAATTATGGCAAATTTTGAGGCATCAAAGATAATTGACGAGCCATTCTGTTCTGTAATTGGAGAAGTAAAAAGTGTAGGGCACTAGTGAAAGGATTGGCAACTTCTTTCTAATCTTCCTAAAGAGCTTACCTATTTTCAAGACTTACTTTTCTAATAGAAGTTTGTTTTCCGACGAGGACATCAATTTTAAGCTTTTATGATCTAATTGAAAGATTGCAATGTACAATCAATTGCAAATTGTTGCCATAATTTAAGAAGGGTGAACACAAAATGGTTAAACTTACAAGTTCATATTTAAAAATGGTGATGATATTTGACTATACTAATTAGTAATGATTAATATCGACGAAATGTCGTGAATATAAGAAAGAAAAAAAACCAAGTGACCCTATAGGTCACCCGAGACTTGACCCAATCCAAAATATTTCGAGTCATTTGGATTCAGATCAGTATATTTTGGGTCTTTTTTTTTTTTTTTTTTTTTTGGAGTGAGTTCAAATTGACCCGTTGAATTGGATCAAAATTTGACAACTCCAGTTGAACTTGATATATTTGCTACTTCGGAATAAATGGTGCCATTTCTCCGATGTACCCAGGTCCTCTGGATTTTTTCATGATTTCGATTCTTGCTCCATCTTCCCATTTACCAGCTACAGAATACATGTTAGATAATAGAGCATAAGGCACAAGATTCGAAGGTCCCAACAATAAGTATTCTACCCCCAAAGAGCTAACCACAAGTTCGTCAACACCATTATTGGCCACCAGAAAACAACACTAAAACCACCCATAAGGTTCTCTCAAGCTGATATATGAATTAATGAATTAATGAAAGAAGGGCTCCATTATTGAAGATAAGTGTTTTTTTTTTTTTTTTTAGCTTTACTATTAGGTGTGTGGTTAAGTGTTAATGTTGTTAGTTTGGTTTTTCTCCTACTAAATATGATGCGTTTAGTGCCAAATTGATTAAAGCCTCCCTTTAATGATCATTAAAGCTCCTTTAAGGTAAAACAATGTCTTTTAATTGGACACTTAGCCATTAATGCTTGGGTTTAATTTTATTTCTTAGCTTGATCATGATTTTAAACTCAATTTGGATTACTTATGCATGATTATATCTTTAAAAGTGAAAATAAAAATGGAAGGAAAAATGAAAAGGTATCATGGTCTTATTATAAGTACTTTTGCTCCTACTATTGTTAATTAGGGGGAATAACTCCTCTTTTTAAATTGTTGCTTGCACATGTTTGATGTTTAGTAATGATGCCTCTCTTTATTCCATTTTGCACTATTTTAAATGCTTTTAATTACACTCTTTGTTGGTTTTATTTAGGTACCAAAGAATGCCTCTAACTTTCTTTTTTGTCCCTTAATTAATAGGGCTTATTCATTTATTCTCTTATACTCCTCTAATGGACTTTTGTTGGCCCCTCCCCCCTCCTCTCTCATATTAATTAATGCTCGTTCTTTTTATATTAGAGCTAGCCTAATTTCAGTTATTGATCCTTTATTGCTTTTTACTAGATAGTTTAAACTGAATTCCTTTTTATTGAATGATTGATTTTGATTCTCCTTTGTAATAATTAGTTGGGATCATTTTTGTATATATTTAATATTTTATGAGCTTTTGACTTATAGGGTTTACACTTAGATTAGACAATTGGACCTTTAAAAAAGGGTTGGATCAATACTACTATAGTTATATGCTTAACCTAAGGTCTTTGAGAAGGGGAGGACCCCTTTTTGTGATTTAATAATGTGAATTATACCCAAAAGTATTATTTCTAACTTTAAGTTTAGTATAAAGACCATATGGGTCATTAGCACTTTCTTTTAGGGATAGGTTATACCTCTTACATTAGACTTTCAATTATATATTGAACATTATTAGTAATTTAATTATTTTTTTTTATTTTTTAGTCTTGTTATTTTTCTTACCATTTTATTTTTCATGTCCAAATGAACAATCCACAGTCTAATTACATTGTACATAGCTTACAAAATTAATCTTGTATGAGAGTAAGTAAATGTAAGGTTATAAGGGTAGATAAAATAGAAGTATAACAATTACCTCTCTTTGTGAGTTGGTTTGGTATAAAGAAACAAATAAAGATTTTCTTAGATCTCTATTTTATCTACCATTTAAGTGTTTGTCCTATGGTGTCTCTGTTCCAAACATGCTTGTCTAAAGTTGTACTCAAAATTAAGGAATAAACCAATGATATATATTATAATGGCTCAAATATGTTAACTACCATTTGTACGTTAAGGGCTACTTTGCTTATAATGATTGTATGAATGTCTTATTAAGGGGCTTATGATATTGCTAGGCATTATGTTATTCCCTATTGGAGATTTTCTAATGCATAATTAATAACTCCATAGAAGGGTTAATTTATATGATATATGAGGATTTTGTGGTGCTCTTAGGCTAGGACAAACAAAGTTTTTGGTCACTATTGTTAGTCAAAATTCTAGAAATATATTGATGTATCTTTAAAGCTTGATTGAGATGATTGTATTACCTTTTTGTTTATGTCACCAATGCAAAATGCATTCTCAAGTATACATAGAACTACTTTTAATTGTCATGTATCATGAAAATTTTTGAAATAAACTAAAATGTTTCTTGTACTTGTTGAAGATAAATACATTATCCTTATGATTAAGTTGCCAATACAAGATTCATTCTCAAACTTTGTACAAAATTGCTCTTAATTGCCATTCATAGTTAAGATTTCAAAAGTATGCTATAATGTGGCATATACTTGTTCAAAATGACTACATTACCCTTTTAATCAGATCATTAATGTAAGACACATTCTCAAACTCTTCACAACATTACTCCCAATTGCCATTGATGGTCAAAATTTTAGAAGTACATTAACATATGACTTGTACTTACTCGAAATGGTTATATTACTCTTTCACTTAGGTTGCCAATGTTAAACATATTCTTAAACTTCACACATAATTTCATTTATAGTTGAAATTTTAGAAGAAAGTTTACATGCACTCTAAACTTGCTTAAGATGGTTACATCACCCTTTTACTCAAGTCACAAATGTGAAGTATACTCAAGGTTGTCTAAAATTACTTTTAACTATCATTTACAATTGAAATTTCAAAATTTAAGTTGACGTATGGTCTAAATTCACTCAAGATGATTGCATCACCCTTTTACTTGGGTCATAAATGCCAAACATACTCAAGCTTGTTCAAAGCTACTATTATGGTATAGTTTCTTCAATTGTGGTTATTCACACATGCTTGCATTGGCACAATGTTATTAAAGGTTTGTTTTTCTCAATCTTACCCTGTTATTTGCATTTTACCCTAAATGTTTTTATGGAGAGAACTATTGCCTAGGAATCTTTGCTAGTTCTAGTTTATCATAATTGATTTTCTTTCCTTACTTTGGGATTTCTCACTCTTGTCACACCTTTTGATTTTACTTTGCCCACTTTTCAATTTTAATTTGTTGTTTAGGGCCTTTATGGCTTGTAAAATGTCATGCAAGTGGAATTTTTGCTAAACTTTACATATTATTTAGCTTTTCTCTTAACTAAGGAAATCCTATTTTATCTCTCAAATTATTTCTTAATTGCACTTAGAATGATTAGAAACATAACAAAATACTTCTACTTATTTTCTTTTAGGAGAATCATCTTACTCTAGAAAGATAAAGACATTCCTTATGTCCTGATATTAGAGTTAATGTTTATATCCAATATTCTTATAGAATCTTAAGATTTTTTTGCAAGAACATGCTCAACTTGCTAGTCTGTTGTTTTAGAATCTCAAATCAATGATCCATCCTTACTAGTTGGTGCTATGTAAGAGCTTCGAGCATGACATTAAAAAGAACTCCTCATATTTGTAAGAGTTTTGAGTAAAGAAATATAATTTATATTATGTTTACTTTTAAAATGCCTATTGACATATATTAACCAAATAAATATAATTATATCAATAGCATTCATGTTAAGGTTTAAAAGAAAACTATTATTCATAGGATAACCACTTTATATGTGGTAATCAATGAGTGACATAGAGCGACAAAAGATTATAAGGCTAGTGTTGCAAAGGCTAACAGAAAGCTACAATATAGCTAATAGCTTAGCCTAAGTCTAGTTTGAATGCCTAACTAGGGATCTCTTCAGCATTGTTTAGATGCCTCTTGTATGTAAACCTTGTTTATGTGATCATGTTTTACATCATTTCTGATCTTATTCATAATGCTTTTATCTCTAACTAGCATTCAATTATTAGTTCATTTTAATCTTAGTTGATGTTTAGGTAAAATATTTTCTAACTGTATTTGAATTGATAAGAAGTGACATGTCTTTACCATCCATATTTATCAAAATTAATGTCTTACCTAAAAATGCCTTTTTTACAACATATAGACCTTTATAATTTGGTACCCATTTGCCCTTTAGGTCACTTTGATTTAGTGGGACTTGTTTTAGGACTAATTCTCTTTCTTTAAGGTATTTAGGGTGCATTTTCTTTTGATGTGCTCATTTCATTTGAATTCGATATAATTGTTTGTGGCAGATAGCACATAGCCTCTTTTCTTCAATAATATTCAATTAATTATATCTAATTACTTTTTCTTCCATCCAAACTCTTAAGGAAGGAATTTAGACTTTTATTGGTAAGATGAACTTAGTCTCATAAATCAATGCAAATAAGGTTGTCCCTATGGAAGTATGTATAGTGGTGCAATATACATGCAGTGCAAATGGCAACATCTTATGTCAATCTTTATAAGTAAATGTCATTTTTTCAATGATTTACTTAAGAATTTTGTTCACTACATCAATTACCTTATTCATTTTTGATATGTATAGGAATGAGTTGTGATATTTGATTTTGAACTAGTTGCAAAGGTTTGTCGTCACTTGTTATTTATATTGGTGACATTATTTATAATTAGTCATTCTAACACACCATATTGACATATAATGTCTTTTTTTATTAACTTAATGACCACATTATGGGTGACATTGACATAAAATGTTGCTTTAACACATTTTATGGAGTACTTAGTTGCCATAAGGATAAATCGATACCCATTAAATGCAATTAGTGTAATAAGACCAATCATATTTATTCCTTTATATGGAGAATGACCACGAAGATGTCATTACATATAATAGAGTAAGTGCTGCATGTATTTTATCTGCATGTTTCTAACACTTGTGGCATTTTCAGGCATGTCAAAAACATTTTGATTCCATGGTTAACCAATAATATCCTACTCTCAAGATTTTTCTGACCATGAAAAGGCCACTAGCATGCAACCTATATAAGCCCTCATGCATTTTTTTCATAATTATTTCTACCTTAGTCATATATACTCATCACAATAAGACTAAGTTATAGTTATACTTGTAAAGAATATCTTTATTGAGGAAGATATTCATTGCTAACCTTTATAAAGTTTTTTTGTCATTTTCATTTACACCTTTAGAACATTCTTGGACTTTAAGGTAGCACTTAATGTCATAATGCTATGCCTTGTCATTTGCCTCCCTTTTTATATGCATGCAATGAGTTGGAATGTGATGGATATTAACATTGATCATTAAGGTATTGGTTTCAAAATTGATTTTGTACATTGCTGCTAAAGTTGCCAAAGTATAGAAAATCTGATTTGTTTTCTTGAGGCATATAGTGAAAAGTGATATGATTGAATTGCACTGCCAATTTCTTAATGTATTGGTGGTAGGGAATAAGTTTATGATCTCGCATTTCCCACTCACCATGTAATTAGTAAGTGACCAATGTTAAGTCACTATATATATTTGAGATTTTTAGGTTTCATTTCCAAGCCATATGGTAAACCCAAAACACATGTTTCCTATTTTGCCATGTTGTTAGTGCATTTGAATTATAGCTTTGTTGCGATTAGATATTGTTTACCTTTAAGAGAAATGATAATTGCTTTAATTCCATGCACTAATGCATTCAATGCCTAATCAAATCACATTTTCCATTCATTTGTTACCTTTTTGTTGTATTTTTGAGTTTGATTTATGGCTAAGATGTCTTTATCCAAAAAAATAAAATTACATTGGCTTATACTCAAGAATGACTCAATTTGCTAGAAAATCTATCATCATATTACTTTTGACAACTTTATAATTAACGTATTGAATGTCATATTTTAACAAGAGAACATGCCAACAGGTAACTTATTCCAATAATGTTGCCTTTTTAAAGATGTATTTAAGGGGAACATTTTTGCCAATAAACTAAGTTGTATGATATAATATATATTGTGGAAGTTGATATACTGCCCATGCTAAAGTGTAACAAATTCTCTTTAAATGTGAATGTCTAGTCTCATAATCAATGAATTTCTTACTGAGGCATTAAAAGGCCTTTTCCTTTTTACTTATTTTATCATGTTATCCCAAGACACAACTTATGCCTCATTCCCATATGATGAGATCAATATAAATGGTCTATGTAAAACTAGCAACACTAAAATCAAAGGGTTAGAGAGATAATTGTTGATCTTGTCAAAATTTTTTTGACATTAATCATCCTATTACCTTGGATTGCTATTTTATAACATCCTAGATATAGGCTTGCATGTTGCAATTAGTTGAGATATAAATTTGGTAATATAATTGATCATTCCTATGAATCCCACACCTCTTTTAATATAAAAGGTGTGAAAATTTCTTATGTAATTTTAATATTATTAAGATTGATTTTGAGGACCCATTAACTTACCATAAAGCCTAATAACTTGTTTGAAGTCACTCCAAAAGTTCATTTGGCTAAATTGAGCTTAAGTTGAAATTTTCTTAATCTAGCAAATAAGTTTTTGAAGACAGCTAAATGGTCTTAGCCTACTAAGAATTTGACAATTGTGTCATTAATGTAGATCTTAATCTCTTTATCCATCATATCATGAAATAAGGTGTCCATTGCTTGCTAATAGGTGACACCTGCATTCTTAAGGTCAAATGACATGATTTTGTAATAGAACGTGGCCCACATTATGATAAATGTTGTTTTCTCCATATCTTTAAGTGTCATCGTAATCTAATTATTACCTAAGAATGTGTTCATGAAGGAAAATATTGAATGGCCAACCATGTTGGGTACAAGGATGTTAATATGTGGCAAGGGAAAGATATCTTTTAGGCTTACTTGATTCACTTGTAGTCCACTTATATACTAACCTTGCCATCTTTTTTTTTAGCAATGATACAATGTTGGCTACCTATTTTAGATAATTTGCAACCTAAAGATAGCCTACATCTAACTACTTTTTAACATCTTCCTTGATTTTTAGTAAGATATCAAGTTTCATTTTTATGAATTTATGTCTTATAGGTTTACATTTTGGTTTTAGAAAGAGTTTCTACACCATTATATTGGTGTTTAAGTTTGGCATGTCCTAGTATGACTAGGAAAACATATTTAAACATTTTTCAAACAATTGAATCATGCCTTGCATATCTTACAAAAGAAGTGTTAAGTTGATTTTGACTTTTATGGACTTTTTATAGTACCTAAGCTAATCATTTCAACTAACTCTTTCTCAATTATAGATTGCCTTTCTTCTTGATTAATCAAGTGTTAGAGATCTAATGAGATTTCTTCACTTTTGAGATTATCTTGGGTTGATACATCAAGGATATGTTAAAATTTTGACTCAAGGCTAGTATTAGCTAAACTATTGATTTCATCTTCATATCTTGAATAATAGATAAGAAATTATAAGAAATGAAAGGGTATTGTTATGATAGGTTACGCATGTAAAAGCATATAGTAGTTAAAATAATAAAACTAAGATTATAAATGCAAGTGACATAAATATATGGTACTAACTAACATATTGTAAAAGACTACCTATTATTGTATAGCTACCATTGAATGTCATAGGCTCAACAATAGGGGAACTTATACTACATTACTTTGTAAGAGGCTTGAGTGATTGAAGAATCTTTTAAGCTTGCCAATTGCCTAAAAGGGTGTTAGGGTTATATAGCTAAATCAAAGGAAACTCTTCTTTTGCCTCTTTAAAGATCATATGGATCTTTAGTTTGCTTAGTTAGATAGTAGTTTTGGTTGGTACATTGCATTAATCATGGGTTGGATTGATAAACCCTTAACTTTTGAAATGGTGAGTTAAGGGAAGCAAAAGCTTAATTACCTCATCTTTCAGGTATCCTTAGGTAGCATCACTTGGTTTGGTTGTATCTAATTCCAAAGTAGTCTTGTTATCCATTAAATTGTATAAGAGTGGAGTAGTTATGTCTTATAGATGCTTTCTAATTCCTTTGCTTGGGTTGTAACCATTCTTTATCATTACTTGGCCATTTTTAGCAATGCTTCAAATGGTTAGGGTGGTATCTTAAGGAATAACTCTTTTGACTAAGGTGTTGCATTCGCAATTTCAAATGATTATAATAGGCATTCTAATGCTTCTTTAGTTGTCTCAGCATAAGCATTCTTATTGATTTGAAGACAAGCAAGTCATACTTTACTTGGATTTTTATCAATTGATCATCTATGATGAATTTCACCTTTGATACAAGGTGGATGGAACTATAGGTAGTTTTAATATCTATAACCTAGAAGGGCATGTTAAAAGTATATGGTCCCACCTATATTAGGAGTTTAATGTTTCTTATGACTTTACACTTTGTACCATCAATTGCTTAAACTATCATATAACTTGGTATTATGATGATAATATTAATTAGTAATTACTTTAATATATTCGTAGGTATGATATTTAAAGATGATTTATTATTAATGAGAGCATGGGACATATTGCAATAATGGTAGAAGATTGAAATATGTAATACTTTGGTATAATTATACCTTTTAACAAGAATCTCTTTGTTTAAGAATAAAATGCAATTGCTTATCATAATGTTGCTGATGATATAGTTAAAGTTGGCTAAAGAAATGTTAATTGTGATATATGCTTGGTTAAGAATATGCAATAAGGATTTTCAATAAAACTTAGAGTTCATTAGTTGAGAGAGAATTAAGATTTGGCTGGGGTTCAACTAAGCTACTTGGTTACATTATACTCACTCTACTTAATGTATTTGAGGAACATTGTATTGTCTTTATTAGCAGCATTTTTCTTAGGCTCTAGATTATGTGTGGTAAAGGACTATGCCCTCTTTGCATTTTACAAAGGGATTTCATCAATATTATTTTAGATTATAATGGCCTTATTTTTCTTTTGCTTGACCCTTTTCATGTATTTTGGTGTATACCATCTCTTACTTTAGGTGACACCTTTAATTCTATAATATCAAATGTTATGGCAGGAACTAACTCTAGTGCTAACATTTGATGATGGGAGTTTAACAAATAATTGTAGTCCTATTAGATTACCTTATTACTATAATAAGAGTAATATAGTATTGGAGGAGGAGATAGGGCCAAAGTGGCTAAGTAAAATATTTTTGGTGATGCCAAGTTTCTCTAATGTTAAGAGGATAGGCATCTACAGCCTAGTGTCCAAATCTTTACCATGCCAATTTTAAGGATTTGATTGTCGATAATCATTATCTAGTTATCCCTTAATTTGATTCATTGCTTGTGATTAGGAGAAGGATTAATACTAATATCAAGTTTCTTTTTAGCTCTTAAGAAGTTAAACCATACTTCATCCTATAACTCTTAAACTTTACATTTAACGGTCTAGCAATTGTTAGTTAAATGTTTGATTTGTCTAGTATAATACTTGTATTTGGCATTAACATTGTACCAATGAGGATGTGGTGATTTCAAGTATTCTTAAGTTATAATAGTAACTAAATTAGTGAACCTTTTTGATACACTTCCTACTATTTTGTCATAATAGGGAGCTTTTAAGGTGCTAAAAAAAATGGAGACCAATTCATTTTCTAACAATAGAGGTTAAACTTGGAAAGTCATATTATGCCCTATTGTTGTGACTATTGCCTGAAAAATTCTTTGAGCTTTTTTTTTTCATAGTTTGAAGATCCATTCGAGTGGGTTCCAATTCAAAAGTATACTTAAATCTAACTTTAAAGGCAGTTCTTAAATCTTTCCATGTTCTAACATATTTTTAGTCTTACTTGATGTACTAATGAGAGGTCATACCTATTAGGTTGTCATGGAAACAATGCATTAAGAGTTTCTCATTATGAGCATATGCCATCATTTTTTTTTTTTTGATATACATGGTTAAGGGATCTAGAGGTGGTCCCATATCATCATACTTTTCAAATTCTAAAACTTTGAATTTTGGCAAAAGTACTATATCTTGAATTAGATAAAGATTTGATGTATATAAAAAGTGTGCATGTCATACCCTTTGATGGCTCTAATTTTGTTTTGTAAAAGATCAATCATTTATTTCATATAATGATTTATACTTTTAACATTTTCATCCTTTAATTCAAAAGTGATTTTAAGCTTATTAGGGTAATATCAATAAAATAAGGTGTTAAAGTGACATTTAATGCATATATTTTAGTACACAATGATTCCACAACTATTATTTGTGTTAGAGAAGGATACATGGCTAACTATGAATAGATGAAGGGTTATGGAGAAGCTTCTAATACTAGGGTTAAGGAAGGAAAACTCTCTTAGAGTACAATACCTCGCATAACCATCTTTTCTTTAGCAAATGTCTAAACTATCTATTTCATTTGTTCCCTTAATTCCTTGACTACGGCTTGAATCTCATTTATGTGAATGACTAGTTTTTTGACTTTGTCCTCCATTCTTTTCATATGAAATTAAGTTAGGATTTTACATCTTACCCATTATGACCTCCTCAATATTCACTTCATTATACCTTTATTATTTTATAGTGTTACAAAAAGTAATTGCATCTATAATATTTATAAATGATATGTTTAATGCATG
The DNA here is from genome assembly GCA_019804595.1 of Bruguiera parviflora. Classification (NCBI taxonomy): domain Eukaryota; kingdom Viridiplantae; phylum Streptophyta; class Magnoliopsida; order Malpighiales; family Rhizophoraceae; genus Bruguiera; species Bruguiera parviflora. The sequence goes on from CM034053.1 coordinate 2,913,694, forward strand.
AAATGATATACACAAAAAAAAAACTTTATAATTAAATGATTTTATTCAATAGTAATAGTAAATAGGAAAACAAAGAGGAATGTGTTTTTTCTTTATCTTTCTAAAGTCTTGTTATAGCTAAGGTTATTTCTTCTTTCTAACCTTGGACAAAATACTTTTCATCACTGCTTAAGTTATATATTCATTAACAATGGCCTTCAAATTATCAAAATTTAGATCAATTTGTATATGATAATGGAGTTATTAATGATATAAGTATTAAACATAATGATAAGGAAGCACTTCACTATTCAATTAAATGCATCTATTGTAATGATAAGTGTCATCTTAAAAAAGAGCCTAAGGAGGAGCATTTGAATTCATATTGTTGCATTCATAAAGGATGGTTTTGGCATCTCTCTAAGAGACTTGATTGGTATAAGAATTAGCCAAGACATTAAAAGGAATGTTGATGATCTTCTAAATAAATAAGCTAATATCCATTCTAGTTTCCTTATTTTAGATCCACACATTTAAAAAAAAATGGAAAATGAAAAAGATGAATAAAGGATCTCTAAGACTATTGATGATGTTCTTCTATTCTAAAAGGAAGTTAAATCGTTTAAACTATTTGTACAGTAAAGATTGGGCTCTTAAATTTTGCTTTTAATATCTAATAAAAATATTCACCAATGGCTGATATATTAACATGCCAACTAAGTATTTCTTGGCAAGGTGCATAAGTGAACAAAGAGCCTTCTTAAGGAAATTTCTAAAATGCTTTAAGGGAATAAATAAGTAATTTATGATAAAGTACTGTAGATGTTAGTTTATGAACTTAAGAGAAGCATTAACGATTCTGTAATGCTTGGGAAGGAGCCTTTGCAACTTATTTATCATGAAGGTTTCATGTTTTTAGAAGATGTTCCTAGGAATTACTTTCACCAAGGTTTGTCCCTAATGACTAAGAAAGGTTGTCTTCTTCCTCTTCAAAATTAAACTTTAGATTTTCGAGTTTTGGGACAGAAAAGATTATGGGTAAATGAGAGGGACTTGCCATGGTTTCATAATATGATAATTGATGTCTACCCACTTTATGAGACTAAATGTCTAGATGCATTGCTTGAAGTAGAACTAGTGTTATAGCCACTTCCTCTATCATTACTTTTCCTTTTAGAAATAATCAAAATTTTGCACACTCATAAGTATTGTGTGATTCGGTCTCATGTTACTTGCAATGATCATTGAACCTTTTAATAAGGAAAAAGGACTTGTTTTCAATTATATAGGCAAAGTACATCTCCTAATAAATATGATTGGCAATTACCATCCAAGCCTTAAAATGCATGTTTAAGCAATTTTGTACAAGGATGTCATGATATGTATATAGACATTATTTAACTTATATAATATTAGCTATTGTAATAAACCATACATCAAAAAAGGTTAAAGGATAAAAAAGCCTACCCATATTTTATATTGCAAGATAAAAAATAAAGTGACATTTTTTTATTAAGTTGATTGCAAACTAAGGGACATCTTCTTTCTCCAATATTTACAATTTAAAAGGCTAAAATGAATTTGGTGTTATACACAATAGTGGCTCTAACTTAGGTTTTTACATAAAACAAGTGATATACTTATAATGACTAAAAGACTCTTCAAGAAAAAGACCAAGGTGCTTATTAAATAGATGTAATGGTGGGATCTTAGCTTATAACTCTTTAACCTTATCTTTCATGCCCCTTTAATCTACTATAATATCTTGAATTCTTGCCTACAATTGAGGGTTATTAGTTATTGAAGCTAGGTGGTCAATTCTTAGATTTGGGTGTCTTGAGCTCTTACATTTTATGTTAGGCTTTGATTTTCTTAAGTGAGGAAATCCACTTATTGTGCCAAATTTCAGTTTTCCTAAGAGTGTTAATTCAATTTGTGTCATACTTTGATTTTCTTGTAAGAGTAGATTTGTTTGTATGATATAAACCTCTTGTTTTATAAAAAGCATAGCATTTGCATGATACAAAAACTTTAATTTAGGTCTTTTTGAGAGTTTGCCTAGTAATAACATACAAAAGTGATATTTTCTAATATCATGAAATTGGGTTTTATTTGATCCTAACAAATAAGGAAAATTAACATCTTTAATTCTAGCTTTTCCTTTAAAGACAACATGACTTGTTAACTCATTAAGGATGCAGATTTTATGGCGTTGAGTTATACGCCACAACTTGTATTACTCTAATATAGGGTGTTTAAAGTGTGCGTAAGTAGTTTTTATAACATGATTTCATGCTTGTTTAATGGGACAAATGTTTATGACTATTAAAACTATTATAATCAAAATAGGCATCTTTCATTTACTCGTTGAATGTAAAAAATTTCTTTGACCTTATTTTTTTATTGCTATTATAGGGGCGTATGCAATCACTCATGTTATCTTAATGAAGAGAACCTATAAGTATACCCTACACTTGTACAAGACTGGGTTTATACTTAGTCATTTGGCATACAATAAAAAATCTTACTCTTAAAAATGAGTTATCCATTTTGAAATATTTGCCATGTAAGGCCATTTAATTTTGCTAAATTCTTCTAGTGGGGGGATCTATCCTTTTGACATGGGTGAATTTGTAGAGAGGCATATTTATATAAGTCATAAGTCACATACATAACAAAACTGAATTGCCTTTTTCCTTGAATTTGGCAATAATTCAAGGATATGATCATTTCGACAAGTATGGCTAAAATTGGATTAATGTTAAAATTTTCTCACCTTGCAAAAGAATTCAATGACATATTTATAGACATGCCTAATGACTTTAAGAAATAATATTAGCCCATATACCATGTGAGCAAATTTTTCCTTAAGATAATTTATCATGTGTTTAATAATATGGTCAATTGAAATGCACTTCTCTTGGTGCTACCCTTTGGTCACAATATGAATCTCCCTCTACTTTAAATCAATTAATTTTGACAACTTGTTTACAGGGTAAGTGTTAAGGCTTGAAGAACATGTATCTTAACCTAAGGTACTTGGCAAGTTTAGTAAGTTCTCGATTTCTTTTATCAAAGGGACCATGTTTATATTTGGGAAGACCAAGTATTGCTAGCTAGATCTTAACATCCAATAGGTAACTGGTGTCACCATAAATTTCTTGAAAGGCATGTCTCCTGCCAGGGTTCTAAGTGTCTTAGATTTATTTAAGGATTTAATTACTTAAGGCTAAAATCCCTCGAGATCTTCATAAGTTCTAAGGAAAGACAATCTCCTTCCTACCTTTGAAGGTCTTTAAAGTATTTTTTTCACATGATTGTATGTGTGTTCGATGATAATCATATTGACTAGATATGTATTTCAAAACAATAACTTGTATTTTAAAAGGTGAATAATGCCTAAAATGAATGATATAAGATAACATAAAAAGGTCACAAAAAAAAGGAAAATGTATTAGTACAAGAAAAAATAAATATAAGGCATAAGTTATGAAATAAGTCAATAAAACTAAAAATAAAAAGATCCATAATGTGATGATTAAAATAGGAATAACTTAAGTTCCTTATCTTATAAAAGATAGATCTAATAGGTGGACATATACTCTCTCTGATCTAAGCTAGAAAGGTTATAAAGTAACTTTCAAACCTTTATGAATGTGTATAATCGAGGTTATGATGCAAATGACAACTATAAACATTAAAATGAGAGAGATAAATAAGTAAAAATTAGGTAGGGAATAAACAAAAGCATAAAAATAAGTTAAAGTAACTTGTCTCAAAAAGATCCCTAATGGAGTCATTAACTTGTTATGATAGGCTTTTTGGTAAAGAGAGGGACTTAGCTAATGTAGAAGGGGGGTGTGGCATTTAGTGCCTTTGGTGGAGTGTTAAGATCATTAGGTTAGCAAAGGAGTGATGTAATACATATATGTTAACTTTGGAGGTGCCATTAATCATTTTAGGTTTGATTGAAATACCATAAGTGTTTAGATTTATTTTACCACGATATATTGAGGTTTAAGAGTAGGATTACATTTGGTAAAAACTACAATTGACCCAAATGCTTATTGCAAGTGACAATACCACTATTCACTTGTTTTGATTTACCAATACTTTATTCATTTTTTATTTATTCTTTCTCTCTTTCTCTCTCTCTCTTTTTTATATTGGTCATAAATTTACAGTTATTAGGATTTTAAGAAATTTGGATAGGTGATAAAAAGTATCACAATTTTTTTTTTAGGGATAAACATAATTTTGCACTTGTGAGTTTACTTGCATATCCCAAACTAGTATTGCAACTGAGAACTTTGTATCTATTCACTTGCCCTTCTTTTTTTTCCTTTTTTTTTTCTCTAAAAGTTATGATTAAGGTGTTTTTAAACTTAAAATTGTGAAAAATGGCCATTAAATGGCTTAAAATTATAAAGGGGCATTTTAGAGCCTAAAAAGAAAGGGAAAAAAAAGGAAAAAGAAAGGTAAAGAGAAAAGTCCAAAAAACAAAAAGAAAAAGGAAAAAAGAAAGAAAGGAAGAAAAAAGAAAAAAAAAAGATGGGAAAATGAATAGATACAATGTTCTTGGTAGCAATACTAGTTTCAAATGCTGTAGGTGAGCTCATAAGTGCTATGTTTGGTAAAAAGAAAGAAAAAAAGAAAAAAAGGAAACAAAAAAAGGAAAATGAATAGTGTGGAAAGTTAAGATTTGACTTAAAAAATGGTATTTTTGGCTTATTTCTTAAACAAGGTATGGTAGAGAGAGAGAAAGAGAGAGAGAGAGAGAGAGGATGGTGGGATTGGCAATGAGGCATCAACAACCTTCAATTGTTGTATAGGAGGTATTAATGGGTAAATCATTGCTTGTTGAGTCCATCAATGTAGATCATATAGGCCAATAACGGTTAAAAACAACCTATGCAAGAGGTGGAGTATATGGTAGCATCAAACTTCAAGATGAAAATTGTCACCACATAAAACCTAACACATTGAACAATGTTAGTTTCAAGCTAGGGCAGCATTGATTGGTGGTGCATACAATGATTGGCCTTGGGCTATTTGTTGGTTCCTATGTTTTCTGGCTTGCTTTCATCATATGGCCTACAATGATGTATAAATCAACATGAGAGCACATTGTGGGTAGTGTTAGTGTTGTTTTCTAATGGTTAGCAGTGGTGTTAACAAACTTTTAGCAAGCTCTCTTAGGGCATTTCAATTATTTTCTTGACCTTTCTCACTATTATATTTTTGTAAGTGTTTTCTTATTTTTTTTTATCTCAATTTTTCAATTTGTGTTGATAAGTTAAAAAAATATAACAAAGTGTGCTGCTTTAAACCTTTTCTTATACAAAGATTTGTAATTAGAATGAAAAAGGGGCCTTATTATTAAAGACTAAAAGTTTTTTTTTTTTTGGCTAATTTGGTTATTGTGTGTGGTCATGTACTGGTGTTGTTAGTATAGTTCTTTTCCTACCAAATATGACATTATTAGTGCCAAATTAATTAAAGATTACTCATAATGATCACTAAAACTCCACTGATAGATGTAACAATATCTTTTAATTGGACATTTGGCTATTAATACTTAATTTAATTATAATTTTAAACTCAATATAGATCACTTATGTGTAATTATATTTTTAAAAGTGCAAAGAAAAATAAAAGGGGAAATAAAAAAATATCATAGTCCTATTATAAGTACCTTTGTTCCTATCATCATTAATCAAGGGAGTAACTCTTCCTTTCAAATTGTTACCTATACATGTTTGATGTTTGGTAACAAAGCCTCTCTTTATTTCGTTCCACATTATATTAAATGCTCCTTGGGTATCGAAGAATGCTTCTAACTCTTTCTTTTGTCCCTTAATTATGAGGTTTATTTACTCATTCTCTCGTGCTCCACCTATGGACTTTTGTTAACCTCTCCCCCTTGCTCTCTTTTCCTAATCAATGTTGGTTCCTTTTATATTGAAATTAGCCTAATTTCAACCATTAATCTTTAGTTACTTTTTATTGAACAATTCAAATTAACTTCTTATTTGTTAAATAGTTAAAATTGCTTCTCTTTTTTATTGAGCAATTGGGATTATTTTTACATATATTTAATATTTTGTAGATATTTAACTTATAAGATTTATACTTAAATTGGGCCATTAGACCTTGAAGAGAGGGTTAGATTGATATTATTGCACTTAAATACTTAGCCTAGGTCTTTGAGAATAGGAGGGCTTACATAGTGGTTCAATGATGTGAATTATACTCAAAAGTAATATTTTTGACTTTGAATTTAGTTTAAGGATTACATGGGTTATCGACTTTTCATTTCAAGACCATTATATACCTTGTATATTAAATTTTTAACTATATATTAGATATTAGTAGTAATTCAATTATTATTTTTTGTTCATTTTTCATTCTTTTCATTTTTCTTATTATTTTATTTTTCACATCCAAATGAACAATTCACGATCCAAATGCATTGTACATAGTTTACAAAATTAATCTTACATAAAAGTGAATGAATAAGAGATTTTAAAAATTTATTCTATGTGGAATAATATAATAACATAGAATAATAACGAAATAGAATTTTTAACATTTATGTTTTATATTTATAATTGTAATTGGTTAACTAAATTAAGTGATAGAAAAATCAACTTAATGAATATTTTTAATCCATCAATTACTAAATTAAGTAAAATTTATACAAAAAATGGTCACAACCCTCAGTTCATGTCATGGAATTCCATATCATGACTAAAATGATTATTAAAGAATGACATATATAAAATTATTTACAAATAATACAATAACACAATAAAATTATTTCATATACTTAACTTATATTAATAAAAAAATAAAATAATACAATAGTTAATATCAAAGCAAACTTCTTAATTACAATTAAGTAATTAAATAAATAATTAATTTTTTTGTGCATTAGTAAATAAAATAGGTATAAAAGAATCATTTGTTACATTAAATAGTTACCATGAGTAACCAATATTAGAAACAAATAAAAAAATATCACCAAAAATTAATTTTGCCACTTCAACATTACATTTAGTTGCATTCCTTCCATTAATTTCTTTCTCTTTTTATTTTTAATTAAAAGGCTTTTTGACTATAATCTAAATAATAAGACAACTTTTTCCATTATTATAAATCTCATACCTTTTCCTTAAATCAAAATTCACAACCTTTAAAAAAGATGTATAATTCTTAACTATTGAAGTGTCCTTAAAGGACTTATTAATTTCTTATTTTTACATTTATATGATGTTACTAAACACATATTCTCATTTCATGCAATATGTTTTACAAAATTTTAGGTATATATAATTTACTTGATAAACTCTTCCTTCTTATAGCAAAAATGTCACCCTATAGACCCCATATACATACCTCACTTAGATTATTCCTCTCACCATATGACAATATCTCTTGTGGACTTTGCTTTAAATATGTCATGGATGTCATTCCCATGATCCTTATTAATTATTCCCTTATTTTTTAACTTAGTCACACTCCTACTAACTTGTACATCAAAGTACTAATGCTTAGTCTTAACCAAACACTCTTTGGCCTCTCTTTCTTTCATAGGTCACAAACTTGATCCATTCTTAGCATTTGCACTTCCTTAACCTAACTCCATTTGGATCTTAACTTGATTATAATAGAACCATTAGTAGGAACAACATTGTATGTCTCTTCCCTTTTATTACTCTTTTTTTTTTATTTGACTTGCAAACTTTTTCCATCAAGATATAGGTGACAACTCCACTATACCACCCAATTTTCCTAATAATGAAACTACATTTGTTTCATTTAATTTGGGTAGTAAACATTTTGCCCTAAGCTTATATGATTAATTTTACCTCATATAGGAATAAATTAAGGTATAAATGCCTCTATTACTTCATTCTTGGAAGAACAAAGGGTTTTACTTTATTGAACTCTTAAATTCATTATTCACCTAAACAAATGACCTCTTAAAAATCATACTTGCCAAAGTCCCTAAGACATTAAGAACCTAAACTTGCACCTTATAATTGATAATAACATTTTTCTAATACCTCTTCCATAACAATTGCATTTAGCTTCCCCTAAACATCTTAGGGGAAGAAGACTATCTTTCTATTCACTAAGAGATTCATAGGAATATTGTTCGGCGTCTTTTAGGAAGGAAGTCATTAGAAGCCCTTCATATAGATACCCCATGTCAAGAACACCTTAAAAGTGGTCTAAGATAAAGATAAAGTAACAAAGCAAACCTAAAAACTAATGCTTTATATCATTGCTCTATAGTATTACTAACTACCTTTTTAGGAGATAATCTTTGGTTCTTAACTAATCTAAAAAATCTAAGATGCATTAGCCTTGGAAAAATTCAAGATGCCTACCATGGATTCTCATGATGGGAACACTAGCCTTGTCAACCATCAAACCAGGTTGCACACCTTTATGTCATTACATAATTCCTTTGAAACTATCATGTGTAAGGCTTTCTCCATAACCCTCAAAGGATCAACTTAGAAATGATATTCCTAACTCTCAGCCTAATCGATTATAAGTGTGAAGTTGCTAAGCTGACAATTTGTAACCTAATTTGTTACTAGTAAGAAAAAAAAAAGGACTAATAATATTGATAAGGGTACACCTACAACATAATAAACCTTTGATTGAATATATATCTCATTTTAATAGGAAAATGTTGAAAAATAAAAACCTAAACTTTAAATTTACTTTGACTATTTTTTGCACATGCTTAAGTCTAGTTTTACCTATTCACCAGATAAAAACCCACTAAAAGACTTTACAAAAGTTATGTCCTAAGTAAAAAAGTACTTTTGAACCAAACATGCTTTACGGGCTTACAAAGAGGTCAAAGGGTATTAGAAGGTCTAAAATAAAAAAGGCAGTTGCTCCCCTTTTCCTACATCTTAAAGGAGGAATCATAGCCCTAAGTGAGACCACCATTGCCATATAACATTGATTACAACATAAATCGATATTTGATGGAAATCAAAGACAAAAGCATAATCAACTAACTATAATAGCTCTTCTTAGATCCATAGTGTCATGATACAAAGAAGTTTTATTGTTTCCATAACCCCTATGGTCATTATATTGAGAATTGTCATAACCTAAAAGACAAAATTGAAACACTCATAAGAAAAGATATGCTCCAAAAATATGTATGAAATGAAAGTCAACATTAGTTAGAAACTAGAAGTCACTCCTTAGGAAAGAAAACATGACATAATTGGAAAAAGCCATATCTTAGTTAAAGTAACAAGGCTCCTCTTCTTATATAATCTACTTAAGAAATTATAAATGTAATTATTAAGGGTTTGGTAATTAATATCACAATTATCACGACAAAATCCTTTGCAAGATGCTTTCTAAATGTGCATGGTAAATGGCCCAAAGAATCCAACAAACCCATCACATTCACCGATGATGACTTAAAAGGTGTTAAGCACCCACACAACAATCCTTTGGTAATCAAAGCTATCTTGAAATGGATTTAAGATGTCATGAATGCTGATGGTTACAAAGAGTTCAATAGATATATTATATTATGAGGCTTCCATCAAAATAAGACTCCAAGAAGATATGTTAAAGTTTGTTTCTTCCTTGTTATACGGTTTCTTAAGGGAACTCATTATCCCAAAAGGTGTAATTGAAATATTGGTCACTTTAGTCTCTTTCCTCAAATGATTAATACAACCATGAGTTTTTAGTGGTCATGACCCCATCCTCATACAATACAATCTTAGGTAGACTTACTCTTAAAGGTTTGATGTCATCTTATCCATTAAACATCTTAAAATGAAGTTTCTTACCCTAATAGGGGTTAGGAAGTTTAAGGAGACTAGAAATAGGCCTAAGAAAAGGGACATTCTTACAAAAAGACTAGAATAAGTTCCTTTAGATCAAGCAAACTCAAAAAAGATAATGCATGTAAGATAAATGCTCGATCCCCAATTAAAAGAAGCATTAATCATTTTCTTAAGGTGTATGCAAGAGTTTTTGCATGGGTTTTAGTTGACATGTTAAGAATTCATTTAAAGGCATCTCTTAAAAACTCAATGTAAACCTAGATTTCCCTTCTTATAAGACAAAAGAAAAGAAACTTCATACTAATCTAACAAGCTACCATTAAGGAGGGTGTAGACAAGTTACTTGTTGGAAAATTCATCAAAAAGGTAACCTATATGACCTAACTAGCTGACATAATGATGGTATGAAAAGCTAATGGCAAATAAAGGATATGTTGATTTCATGGACCTTAATAAGACCTATTCTAAAGATAGCAACCCATTGTTATACATTGACTTGTTGGTTAACAAAACTTTAGGATATAAGCTCTTAAAATTTATGAATACTTTCTCAAGTTATAACCAAATCCCAATGCATGAGCTAAATCAAGATAAGGTTGTCTCCATCACTAGAAAAACACTTATTATTACAAAGTAATGTCATTCAAGATCAAGAATATCGATGCAACCTACTAATGTCTAGTTAACAAAATATTTAAACATCAAATAGGTAGGAATATAAAAGTTTATATGGATGATATATTGGTTAAAAGTAAGTTTTTTTTAAAGCATATAATTAATCTCCAAGAAACCTTTTGCATTTTGAATCAGTATAGCATAAAGCTAAACCTAACCAAGTGTGCTTTTAGAGTACAATCCATTAGGTTTTTAGGATTTATGATCTCTCACATAAGAATTAAAGCCAACTCTAAGAAAATCACAGTTATCCAAAACTTGTCATTATTAAAGAGTATTATAAAGGTTTTGATTTTAGTAGGCATGTTAACTTATCTTAACAAGTGTATTTCTAAATTTAGTGATAAATAACTCCAATTCTATCAAATACTTAAAAAGGCCTTAACTTTCCAATAGAGCAAAGAATGAAAACAAGCATTTGGTCAACTAAAGACCTATCTAACATCTGCTCTATTTCTTTGTAAGCTAATTCCAAGCAAAAAGTTATTTATGTATTTAACCATCAACAATTCTATGGTAAACTCCATGCTCATTCAAAATAAGGATTTCATGCAAAAGCTTGTATATTATGTCAATAAAGTCTTGTAAGAGGCATAATTACACTATCTTAAAATAAATATAATAGTGTTGACTCTCATTATATTAACTAGGAAACTTAGGTCATATTTCCACACTCACAAGAATGTTGTTTTAATAAATCAACACTTAAGTTTAATCTTGCAACAACTAGATATAATAAGAAGGATGCTATAGTGGCTAGTAAAGTTAAGGAGTTCAATATGTCTTTCTAATTAATAAAAAGGATAAAAGGCCAAGCATTGGCCAATTTCATTAATGAATATACAAGCTTTAAGGAGTTTTAAGTAACTTTTATAACTTTAACCCCTTGGTTTATTCATGTAAATAAGGCAAAGCCCCATTATATGGTCCTAAGAATATGGTCTTTGAATATGCCTTCAAATTTCAATTCATGATCATAAAAAATAAAGCTAAGTTTGAGGCACTCATTATAAGGTTGACATTACCAAAGCATTGAAAGTTAAAATTGTGAAAATGCATTGTGACTTTTGATTGTAAGCCAAGTTGCATGAGACTATAAAGTGAAAGAAGGAAACATTATAAAGTATCTTTAAAAGGTGAAGAAGATCTCGGACGAGTTGATTAAAGCAAGATTCAATTTAAACAAGTAAAAATTCCCAAGATAATAACATAAGGACAGATGAGTTATCCCATTTCCAACTAACTTGGAATAAGAATTGAATGACTAGTTATAATGGAAACATTAGAGCATTACAATTATATAAAGCTTAGAGCCAATTTTATTCTTATCCATAACACCCCTACATTGAAGCATCCAATCATTAAATACATTGATTTTAAGGAATTCCCAGAAGACCAAACAAAGGTAAGAAAATCAAGTATAAAGTAGCCAAGTAAACCTTACTCAACAAAAAGTTATACAAAAGATCATTCAATTTACCACTTTTAAAGTGTCTGACCAAAGAAAAGACTAAGTATATACTATGGAATATTCATGAAAGAATTTTCAAAAACTATATAGAAGGATGAGTAATGACAACCAAAGCACTAAAGTAGGGGTTTTACTAGCCAACAATAATGGATGATTTAATAAATTTAGTCAAAAAGTACAATAGTTGTCAAAAGTTTGCAAACTTACCTTAACTGTTAACCTTAATCTTAGCCCTTTGGCCATTCATTCAATAGAGCTTTAACCTCATTGACCTTCTCCAAATAGTTACAAGGAAGAAGAAAGTTTACAATCATCATGAACTACTTTACTAAGTAGATAAAGGCAGAAATGTTATTCTCCATGATTAAGGTCAATTTGTGAAAGTTCATGTGAAGATCTATTACATGTAAATATGATATTATTAATAATAAGTAACTTCATAACACCAAATTTAAAAACTTCTATAATATAAAGGAATTCTTTTAAAGTTTATAGTAATTAAATATCCTTAATCTAATGGATAGATGGAAGTCACTAATAAATATATCATCTAAGCATTAAAATTAGGCAAGTCAAAAAGATAGTGAGCAAATAAGCTGCCAACCATTTTGCAGGCTTAACTCACCTTGTTGTAAATGACAACAAGTAAGACACTTTTTACCTTAATCTTTAGAGCTAAAGCTATGATCTTAAAAAAAAAGTAAGTAAACCTAGCTACTATTCTATTATTTTCAATTAGATTTTAATGAAAAAAGACTTAGAACAAGCCATAATCTGCTTAAAGAAATCTATGAGCAAGCCATGATCAATATGGTAGTGTATTAGCAAAACTTGGTCCAATATCACAACAAGTGGGTCAAAGAGTAACTTTTTATGAAATAAGATTTGGTCCTCTACAAGTAAGAACTTGCTAAAAATGGTGAAGGAACTAGAAAGTTAGCCTCAAAATTTAGAGGTGGCTAAGGTCATCTAATCTCAAAACTATAAATTAGAACAAATTAATAGGACTCCAATTCTTAGGGTTTAGAACTCAACCAATCTAAAAATTTATTATCAATAATACCTTGTGATTGGTTTTTTTTTTTTTTACAATTGCAAAACTTGGACCTTCAATATTTCTCTCAATATCGTAGTCAATGAAAGTTGTTCTTGCAACTTGCCAAAATGTCTTGCCATAAGAGACTTGACCATAACCTTGGACATGAAAGACTTACAGAGCTAGGCATGAAAGACACAACAATGACCCTAGGTATAAAAGACCTATAAATTTGAATACAAAAGATCTAGTAAAGAGCCTAAGCACAAAAAACCCACAAAAGTTAGGCACAAAGACCTATAAAAGAGGCACAAAGACTTGATGGTAAATTTAGGTATAAAAAACCCTAAAAGTAAAATGTAAGAAAACAAAGCAATAAACCCAAACATAAAAGATAATATGGCATGAAGGGTAGGGCAAAAGGCGCAAGAAGGGTACCATGACACTAACATTTTGTTGACAAAACCCATATACAATTTGGATGCCTAAGTTATAACCCATAAAGTTTAAATTTAAAAATTGTAGAATGAGAATTAAAAGAAATGACAAAATCATAAAGCACAAAATATATAATGAGGGAGAAGTACTTAGGGTCCTATAAATAAAAATCCAAATTTCATAACCAAGTATATTATTTAGCTAGGCAAAATAAAAGACATAACATTAAACAAATATATAAAGATTCCACTTTATTTGGTTTATAAAAGGTACATAGGTGTAGTCATTCTTATTCACTTGGTTACACATAGAAATGCAAAACAAAATTTCTCTTGAAATCACAATACTTCCTTTACTCTTATAAGGGATACAAAAATATATTTAATAAAATCCTCATAGGTACCTTGGTGGCAAGCAAATCTAACTCCACCTCAAAAGCAAGTAGATTTGACTTATAGCAATAGAGAAAGACAAGTATGCTCTTATTAAAATCTACTAGCATTGTTGGAAAACTTTGCCCTAAAATTTTCAAAGAAAGATTCCCTAATAACTAGGAATACCCACTAAGAGCTTGTATGAGAGACCTTCTCATTGCGTAAGTATCTTAGATGGTGGGCACTTAAGTCTCTATAAAGTCTTGTATGCACCTCCCAATACAAATTCTTTTTCTCTTAGCATCTTAATCACTTAAAGATAATGTAGGAAACATATCTACTAACATACAACCATCCCACATATTTAGGCATAATAAGTCATTAGGCATTGGAATGATTATGATGCAAAGAGATATGTCTTCTTACCACCAAGGGATTGTATCACCTTTAATCCTACAATTAGCATTAAAAGTGAGAATTGGTAATTGGTTTTAAATGAAAATATGTTAAACAAAGGAAGAGTCCAACCTATTATATAGAGAAAAGGATTAATGAGAAATTAGTACCTATTTACTTATAGTAAATAAAGGCTCAATTTAAAACATCTCATTAAATAACATCTCATTAAAATGCAAAGGAAAAAAATAAAAATAAAAAAGAGGCATAAGAAAAGGAGAGGTGAAAATTTATTAAATTAAACAAGTATAAGGGCTTATTTTTCTTAGCTCACCCATTTATCATAGAAAAATAAGTTGCAACTCATTTAGAAATCTCAGTACAGAAGGATCCTTGTCGTCTACTTCTTCTTCCTTTAAGTCAGTATGGCTAGAGGGAGTAGTACTTCCAAAAGAGATTTTAAGCCAAATAATCTCAAGCTTATGTTTCATGGCTTGCTTAAGCAAATCACACATAAGCTAGTGACAACAAGTACCTTTTCGCTTGAACTTGTCCTTTAAGTCCCACACTTTGATATTAACAGCCTTAAAAGAAACATTAAAGGCCTTTAGTTTTTTTTTTTCAAATCTTAGATAAGTGCATCTACATATTTCTTTGTGAAAGTTAGCTTGCCAACTTAATCTTCGAGTCAAGCATAGACCTCCCCTTTTTTGTGCATCAAATTAGTGTGATTAAAAATCCTACTTAATTTCTCCACACACTAAAAATGGTTAGTCTTATGCTAAAAGATGCCTTTCAAACCAATCACAACTTAAAAAATGTTATCCTCAAAGTTAATAAAATCTATTGATGCCTTTATGTCCATTTAAGAGCTTTAAGATACCTTAATTGCTTCAAAAGACAACCCTTTGTCCTTTGAAGCATCCATTAGCTTTAGAATCATTAGATGATAGTTGTCTAGACGACTATCCTTTCCCCTTCAATACTTTAGCATTAACAACAAAAGATGGAATAGGAAGAATCATTAACATAGATTAATTGGTCATACTCCCTTCTTTATAACTTAAGGTCATTTTATCTACTACCTTACCCCTGAATAAAAGGATAAAGTGTCCATTCAATAACTCTATACACCTATCATGGCTCTTTAAGCCAACATTTCTAACAAAAACCTTTAAATTCTTCTTTTTCTTTTTTTTCTTCTTTGACTTATTCGTAAGCCTTTATAAGAAAAAGGCCTTAATTGTCTCTATATTCTTAAACATAAGATGGAAATCTCAAATAGATAACATATCTATAGTATTATGACTATGACAATTCTAAAGGATGATCACCATTCAATAGACTTACTAGAAAAAGAAAAATCATTAATGTCTATATTGGTATCCACATTAAGGTTTAGGCTAAAAGTGTCAATTTCTCAGTCAACTCCCCAGCTAATCCTTACTTGATCCTTAATCCTAATCCTAGGCAAAACTTCTAACCATGAAATTTAAAACCCTAATTCTTTTACTCCTTTATATCCCTTAAAATTTAAATGATAAATGAGATCACAAGGATACATTGCATTCTAATTGTAAATGAACCCCAAAAATATTTGGTAGTTTAAAAAGGAAAGGATGTATACCACTTCCAATTCTAAAAAAGGCTAGGGCATAGTCATACAAAGAAACTATTATGTGTCAATTAAACTCCTTATATGTCTCTCTTTATCCACACTTAACAAGGGTACCAACAGCTACTTAAGGTTAATAAACACCTAGTTGTTAGAGTAACTGTCATTTTCCCCCACTAGCTTTAAGAAGAAAAATGTATACTGCTAGTATTGTCTTTGTTTTATTGCTCCTATTTCCCCATCTAATAAAGATAGATCATAATCACCCCCTCTACACCACTTAACAACATATATACCCTTATCTCTTTTACAGAGGACAACAACAACCTTTTATAAGTAAGTAACATGGCCCCATAACAACCCTCATATGAGTGCTTAGAATTAGGCATTAATTAACTTAGCATAATTATTATATAGGTAAGGAATTCTTTAGGAGCCTATTGTAGAGGAAAATATATTTTGATAATTAAATGATCCAAATATATATTAATAAAGTTGATAAGCAAGCAATAAGCCTTCTAAGAAAATGCAAGAACCACTAAATTTATGCCCTTAAGAAACTAATAGTGACTATAAAAGTAGGGATTCTTTCAAAGATCCTTATAAGTGTAAGAAGCCCAAGGACATTTGACACACTATAGTATAGCATAGGATATATAGACTTTAGGATCGTCTTTTTTAAACTAAGTTTTATTATAATCAACCATAACAATGTTATGGTTAAGGGCACCTATATAAGGGTGTTTGTGCAAGAAAATATCTAAAGTCATAAATGGTCTCTTAAGTTTTAAAATGTAATACTTGTGACTTACCATATCTATTTAGATGAGGATTTTGATAGGAGTACAACCATTTATCTATTTTAAGTCTTAATAGTATTATCATAAAGAGTAAAAGGAAGAAAAAGAAATGTCATTTAAGGGGTTAAAAAGCTCTCATAAATAAAATGAGCATTAAAAGTCAACAAAAGTAAGGTATATGACACACCTCTCCTAATCACATGTTAAGGCATAAAAAGCTTTTAATAAATTTCTTTTTTTTTCAAAAAAGGAAAATGTAAAGAATTGTGAATAATGCAAAGGTCAATAAAAATTGATTCATTTATAAGCCCAAGTCCTAAGTTACTACAAAATCAATTAAGATAAGGGCCTAAATCTTAAGGAAGTATAAGGTTAAGCAATTAATCACTTCTCTTTATCAAAATTAAATGCTTCACCCTAAAATTGCTTAAGAAAGGAATCCAACAATTGGGGTTAATGATGGTCAAGGTTGATGTTTGACTACATATCCTTAAGTTTGTCTCTCTAAATGTTGAATGTTAATTCAAGAATCTTCGAGAAGATGGTCAACACTACTTTTTCAATCCACTAGAAGTTTTTAGTAGTCAGACCAAGAATACCCTTTTGGGAAACTCAAAGCTCTTTTTGTAAGCTCTCAACTTTCCTTTAAAGTTCTTTTGAGCCTTTAACATTTTTTTTAGAGGTAAGATATATACTTCTCTACCTTATTAGCTAAACATTTAACCTTCTTTATCTATTAATTTATCTCTTCAAACTTAATACACCAGTAAACATTATTTTTCTTAAGAAGCATTCTATCTTACCTTAACTTTCTAGCCAAATTCCTTATGTCAATATTCTATAAGACTAATAACTCTTAATTAAGTTAAGCATGATGAGAACCATGGAGATGATGGGTGGAAGGTTTCAGAAGATACAAAAAATCCAACACAAGCTAGAGCTTCAATTGATGCAAGAGGTCCATTGCAAATTCCAGAAGGCCCAATAACACGAGCTAGGGCCAGAAAGATCAAAGAAGTACTAAATGGGCTGATTTTGGACATTCAGGCCAACCAGGCTTCAAATGGTGCGAATACAAGTTTTAAAAGAAGCCCAGGCCTATTTAATATAATTGGACTACTTAAATAGGTCAAAATAAGTGATAGCATTCACTCCTAAATAGGAGTTCATTGTATGTGCTGGAAGTAGTCCGAAATCCCTCCAAAATAGGGATTTCTCCTAAATAGGAATTTTGCCTCTTTAGGATTGCTATCTAAGCCTATAAATAGGCACCCCTTGTAAGCTTTGGACATATACAACTTTGAGTGAAATAAACAGCAAGGGTTTTTCTCCCTCGGTTCTTTTCAAGAACTAAAGAACTTATCAAGAGGTAATTCTTCTTGTGGCGTTCAAATCGACTTATCACTCCCAATTCCTTCCTTTTCTGGAGTGTGGCGTCCATATCCATCTTGAATACCCTAGGTTCGTCTTCCTTCGAATATTGGGTCTAGGGTTTGTATCATTCACCTCTGATTTAGCTTTCCTGGTTGCTCTTTGATTCATTGTGTGCGTTGGGTCCCTAAGCCACGTCTTTTTGGGGTTTTCCGCATCAGCATCCTTCTTAGAAAAGGGAGTCACTTCTCTTTTTACCCCTTTATTAATCAAATACCCTCTCTTTCTTCTAAGAGGCTTTGGTTTCATCTACACACTATTTCCCCTCAGCCATATAAGAATTCTTCTTAATATAAATCTCAAGGTAAGCATTATAATTGAAGGGTTTTGTAAGGATCAACCTAGAAATGGCCCTTTAAATAAGCTCTTAAGTGCTTAGCTTTTTAAGCTAATCAAGGATAATATAGTCATTACTCATCAAAACAAGGCATTTATTTTACTAGGTTTTATGGTTCCACACAAGTAGGTAGGATATACATTAAGGTTCTTAAAGCATATGAACTTATCTTTGAACTCTTGTTTATAAGAATCTTCTCTTAGTCTTACTTTACATTTAACTCAACATAAGGATTAATATAACCCACTATAGTTTTGTATCTTCTTAAAATCTTAAAGATACAAAAGGAATTAGATGTTAAAAGCACAACTAATCTTCCAAGTAGCCTCCTTTATCTTGATAAGATTTAACTAACTATTAGGTTTTAGTTGTGCGAGAGCAATCTAGTAACGCTCAAAGATAAACAAGATCAACCCTCATGTCAAGACTAGTGTAAATAGATGCAAACCCTTTAAGTGCTTTACAACCCCACTCAAAAGAGTTAGGGACATAAATTTAGATAGTCTTTATATCCATTTGGCACATATATCCCTTAAAGAATCCCAAACTAGTTTTTAAGGGAATGAACTTGCCCATTTTAATGATGCAATCAATAAATCCATTGAGGATGCTAAAAAGAATATCACTATCACTTTCATTGGATTTGTTGCCCTTAATAACCATTACCATAGAAATAACCTCTTTATACTCTACATAAACCTCAACTCCTAAGAACTCGAATTAAGGGAAAGTTTATCCAAGTAAAGTGCTACTAGAGAATAATGAAGAAGTATCCCTTAAAAATAAGAAAGACTAATAAGAGGATAAGGTGCTCACCTTGTCACTAGATGTCATGACAAATAATAAGGAAAGAAGCAAGGAAAGGAGAAACTATATTGTAGGCAAATCACTCCAAAAAACTAAGCAAAGGATAAGGTAAAGGGATAATAACCATTGTTTATAAAGACAAAAAGTAGTCCTAAATAAATCTAACAATCACAAGATAGAGAGGGCATGTCATTCAAGATACATCAATAGTTGATGGAATTTTAGTTCTTAAGGAATACCTTAAAGGAAACTTAAAGAATATAGTAGCTCCTACGCTAAGCTCTTCAGAGAAATTGGAACTTTCAAAAAAGGATGATACATAATAATAAAAATTTTTATGAACCACTAATGAGCCCTTAAGCCGACCCAATAATACTTGACATACTCATCCTTGACTTAGTCTAGTAAACTCTATCTCCCTTTATCAAACACGTCACCCTATGAATCCCGCATATGTATCTCACTTGAATTATTCTTCTTACCATATGACAACATCTAAATAAATATACTATAGACATCATTTTTAAGGTACACATTAATTATTCCCTTATATATCAATCTCATGTCATGCTTTATTAATTCAGCCATTGAGTGCTAACAACAAGTTTCAACTTAGCACCTCTTAGTCTTTCCTTCTCTTGCAAGTTACAAACTCACTTTGATCATAGTGTTCACGCCTAAATCCTCCTTAACCTAATTTCATTCAAATATTTACTTAATTAATAAAATATTTAAATTTTAATATTTTGATGATTAATTATATATCTAAGTATTTAAGTTACATAAAATATTTGACTAGTGTTTGAAAGAAAATATACTCCCAAATTATCAAATATATATAAACTAATAATAAAATTCTTATTTTCATAAGTATCCAAAGAAATATTTTTTGATATGAATTTTTATACCTTAGATAGGAGTTCTGCACATTACTTGCAAGAAGTTGACCAAATTGTTAGATTAACATGTGTGGCAAAATTATATCAAAGCAAAAATTAAGTACCTCGATACATGAAAATGGCATAACTAATAAAATCAGTTGACAGCTTGACAAAAAGTTGTTGCATTTAAATAATAAAATTTACGCTGAATAAAATAGGTAAAATAAACGCATAATACTGATGCAATTAAATAATGTAATGTTCACGCAAGCTTTCTTGTCATTTAAATAAAATTAATTTATTATTTTATTATTACGGTTGTCATCTGCATGACACGCGTCCGGCGACCAAGGACAAAGTCAAGGCCGCTTTCTGCTTTTTGTGGTTTTTGTCTGGTTAAAATCTATGGTTCATTCACACCGATCCAAAGCGTGACAAAGATAAGACCATTCATTCTCTGAGAAATTCAGAACAGCTCACGCGGCTAATCCAAAAATTCGAAAAATCGAACGGAACCCACCCGATCAGACCAATCCAAAAAAAAAAAAAGCAAAAAAAAAAAAAATGTCGAACGCATAAACAGTTGTGGAGTCCTTGTCAGAATTACACGAAATGCACTCTCCTAATCCGTCGCGCTTGTCTCAGCCGGCCGACCCGGTGGACACATCTCCGCTACTTACTCATTCTATAGCTGACCACCTCCTCCGGAGCCGTCGTCTCCTGCGGCATCCTCCACCGCCGCTCCGAGGAATGGCTGTTAGGCTCCTCCGGCAGGCCAGCAGCCGGCGAATGCTGCTCCGCGAGGCTTCCGTCAGGCTCCGCGAGAATGCGGCGGAGCAGCTGGAGGAGAGGCAGAGCGACTGGGCTTACTCGAAGCCGGTGATTGTGCTGGACGTGCTCTGGAATCTGGCGCTCGTGGCAATCGTGGTGGCGGTGCTGGGGCTGAGCGCGCAGGAGAAGCCGGACGTGCCGCTAAGGCTGTGGATAATTGGGTATGGTTTGCAGTGTTTGTTTCATGCCGGATGCGTGATTTCCGAGTACAGAAGGCGGCGAGAAGAGAGGAATTCTGGGTTTAGTTCTAATGGGAGTTGGAGAAGTGGAGATTCCAGCTCGGGATCCAGAAGCGATGGAGGGAATTCGTTTGAATATGGAACCTGGCAGCGTGGCAGTGACGACGATAGTAGGTCAATTTCTGAACTCTGATTTGTTATTTTCATGGTTGTCCCCAAGTATGAGAGGACAAGTTTCAACCTTCGTATCGAAAAGAAACGATGTTGCCTTTTGTTTTAAGATTTTAACTCATGAATTGTTCTGTGGGTTTTCGGTCTGCAATCTTTGAACTTTCTTTTACACTGATTTATGTCTGTTAGCATGAACGAAATTTAGGCTGTCCCTTTGTGAAATTTGAATTCATTATGTAGAAGAGTCAGAAGTGATGGTTCGTTTACTTTAATTGAGATTATAAAAATGGAATTGCTCGTTATGATTGGTTGCAGCGTGGCAAAGCATCTGGAATCTGCAAATACAATGTTTTCGTTCGTCTGGTGGATCATTGGTTTCTACTGGGTAACTGCTAGTGGCCAAAATCTGATGCACGATTCACCTCAGCTTTACTGGTTTGAATCAAATTTCCTATAATGTAGTTTTAGCTTATTAAACATGTTCCCACCTTTCTCTTTTTTTTATCTTTATTGACATGTTTATTGGTTTCTTTTGCAGGTTATGTATTTCATTTCTTGCTTTTGACGTGGTCTTTGTAATTATCTGTGTTGCCATTGCAAGTCTCATTGGCCTGGCCATTTGCTGCTGCCTTCCCTGTATAATTGGAATCTTATATGCTATGACAGATAGGGTAATACACTTTCATCGTCTCCCTTTTTGGAGCATTTCAATTGATTTGTTTTCCCCACGTAGACAACACACGCACGATTGAGCATTTGTTTAAGTCTAGGACCGGAGAAACTTGTCTGTGCAGGCAGAGCCTGTATAAAAATTAAGTAACCAATCTGATTGAAATTGGTTCCAGATACCTCTTTGTCCCTTGTAGTCATTTCCTATGTCATGCAAAAATTGTAATTAGGTAAAGTTTTGAGTAACCGACAACACAGAACTCCAGCTCCAATTTAAAGATATGATTGATGATCCTCAACAGAACTTGTATTAGGTAAAGTTTGGAGCATTGAAACTGATGACAGGAATTCCAGTTCCAGTCTAAAAGATATGATTGATGGTCCTGAACAGTCTGTTCAGTTATCCCTGAAAACTAGGAAGTGATGAGTCCCTTTTGTTTTTTTGTTTTTTTTTCCTCCTTTTTTCTCTTTGGTTCTTAAGGATGGGGATGGGGGATTTGAACCCTGTTTGCTTATATACAAGATACAGCTATGCTATACCTAAGTTCTATGAGTGATGAAAATTTAAATTTGCTCAACCCAGCCAACCTTTGATGGGGCTCCCAGTGCTTTCTTTATCTCTTTGGAAGATCTGTTGTCATATAGCTGGAATAATGGCAGAGGTCCAATTATACCTCCTTGATAAGAAACTATGCCCTGCTGTTCAAGCATTTGTACTATGACTTGAATGTTTTCTGTGTACAGAGCGAAGTTGACTGATTTGCTTTTGTTAATCTATCTCAATTTTAGTCAACATTCTTGCCTGATTTTTGCATCCCCATTAATATTGAAAGCAGGAGGGAGCTACAAAGGAAGAGATTGATCAATTACCAAAGTTCAAGTTCTGCAGAATAGGGGATTTTGATAAAGTTAATGGTGAAGTTCAAGAATCTTTGGGAGGGATGATGATTGAATGTGACACTGACACACCTTCTGAACAAAACCTCTCCCATGAGGATGCTGTAAGTATTATTACAATAGCAGAAGTTTGTTTTCTGATCTTGAGAAATGTCCAGCAATTGATGGCACACATGGCTTCAGAAAAATTGTTTGAACCCTTGGGCAACCCCTTCCCTTTTTATCTTTGGAGGACATGTCAGTCCACTATCCCAGCATCTTCATTCCCCATGGAATTGTCTAATTGCTCTGCTTCTTAAGGCAGAGATTTCCATTTCAGTTCTTTATTTAAATTTAACTGCTCTAACAGAAATCTTGGTTTACATCACAGGAATGTTGCATTTGCCTCTCTGCCTACGATGATGGTACTGAAATTCGTGAACTTCCTTGTCACCACCATTTCCATTGCATGTGCATAGATAAGTGGCTTTATATCAATGCAATTTGCCCTCTCTGCAAATTAAACATTCTAAAGGCTGGCAACCAAAGTGACAATGAAGAAGCATAGAAAAAAGCAGGTTTCCCAGCGAAGTGTTGTGTAGTGCCATACACCACAAGTACCTTGTTGACATCTGCATATTTTTTGTTGGGAGGCAGATCTAGCTGTTATTATTTACTGGAGTAACCTTATTGTATTACCATGTGTAGTTTGTATGTGTTCTTTGTAAGTAATGTACATGATCTTTCTGATTATTATTGTATTAGATCCGGAATTTGTCCTTTTTCTGGTTTTGGAGTACTACATGATTCTTCACTCTGCTGGCCACCACTGTCGACACATCTCCACTCCTAATCTTAGTAGACACGCATCTTCATACAACACTGATGTTGGTGAAACTACAACTTCTGCCAATGTAGGAATTTTTTTGCCCACAAAGGAAATCTGCTCAGAAGAAAATGTGAGGTGGTGTCACAGTACTATGAATCAGCCTTCAAATCAGTCAACCGTGCTTTAGTGGCGTGCCTCTAGGTTCAACGTGGTCGGCTCTTTTCATCCCTTGGCATGACAGTCTGGGATCAGCCAAAACATGGTCTTTGGGAAATGGGTTACTTTCTCGCGAAGAGTCTTGATTCAGATGGATTAGAGATAACGGTTATGATAGCCTGTGCAGTTTGGAGGGCTTGAAAACTGCAAATCTTTGAAAGTAGGATCTTCAACAACCCCAGGTTTGGGATATGGGGTTGAAGCTATTAGCGGACTATAAGGCTGCCGATGAACCCCCACCACAAGTGATGTCAAATAAGTCCAGTTGCTATTGGAGACCACCCGAGATTGGAACTATGAAAGTCAACGCTGATGCATCATTATTGTCCAAGGGTGGTGGTCTCCTGGCATTGGCATTGTCATCAGGAAGTACGAGGGACGAATCATTTTGGCCATGTCAAGACAATATGGATGGTTGATCCTTTCTATAGATCCCAATGTCCCTCCAAAAAATTGGAAACTGGAGAACTAGAGTGTAACCCAAGGAACTGGCCTTGAGTGAATTTTGACCATGCCAAATAAGGATATTCACAGCTCGTGTATGATGCATAATCAATGGGGGAAGGCCAATGAGTTGATGTCACCGCATGGTATATGATCCAAATCAAGATGCATCTGAGGCCTGACAAACTTTACTTGCCATACCTTCTTGCATTGATGCTCGCCGACCCGATGACTCTTGTAAGTGGAACAAGGGACTTTGTTTCTGCCGCCGCGCTTACCGTCTGTTCGGGTTTGAAATAATCATTTAAAAAGAAAATAGTGAGAAGAAAAAATTATTTTTTAATAGTTGTTGAGATAGATTAGAAATAGATAAAAAAAAAAAAACAATAATGAAAGTAATATTTTTTTGTTTAAATATAATGAGAAAATAGAAAGATAGAAAATCTATTTGTATAAAATAATAATTATAACCCCCCCCCTCTCCACTCCCCCGTTAAGACTTTAATAGTGTGAAAATGTTGGTTTTGCCCTTTTCTTAACATGAGATCAAATACGTGCACAAATCAATTCAACGTCCGATTACCCCAGCCAAGCCCATCTCCATTTGTCGACAGATTGGAAGATGCAGAGAAGATACATCGATCTGTTAACATGTTCCATTTACTTCAATCAAACCAGAGATCCGTGGAGATGACGTAAGCGAAGGACCATGTTTTTCTCCAATTTAATGTGTGTTAACCAAACCAAAAAAAATGCATTGTCTATTGGGAATATGCGGTCAATTTCATCAAATCGGTCATGATTTTCTCAAATAAACATGAATGAATCCAATGTGACAAGCCAAAAATTGGAAAAACGTGCAAGTTTTAGGTGGGGTCTCGGAGACCCGGATAAGCTAAAAAGACGTGAATTCTGTCTAACGAAGAAAAAAGGAGGGCATGAGATGCTATCCCAAACAGGTTCAAAACAATGAGAAACGCCTGGAGAGCTTAGAATCTTTCTTTTTAGAGCAGCTCCAAGTTCCAAAAGGTGGTTCGTGTCAGGACACAATCTATGTCTCAAATGCACAGTTGATAAAAAGAAGTAGAATATTCCAAGACTTCATTTCAAATTTGCCAAAGCAATCTAAGCAACGAAGCAAAGTCTAACACTAATGCACAATTGATAAAGATGAAAGGCACGCGCTGATCTTGATCCACTCCAGACCAAGACAGAAAATGTTATCGACAGGTCTATTACAACTGAAAAAATATGAAAAATAAAGTCTACTAAATCAAATTGAGTGAAGCAACCTATCCAAAAATTACACTTTAAATAAGGAGAGGGACGTGTATTTTATATAATATATACAATTTTACATCCAATCTCTAATCATTAATAAGTTAAGATGCACCTTACATAGATAACTAAATTAAAATATCCCAAGTCTATCCAACATTGAAATGCTTACTTCTACTATCTACAAGACAAAAATTATCAAACTTAGTACGTACTTTTTAACTAGAGATTACAAAAACTCAATGAATACATAATAAAGTTGCCATAACCACCAACATTAGAAGTTTTCATGCGATTAAAGACTCATATATTACATTCCATTCATAAAATTCATTAGTAATTTATGTTGCCCCTTGTCAAGAATGCTAATGAACCATCTTGCTACCTCTTTGATAAGAAACTATATGCAAATTGAAGACCACATTTTACATTCCATTCATAAAATCCATTAACAATTTCTATTGCTCCTCATCGAGAACACTAAAGAATTGTCTCGCTCTCTATTGATTCTTTGATAAGAAGCTATATGCAAATAGAAAAAAATGAGAGATGTACTCCAATGCGCTTTAATTGTTGATAAATTCCTTTTTCCTGATAAACATGAGGTCGGCCGCTTTCCAAAACTTTAAGAAACTTCTCTACAATACGAATTTCTTCCTTAATGATTTTATTGTCTTTTTCTAAAACTATGGACATGTTGTTAACCCCCATGTTAAGCTTTTCAAACTGATTTTTTGGCATTTCCATTAAGCCTGCTTTAAGCTTCGTTCCAAAATCCAAGTGACTTGCACGAGGGTGAATGTTTTGGACTAAATGCATTATTGTTCCTACCAGAATTACTTGCGTCATTAGTGAATAAATGAGCAGCAAACATCATAACTTGATTATTTGCACTATTCAAGTTAAAAAATGAGGAGCTCCCCTCATTTAGTCCAAAACATTCACCCTCATTGCTCCTCACCTTGTTTCTTACTCTAAAAGCTTATGCTCCAGTTATTCTTTCTCCCCATAAAGCTTATGAGGCTTGTCGTGGTTATGGACTGGAGTCCACATCCATCTTCTAGCTTCTACTCTCTCCTACAATTTGTTACAGCTTTAGTGTAATTAATGACAACTAATACAACTGATGGGCATATTGATACCTGGATTAGTTGACCTCATACTTCACTTGTAGCTTCAAACATCTTAGTGAATGGGTTCCAAGACAACCCACTCAAGCCATGGAACAAAATCCTTGCAATCATTCAAATGACTTTTTAGAGTTTTCAAACTATTCCAAATATTTAATATTTGAATGATTGGACCAAAGTGTTATTGCAAGGTGTTCACCGTATTCAGGTAAGCAGTGTGTGCAAAAGTCCTATCAGGCCTATTATCTTTATGTTGTTCCTCGAGCATGCAGTCAATCAAAACATCGTCTGTTTCATTAATCTATATTAATTTACTGCTTTGATCTATAATACCGCCTCTCGCATTAAAAGTATCGCCCCTTTCATTAGTTTTCTCCAAAATTGAGTTAGTTATCTTTCTTTCTCTCTACATCGTCAGCCTGTATTACCTTTTCAATCATATAATATGGGGAATGAAATACTATAATCAAACATACTTTTAGTCATCATTCAACACCATAAAAATTACAGTGACTTACTTCTTCTTCATAATAATAAATAACTCGAAAAATCACATAAATAATCAAATTACAAGTTGACTAACAATCCAAAATAGTACTTATAATAAGAAACATAAATGCACTAACATATAAATTTAGTGATTACAAGAAGAAAATATTGGTTCTTTTAGGTACATTGGTGATCTTCCCACATAAATGCAGCAATGTTATCCCTTACGAGCATTTTTTGCCTATGGTTAACTTATACACTAGTTGATCCACTCACATCATCAGTGTTTGCTGCCTCTTGTAACAACTCTCTTATCTATTTTAGCACTTATTTTTTCTTCGTGATCAACACCCATCAGAAAATTATGTACCATACAACATGTTGACACTATTTTAGTCATTATATCACGTGAATGATGTAGTTTGTTCCCACTTGCTATAATTGGGATTCTTTTTTTGACCACACCAAATGATCTTTCAATCATACTGCGAAGGGAAGTATGATGATG
The DNA here is from genome assembly GCA_019804595.1 of Bruguiera parviflora. Lineage (NCBI taxonomy): Eukaryota > Viridiplantae > Streptophyta > Magnoliopsida > Malpighiales > Rhizophoraceae > Bruguiera > Bruguiera parviflora. The sequence continues at coordinate 2,941,393 of CM034053.1, forward strand.
ATTAAATAGTTCTTTAGCATTTTGAGGAGCACAAATTTTGAGTACTCTTTTAAGTGGTAGCGAACACCTCTATACGACGTGACCAATCCAATCCGCAATGAAAAACCCATATCCCCAAGATAAAATTTTTCCAAAACCAAAAGTAAATAAATTAATATAAAACTAAACTCAAATTACCTAATAACCGTCATATAATTATAGTTATCTCTAGGAATAGTGAATTTGTCTTCCCTTATTAGTGCATTCTTAAACACCCTGGAAATCAAATGTTGTTCCCTTTTACCCGACTAACATATACGTAAATTTCACATCAAATGAACATGTGAATAACACATGTTGTGTTGGTCAATCTTTCCTTCCTTAATATCTGAGAGCATCTGACTGCGATACCTTTACACTAATATATGTGTCATCAATGGCTCCAACACAAGCTTGTATGGAATAAGCAATATCTTATATACTATTTTAAAACATAAACAATTAGTAACATAGACATGATTATTTTTCAAAAATGAATTAGAAATCTGTTACCTTAAAATAAGGATGGAATTTAAAATTATTCATGATTTGCGGAGAGGCCTTTATTTCATTTGGTTGTCTAAGGAATTCTACCTCAAGAGATATTACAGCTCATAGAACATTGTGAAAGTGACGACTCTAATAAAAGTTAAGGGGGTGACATTTCAAATTTTGACCTAATATAAGCAAGAACTTAACACCCTAATCTTTAACAGTAGCAGGGCGGAAGTCTCTTAATTAACTTTTAGTTCTTAATATTACAAAAAATTGAGTGAAAGTTTAAGGACCCATGCACACAACATCTTGACAAATCCTTTCATTTTCAGTGAGTTGTCTTATAAGTTACTGTCATCTAAGATTTTGCTCACTATTAGCGTTTTGGCTTAGAGGTTTATGCAACAATAAATCATGAGTCCACATCAAGTGTAAGGCACGAATAATGTAACAAATAAGTTAAAAACCACGACCATTGTTCTTTGCCGCTTGTAGTACTCCCTAATGCTTTTGCGTATAGGTTGTGATGTGACAGTATCTACGATTTTGTCATCAAATGTAAGATCACCACTTGTCATCCAATTAATATCATTATTTTGTTCATTATCCATCTAATTACACACAAAAACCAAAGATTGCATAAAAGGCTAATCATTAGGAACAGTATTAAATGTAACATGCATTTTTTGTGAATATATATTAAACAATTTATTTTAAATAAGACAAGAAAGAAACTTATTCAAAAAGTACAAAAAAATAAAAAATAAAAAATAATAATAATAATAATAATAATAGAATTACTATCAAGTACATTATATAGTATATGATCAACTCATAAAACTTACAATTTAAACATGACTAGCTTAGTTAAACTTGGAGTGAAATAAGAGAAAGGAGGATGAAGGCCTCAAAGATAATTGTTACCATGGAGAACAAAATAGTATGAATTAATGGACTAACACAATAGCTACAAAGTTATAGATTGGGATGACTGAACTATCTAAAACGCAATATTAAAAGTGGAAATTTAGAAATTAAAACATGAAAATTGTTTCTTAACTACATATTTATTTTCAATTAGGGAGAGAGTGTGGGTGTGTGCTTACATATAGTCATTTAAAATTGGGATGTCTCCATGATGAATATACAATGAATTAAGAATTATTGGAAATCCACTTATTAGTAAGAAATTAAAGAGTAAACAATAACACTAACACCCAAAGTTGTGTAAAAGTGGTTTGTTTTAGACAACCTCAATAGACTACCTCTTTAAAGACTAATCAATCAATTATTTATAGAAATAAATACAATAATCTGAACTAAAAAAACCCACCAAAGCCAAACAAGTAGAAAATCTCCAAGAATCACTCCACTGTTTAAGATTTCTAATCAAAGCTAGCTAATCTAAAAGGACGACAAAATAGTAAGTGACAACAACATATGAACCAAAATGAAGATGAAAGAAGAACATTTAAATGTAAAAAAGAAATTAAAAAAAGGGCTTCTAAGTTGGTAAAAAAGTATATACAAATTTTTAAAAAACATTGTAATAAATATGTACCAATAAAAGTAATTGTTGAAAGTAAATATGAATTTAAAATAATTGTTTCAAGAAATTACATAGAATAAAGAAGATCCAATGCACACTCCCATCCAACTATAAAGTATTTTTTCTTAATAAAATATATATTTTAGAATGATAAAACATGTTTTTAGTATAAAATAGGCATCGAAAACCTTAAGGTGTAAGCTTTTATAAGGTAAACTTTTGTCCTTATACCCCGCATAAAAATAAAACACACCTAACCTATAAAAAGAAAAATAACACTAACCCATAAAAGGAAAAATACCAACATTGAATACGAAATGACCAAGTTTGAGAAGGATTACAATGCCTTTATCTCAAGCAATTCAGACCTATCACCATTTTTCCCTAGCTAAAAAGAGTAAAAAAAATTATCAACAGAGCCCAACCGAGCCTAACAATTAAAAATTAGAAAAAGAAAACAGAGAAAGAAAGAGAATGAATCACATTAATAACCTTGGATTGTAAGTTCTCATTACCAACCATTATCGATTTCTTTGGCCAATTAACATCACTAATGTACGTGTACACAATTGCCATTGAAAGAGAAACTTGAAACTATGGTATCATAATTGATTAGATCATATCTACTTGCGTAACACATCATGAAAAAATATGCATCATAATAGAAAGTATCATATTCCTTAAAGGAAATTTGATTAGATCATCATAAATGACAACTTATATGACTTGCATGCATCACAAAGGAACTTAACTATTTGACTTGATTTATATGACTTACATATACCAAAAATCAGTTTTGTTTCATTCAAGTGTCATGATATACCAACCTAGGTGTTAGACTCCTTCGAACATCTCTATAAAATGAAACATAACAATTTATCAATTTTGTTATTCTCTAAACTAGTTGTTATAGTAGCTTAGAGAATATTGTAAATACAAATTAAAAGGTAAAAAAAAAAAGGTGCGAAAACATTATTATTGGACATTTTCAAATCAAGATAAGGGTAGTAATATACAACTAATTTCAAAACCTCTTCTAATTAGTGAAGACCATTCAACAATCAAATAAAAACCCTTCACTAGGAAGCTATGACTAAACCAATGAGTAATTTTTTAAATTACCCAAAGTAACTAAAGGAGAATACCTAACATTGCTAAGAAGGTCAAATCAAAAATCTTTCTTTTGGCAATTAACCCCTAAACAAACAAAAAGTTGGTAGCCAAAGCCATGACCAAACAATAAATCCATTTGTAAGAGTGGTATCCATAGTTACCACTTGATAAAAATGAAATAAGGAGCCACAATCAAATTCTTAAGTAATTTAGCAATCTAAAATTATTTATTAATTGCCTTTATTCTATATAAGAAAATTGGCTTAAGAAATGGGTGAAAGGAAAAACAAAATGAACGATAATGTGTTTACAACAAATCAATAATAGGTATTAAGAATAAATAATGAAATCTCTTAGAAATTACACCGATTAAGATTAAAAATTTTGAAAAAAAATTACAAAATAATGGTGTTGGGAGAAACTTATTTTAAAGATCTTGTCAATATTGATGGTGAACAAAGGAAAAAGCAATCTAACAATCATGTTCCATACATTTTGCTCTTAAAAGGAATGATTAAAAAAAAAAGAGTATATTGCAAATGGGTTGGTGAGAGTAATTAGGGGTAGGTTAAAGGTATTTTGGTATTTATCCACCTAATATCATTACTATGTCTCAGTTTTTCCTAATTTTCTCATTTTTTCTAATTAAAATGATGAGAAAAGATCTCAATAAGCCCCATGTAGTATTCTTATCTTAAACAAGTACAAAGGTCCAAGTTATAGCACTAAGAGTAAGTCAAATTACTACTAAAACTTGAAAAAACTCATAAAGAGGGTCCAGATGACCCATGTCAAGAGTGATTACATACCAACAAATGACCCAAATAACTATAAAAAGGGTCCAAATGATAACGAAAATGGTGATGGGCCAGTGAAGAGAAGAAGTTGAAGAAAGAAATACAACCCTTGATGTTAAGTGTTTGCTTGAAAGGTAAAAATGATTTTTGAAAGTAAAGATGAATTCAATGAAGTTATATCCAAGTATGATTTAGAGATAAGATTCAATATCTGATAAAATAAGAATGAAAAGAGAAGACTTTCACTTAAATGAAGCAATAGGTTTCCATGGAAGGCTTCTAAGTTGTTTGTGATTAAAATCTACACGCTTGATCATTAGTGTACAAAGCCAAACAAAAGTACAATGCTAGCATCAAAGTTCTTGTCCAAATACTTAAGGAATAAGATTTTGGAGAAGTCAAACATGAAGTTAAAAGAGCTAAGTAATATGTGTAAAAAACACTACAAAATTTATGTGACTATGGAAATGTGTAAAATAGTGAAACAAATGGTCTTAAAGGAAAAGGATGGGTCTTACTTAAAGTAATGTAAAAGATTATGGGACTATAAAGTAGAGTTAATAACTAGTAATCTTAGAAGTATATGCGAGATTAATGTTAAACTTAGAAAAGTTGGTAATCCAACAATATTTTGAGAATATACCTATGCTTTAATGCATGCAAGCAGGATTAAAGGTCAAGTTATAAGAAAATTTTAAAGGTTAATGGTTGTTTCCTAAAAGGGATTTACAAAGGTTAAATACTAAGTCTAGTAAACAAGGATGCTTACAACCACATGTTCCCTATAACCTAAGTAATGGTTCTGGTGGAATGCAAAGACTCATGGGCTTGGTTTCCACAATTGCTTAGGTTTGACTTACAATTTAAGGATAGAAATAACTATATTATCATTTCCGACAAGCAAAAGGTATATATTTAATTTTTTCACATAAACAATTATTGTTGTTTACTTTATGTTTTGTATCTTATTGTGAAATATTAAAACTTATAAGGGCTCTTAAAAGTCATGCATGAAGTAATGACAAATATTATCCATAAAATATGTGTTTGGCATGTCTTTATGAATTGGCTAAAAAAAATGGTAAAGATTTGATTTAAGATATTAGTGCTTGAGGTATGCCTAATCAATATATGTTAAAAACTTGGAAGTTTACTTAAAGAAATTAGAGGGCCTTGTACCAAGAGTTGTTAAAAGCTTACATAATTATGACCAATTAAAAACTTAGTGTAGAGAATATATTACACTCGACAATTGTAGTGACCTAGTAAAAAACATGTGTGAAACCTTTAATGGTTGAATATTAGAAGCTAGGGAAAGACCAATTATCATAATGTTTAAGCAAATTAAGATCATCGTCATCTATAAGTTTATGCAACAATGAGAAAGGGCAAAAAAAAAAAAAAAAAGGGCATTATGAACATAACCCATTAATTATTGATATTATTGAAAAGAAGATGTAACTGCACTTGAGTGTTCATTGTTATGGAATGGTGCAGATGGCTCTAAGGTGGTAAAAAGAGACAAAAAGCATACAGTCTTCCTCAATACTTAGAAATGCAATTATAGGGCATTGGAATTGATAAAAATCCCATGTTAGCATGCAATATATGTCATTAATAATGTTAAGCTACCTTTGGAGTCACAAATATCACCTTTGTACCTAAAAGACATTTTTTTTTATTATTTATCAAAAGTCATTATAACCCAAAAGGGGTCAAGTTTTCTAGCCAAGAATTGACTTGGAGAAACCTTTGCCACCTAAAATTTATGTCATGTTAGGTATACCTAAAAAAGCAAGGTGGAAAGATAAAAATGAACTTTAAAAAGTATCAAAAAAATGGTACAACAACATTTAAAGTATTTAAACAAGGATAATAACCAAAGTGTAAAAAATATAGGTAAAGAGGACATAATATGAAGATATATAAGAAGGTCAATTCTTATAACTAGTTTATTTAAATCCTTTATTAACTTATTAATTTTGTTTTCATTTTTCTTGAGCAAATGATTATCTTTGTAATGTAAGTTACAACTAAAGGTAATAAAGTTACTACAATTGAATTTGTGAATGTTCAAGAGATTAGGAATGCTACTACTTATGTAGAAGTTAATCTAAGTGGAAGTGCATTTGCCAACATTAATGATAGTAGAAGTGACTTAAGCATGGCTCCTACATTAAGTTCATTGAAAACCACCAAAGAATTTGCATAACCACCAAAGGGAAAATGACCAGTAAAGTATATAAGAACTAAAAAAAAAATAAGAAATATGACAAAAGATCTACCATATATAAAAAGCTAGGGAATAAGTTTCTAGACCAATACTCAATAACAATAACAAAATAGGAAAGCCTATGTATAATGTAAGCTATTGAAGACGCCTTACTTATTTGTTTCATGAGTCATATATGTGAATTTTACATTATTAAATGACAAATTATAGGTAAAGTCACATGAAACCCTGAGTACTATTAACAAAAGAAAGGTAAACATATGGATCCTATTGAGTATAATGTAACGGGTCGCGGTCATCCCACTCCTATATCGTCAAGGAAAAGGGGGAACTTAGGTCTTATAAGCGGGTGTACAACACACCCCAACAAGCTGCCTTTTGGGGAGAAAGTAATGACTCCGTGATAGAGTAATATCAGAGCTTACCCCTCCCGCTGTAGGACCTTGACTTGGCGTGGAATGCCGAGAACCCCCGGTTTCACCAGCTCGGTGCGTGTCTAAGAACATCGACGAGGACATTAATGAATTCAGTATGGGAGAATATAATGGGTTGCAGTCATCTCACTCCCATATTGTCAAGGAAAAGGAGAACTTGAGCCTTATAAGCGGGTGTACTGCACACCCCAATAGGTTGTCTTTTGGGGAGAAGGTAATGACTCCGTGATAATAAGCTACCTTTCCAACTTAGTGGAATTGAATACCAAGGCTAACTAAACATCACAAATGGATAGCTACAACAAGTCTACATCCTACATTTAACCATTTTCAATGTCAACTAGATCGAATACACCTATATATAATGGTTCTTATTTATTGGAGGCACAACAAAAAAGGAAAAGTCTGTAAAGATATTATAAAATTGAAGGAAACAGTTTAGAGGTTTTTAGTTTGAATGTAACATAGGAGATATTTGTTTCAATTTCAATATGAAGATTTGATAGTAGAGATTTATCTATTCAATCAAATGCACCTAACCAAGAGAAATTGAATGGGCATGTTAATGCTTTGCTTTGATAATATTTTAGACCATGACATGTAATTATTTTCTTTTTTGTCAAACATTATGGTGTTTGGTTACATTTATGGGAATCTAACAATGACAAATATGTAAAAGTCCTTTTTTGGTTGCTACTAATATAGGACATCTTATATTTTAGACCTTATTAAAGAAGTGTCAATTCTGCTATGTTAATTAGAAGTCTTTACAATCAATATATGTCATTCAACATATTAAGCAATACAAATACAAGCTTTTCATTTGATAGAAATAAAGATATATTGACATGAAATGTCTTTACTTACTTAACATCATCTAAAATAGAGACCATAAACTGAAAATCAAACTTAATATTATAACCATTTTGTTAATTATTGATTCCTTCTTCAGGTTGATTGCTTTACAATTCCTCTTGAAGTCATTATTTGCAAGCTTTATCTTTAACATCATCATTTCATTAATCAAGTCATCATTGCCACTCTCACTTGTAATTGTATTAGACTAAATCTTAGAAATACAACTCCCAATTACTCTCTTTAGTGCATTAATTTGCTTTCATTGTGACTTATTTATTTATTTTGCATGATTAGAAAACTTACTATCTTCTTAGACAAAATATCAATGTGGACATACCAAAAGAAAGTAATATCACCAGGGTACCTATCTCATAAATGAACAAGACTTTAAAGAAAAAACACAATCATTGAAATAATAAGGTAATGAACAAATTATTATCTCCTAATTTTACAAATAAACAAAAGATTACATTGAATTTTCCAAGTAATGCAAAACTTTATATTTAGGGCAAGATCAAAATCATCTTTCTAAATTTCTTTTTATCCAAGAAATAGACAAATAAGTCACTTGTTTGCATTTATACCTAATTAAGTTGCAATTTCCACTAACATCTTACTCGCTTGTAAACTTAAATGACTTGAAAGAGTATAATAACACCACTTGATGAATAATTAATTTCTTAAAGGAAGGAACAAATTGAAGAAGAAGTTATACCCAATTTAAGAAGAAGGGAAAAATTGAATGTAAAACAAAAGTACCTAACTTGCAAAATTAATCAAAATAAAAAGGTTTTGGCAAATAAAATCAAGTTATTAATAATATTAAATTTTCAAATTATTATATTTGAACAACTTAAAATATTTAAATTCTAATAATATTAAATATAAAAAAATTAATAGAAATTTAATAAAATTTTATTTTTATTTTATAAAAATATTGAAAATAATTATCTTTACTATGTCAACAATAATTTACTAATATGACATTATAACATATATAAATGGTGCACATTTTGACTTACCAATGAATTAATAGTCATTAACAAAAAATGGTGATAAAGTATATGTGAAAGGTGAATTTTAAATAAAAAGAACAATAGTAAATGAAAATACCAAAAATACTATAATGTAATTAAAATTTTATTTTTTACCCTATCAATTATGCTTTTGGTTTTAGTGCATTATCAAAAATATTTGTGCACCTTATAACATAATTTTTTACTTAAAAATGAAAATTCAAATTTCTATTAATTTAAAATTTTAAAAAAATTATGTGTATAAAAAAGTTTTATAATTTTAATTTTGCTGTTAAAAAAAGATATTTTAAGTATTCAAGAGTATAATATCATATTTCAAAATAACAAGAGATTACTAGATTTGTACTTGTTTCATTATGATTGTTTCTAACTAATTTTATAATTATTAACTTTTAGCAAATGAATATATAATGCATTGAAATTAATTATCCGGATGATATTATGGTCTAATCATAAAATTGTATGGTTTTGATGTTTTTCTGTAGGAAAAATATAATTATTTAGTGTGCAATTGATAAGTATCTGTGGACTTAATGTATAAAATATGAAATCGTTTGGGTTAAATTATAATATCTCTAAATAAACGGCACATAAAAATAAGCCACGCGAAGAAAAAGGAGGAATTTCTAAAACTTTCCGTTACAAAAGTGGGCCCCAACAGGAGTAAAATACAATAATTCGGTTTTGAAATTTGAAAAGTGAAGTCCCGTTTCACGCATCTGGCTGGCTGGCCATCCATGTCTCTCTCTCTCTCTCTCTCTCTCTCTCTCTCCCTCTCGTCTCATCAATTGTCGAGTCGATCGATCCATCCCTCTTCTGCTCTCCCCCCCTCTCTCTCTCTCTCTCTCTCTCAATTCCCAAATCCAAAAGAAGACCTTCAACCTCAGCCATCTGTGACGTCGTCGACCGCCTCCGGTGCCAAGTCCATCTTCTACGGCGGAACCTTCGCCCAAAATTCACGACCTAAGCCGGCCGGCGAGGCTCCCATTTCTCTCAACTCGTAAGTGTCGACGTTCTGACGCGTTTCTCAATCCTTCAGTCTCTTCCATTTCTTGCTGTTCGCAAATGCGTGAGCGAACATTGTTTTTTTCTGTTCTCTCTCTCTCTCTCTGTTTTTTTTTTTTTTTAAATATAATTTTAAAGGGTGTCGGCAGAGATAGGTTCACGACATGTCGACTCTTCCAAATGATCATCCCCTTTTGCAAGTGGAAACCGCTTATGGGTCGCTTCTATATGAGTTGCAGGTACAAGAGAGTCCCTTTTAAGACAAAAGAATCCTTTGTGTTTTGCCGCAAAAATTCAGTGCTTTTCCTGTTTTCATTGCAAAATTCAGATAATCTGGGATGAAGTTGGGGAGTCAGATGGTGATAGAGATAAAATGCTGCTTGAGCTTGAACAAGAGTGCCTGGAAGTATATAGAAGAAAGGTAGATCAAGCAAACCGAAATAGAGCTCAGCTAAGGCAAGCTATTGCTGATTCCGAAGCAGAACTCGCAGCAATCTGTTCTGCTATGGGGGAACGTCCTGTGCATATTAGGCAGGCGGGTTTGAATAAATGCTTACTTTTCTCTTCATTTGTCCCTGTGAATATCTGGGGTCGTTCCGCATTCCCTTGTTTTGTTCTTAACTGAGTATTCATGTTCATTTCACTGGTTTGTCTTATTTAAAAGTGCATTTGTTGGAAAGGTTGTGCAAAGGATGGTTTAGAGTAATTGGCATACGAGTTACTTGAAAGTGAAACAGTGCAATAAATTATTAAGGTGGTGTTGACCCACATCATTTTGACCTGGGGATTTCATTACTATTTTTCTTCAATTGTTTTTGGATTAAAAAAAAAAAAATCGTTTGTTGCAGACTGAGCAAAATGCTACAAGTTTGAAAGAGGAGCTTGGAAGAATTATTCCTCAACTGGAGGAGATGCGGAAGAGGAAATCAGACAGAAGAAATCAGTTTGTTGAAGTTTTAGATTTCATACAGAAGATCTCAATTGAAATATGCGGGTTTTCAAATCAGATGTGTGTAGATGAAACTGATCTTTCTTTGAGAAAGCTTGAAGAGTTGCACAGACAGCTGCACGCGCTTCAAAAGGAGAAGGTATGCTTGTTCTCTCTTTTTATCTCATCTTCGTGTTCTACCTGTTGCCATAGATGTTCCTTATTGACTGATGTCTTTCTTTTTACAGAGCGATCGACTGAAGCAGGTCCAGGAGCATCTGGATACTTTGAACTCGCTTTGCTTAGTTCTTGGTATGGATTTCAAGCAAATCGCCCACAAGATTGATCCATGTTTTGGTGATGCTGAAGGACCAAGGAGCATAAGTGATGATACAATTCAGCATTTGGCTGCTACAATACAAAAATTGAGAGAGGTTAAAATACAGAGAATGCAGAAGGTAATATTAGCTGTGGACTTTGTCTCCGTTTTTTGGTTTGCAATATCATTTTTCCTTTCGCCATGTTGTGTCCTTGCATTGCTGCAGCTTCAAGATCTCGCAACTACAATGTTAGAGCTCTGGAATTTGATGGACACTCCTATCGAAGAACAGCAAATGTTTCAGAATGTTACCTGTAACATAGCTGCTTCAGAAGATGAAATAACTGAACCAAACACTCTATCTATGGAGTTTATTAATCATGTGAGTGACAATTTGGAATCTTTTTTTTTTTTTTTTCAATTTCCTGTTCAGCCTATTGGTTTGTAGTTTTCCACAAGATCCAAGTATCTGTCTCAGAAGAATACATGTAATATGCAGGTTGAGCAGGAAGTGTCTCGGCTGGAGGAGCTAAAATCAAGCAAGATGAAAGATCTTGTCCTGAAAAAGAGGGCAGAACTGGAGGAGATCTGTAGAAAGACACATTTGGTTCCCGAAGCAGATGCTGCATTAGAATATGCTATTGAAGCCATAGAGTCTGGTATTAGTCTTGATGCATTTATGATATAGGTAACTGCAACCATTTCTGTATCAGTTTGACAAAATGTTTGCGTCATTCTCATTGGTTTAGGGAATGTGGACCCTGCTAGTGTCCTTGGGCAGATAGAACTCCAAATTGCTAACGTTAAAGAAGAAGCTTTTAGCAGGAAAGATATATTGGAGAAAATTGAGAAATGGCTGGGTGCCTGTGAGGAGGAATGTTGGCTTGAGGAGTATAACAGGGTTAAGTCTCTATGTAATATTTTTGTATCTGTGCTACATCAAATCTACTGTTTCTTGCTAATTGTTGCTTATGGCGATTGTATAGGATGAGAACCGATATAATGCGGGAAAAGGCACTCATCTAAATCTGAAGCGAGCTGAGAAAGCTCGCTCTTTGGTTAACAAACTTCCAGGTGCATGTTGCTTCCTGCAGTTGACAGCCTTAATTAGAGGAGATTATGTGACAAAAGCAACTGAAGTTTTTTCTATTGGGCTACATCTTCTGCGTCTTTTGTGATGTTTCATTCTATTGACATCTTTATATGCTGCTTTTCTTTAGTTTATTCTTGCATGAAAAATTGCATTTTTGATTCTGATGGTTTTAATTGTTTGACCAGACTATCTGTACTATTATTTTCACAATGGATCTCAGCAGATACCTTCTTATTTTCTAGTGGCAAACTTCTTTAGTTTTAAACTTTCCTCATCTCCCCAGGTATGGTCGAGGCATTGGCCTCAAAAACCATGGCATGGGAAAAAGAGAGAGACATTGGGTTCTTTTATGATGGTGTAAGTTCAGTTTTCCTTTCTCAAAGTTTGGTTCCACCCATTTCTTTAGCTATTTATTTTCTTCTTTTTTACCCAAAATTTGGCTGAACCATTTCCTTCAACAACCATTGCTCAGATTCGTCTCCTTTCCATGCTTGAAGAGTATACAATACTTCGGCAGGAGAAAGAAGAAGAAAGGCGGCGGCAGCGGGTATGGATTTCTCCTTTTTTTTCGGTCTCAATCCTTACAGCATGCGCTTACCTTTATTTAGCTAACCTTGTCAGCTAGTACGATTATATCACATCACTAGTTACTGATTCATAATGGACGTTTTTCAGACTGATTGAGAGTATGCTAACAGAGCTTGTTACTCTTGTTTCTTCGATGTAGGATCAGAAGAAACTGCAGGGACAGATCATAGCAGAGCAAGAGGCACTTTATGGGTCAAAACCAAGCCCTTCCAAGTCTCAGGGTATGAAAAAAGCTCCTAGATCTTCAACCGGTGGTGCTAACAATAAAAGACTCTCCCTTGGAGGATCAACACTTCAAACTCCTAAACCTGACGCACCTCACTCCTGTAAAGCTACACCCATTTCCCGTCCTGGCAAGAAGGTTGACCGGATGAACCAAAGCGACCGTTTAAATTACCTCGAAGATGATAGCTTTTCCAATTTATCAGCTGGTAAGTCCTCTGAAGGTGTGTAAAGTTGCAGCTTACAAAGGAGTTGGTATCAAGTATCTTTGCTAAATATTTTCCTTTTTCTTTTAACTGTTTTGGTTGAAGATGATATAATTGAAACTGAGCAATAACGGCTTGCCAATCTCCCTGGGGTCTGGGAAGAACGTCAACTGGTTCTTTACAATTTACTAATTGTTGAAGAAGTAGGTTCTATTTCTTTGAATTCTTTTTGTTGGTTCTGTTAGATGATGTTTGTACAAAGACATGTTATGAGATCAACATGTTGTATATACCATTAAAAGATGAACTTAAGCTCAGCTGGAACTTAACTCTCTATGATTTTGAGGCAATAGCGCTTAAGGTTTAGAAACTTATTTTCTAAGGGATACTACAAAAGCAGCTCCAATGTTCTTTATTTGTTTGGGAAGTGCAGGCATGAAACCAACTGGAATGTTAGCATTTTATTTGACAAAAGTTTGAAGTCCTTTGGCTGATTTGCTATCTTCATTTGTTTCATGACCATCTGCAGGTAGAAGAGGGTTGGATATCACTGGACTAGCCATTAAAAAATACTCGCACGGTGCTGCAAATTCTCATGAACCAGAGTCACCAATGCTGCGAAAACCATTCTCGCCCATAGGTTCTACAGCATCATCAAAAGCCAATATGCAGGAAGAAGCGGCTGTACCAAATGGTGACACACTGAAGAAGACTATTCCAACAAATGGTTTGTCCTTCGCTGCTCCTTTAAAGACAACTTCTGCCACAAACGAGGAAAATAGGACTCCTAAGGCAATGCCAATTCCTGTGCCCACAACACCATCAACAGTTTCAGTTCCAATGCAGACAGCCATAACCCCAGCACCTCCAGCTCTGTGTCGCACTAATCCAGTTGAAGAGATTCCTCAAGAGATTGAATATTCATTTGAGGAAATAAGAGCTGGATTTGTTCTTTCAAGAGCACATATAGGATCAATAATAAAAGCCTGACATTCTAAAGTCTTAGGTGAACTAGAGTTAAGCTGGTGTCATTGCATGTTGATCCATTTGATTCTTTTGTTTTGCTTTTTTCATTTTCTTTTTTCTTCTTATAATTTGAGGGTTTGTTAGGGCACAAGTCAATTGTAATTGGCTTCTTTTGGCAAGTGTTGAAATTGTTTCCTAGCAATCAGTTGTTAGGCTCCATGAAAAGGAAAGCAGAATTTCAGATGCAACGGGTAGCGTGTTGAATGGTGCACTTGTGTGAAAAAAAAAAAAAAAAAACAGGAGACAGAAAGAAAGTGACCGCGCCGTCCAACTGCCCTGGCTGGATGGGAATGAGCGGACTGTTGCCTTGCCTTGCGCAACGGTAAGCACAGAATGGACTAACGAAAAGAGGTTAGCCTGCCTTTAAATGTGGTTAGAAAGTTAGAGATGATTTGCTTTTAGATTAATTTAATTTTATTTGATTTTTTTTATCTTATTTAAATAATTTTGCAAAGATCCTGAACAATTATTAAAATGAGTGGACAAGACTTTGTAAGAACCACTTAAAAATTTTTTGGATTTTCATATTTTTAAGATTTTTATAATAATTTTTTCGAATTATATCTCCTTTTTTTTGAATAATTGTTGAAAAATCAAATTTGTTCATTATTATTTTCTAAATAAATTTTTATTTAAGTATAAAATTATCATTTTTTATCACATTTAATTAATTGTAAAAATATATTTTATTAAAATGATGAAAATTTTTTTATTAGATTTTAACTTAATAGTATAATAAGATTATAGAAATATTTTATTAAAATTTATTTCTAAAAAATTAATTTAAAATTTAAAAAATGTTGTTTATTGATCTTCTTATTCTTAAGTTTTGACGTATTAGTATATTGATGTTTTTGAAAAAAAAAATATTATTTATACGTTATTTTTATTATCCTAAACAAGTTGTTAGGTTTTGTTTTAGTAATTATTTATCTTGATATTTAAATATTTTATAAAGTTTATTTTTTAAAAAAATAACTTTTAACTAATTTAATAATTTCAAATTATTCAAACATTTGAATTAATAGTTAAAGATATTATTTTATATATCAAAATTATAATTATAGATTTAGATAATATATTTTTAAAAATTAATAAATTTAATATCAAAGTTTTTTTTTAATATTATGATCAAATAATGATACAAAATAATTTTGATAACAATCATTAATAGGTGTATTTATTCGTATTATATGTAAATGTTTCCTAATTACATGTACGCAAAAATTAATAATTAAATTTATAAGATTTTAAGGATTTTTCTTTTATAAAAATTTATTGTTTGAATATTTAAATTAACTTAATAAACTTTTTATAGTATTTATAATATAATTACTAAAAAAATTAATAAATATTCTTATTTTATAAATATATATTTTTTAATTTTTTAAATATATTCTAATTTTATAATTTTTATTCTGTTGACTATCTATAAAGTTTTTTTTTTTCATTATAATATATTATATCTATTTCTTTATTTTAATTAAAAGATGTATAAATCATTTTATTTAAAGATGTAGTCAACTTAGACATTACTTATTGTCTATACTTAAAGATTTCTTTTAGTATCAAGATTACTTACCAAACCACCCTTTCTCCTATCATAGGGGTAACTACAAATTCTTAATTGACCTATGTTATTAAAATAATAAAATAAACTTTATCAAGATTAAATTAATCTTAATCATATTAAAAAGTAAGCTAGCTTTCCTCTAATCTTTAATATACCATATCTAACATTTTTTATTTGCATTTTATAAATATGTCTATAGTAATATATTGTATTTGTTGTGAATAATTGTTTTTGCCATCATCTTAGCCGTTACTTTATAACATGAATTAATCCTACGACATGTCTTATTCTTTTCTTATAAAGTATATATTCATTATAATATTTGTTTATTTCATCAATGTGTTTTTCATTCCTTTTCTAATATTAAAATAATATCTTTTTACTTTAGTTATTTCATCTATCATTTAAGCAACAAACTTTAATATCATTATGTCAAAATCAAAATCATGCAATTTCCAATAATAAGTAAGAAAATTATAATTATTATTTTCACATATAAAAGTAAGTAAAAGTCATTTATTGTTTTAAAACTAAATCTAGTATGAATTTAAAAACATAATAAGAATGTAAGAAATTATAAAAACTTAATAAACAAAAATTTTAGAAATTTATCAATAAAGAGAGAGAGGCTTACAAAATTAAGAATGCCTTATGGAATAAACAAGTTAAATACAAGTTTGTAAGAACTCTCTCTTTCTTTCTCCCTAGTTTACTTTAACTTCTTATAATGAGAACAAGCTATTTATAAGTGCAATTTTTGAATTTTAAAGACTTTGAAATCTAAATATCATAAGTTCTCACATTAAAATTTTAATAATTTAGTAATAACTTTATTGCTTACTTGATTTATCATTATTGCCTCTAGACTTTTTTTTTATTTTAAAAAATGTCTTTTTAGTCATAAAATTGTCTAATTAAGTTTGGATTCTTATTGTTAAAGTATGAGTTAGCAATTTGACTTTATCCATCTTCATTAGGTATTTGTGATAATGCCTCTTTTAACATTTTCTTGTAATCTTTAAGAGAGGAGCTTAATGTTAAGGAGACTTGAATCTTACTTTTAGTAATAAGAAATGTTACTCATCTTGCTAAAGGTGCCACAAAATGTATTTTTCCTTGAATTTTATTGTAATAATCAATTGTAGTGTATAATCTAACTTCTTAAGTAAGGACTCTAGACTACCATGAGATATTAACTTGTCTTACTAATATGTGAGGATAAAAAGCATAATATCTTTCTTTAATTGAATAATTTCAACTCAAAATTCATGGTATTTTAAATATGATGGAGAAGTAATAGTTAAGAGAAAAGTTTGTCATTTAGTGCTTTGACTAATATGTATTTCTTGCTTATATCTCATCTAGAAAGATTTATTTATTTAAACTAAAGTTTTTCCATCGGTCATGAAATTAATTGGGAAAGTCCATTAAAATGTTATGATAGAGATATATAAACTAAGAATGATTTTAGTTTCTTAGATATAACACATTAGTCCTAGTGGCAATATAATCATGATAATCATATGTTAGAAATATGAACTCTTGAGAAAATCTCTTATATTAGTAAGTTAACAACGCATTTTTTTAAGCATAAACTATTTTTGTCTAATCTCTTAAAGTTAAAACTCTCATCATCTTGATTTTAAAGAAAGCTATGTAGTTGGGATGTTTTTGATCTCTAGTATAAATAATCTTGACTAATTTAGTATCTATAAGTATGAACTCATAGAATCATTTAATTGTATTTTTATCTTTAAACAACATAGGAGAACTTTGAGGAAAAACTCTAAGAATAATTTGTTTAAAATATAAAGGCTAATGTTCTTTTTCTAATAAACAAATAGGAATTCTTATAAATTTAACAACATATCTTATAAAAGAAAAAAGAGTTTATTCAACAAATGAAAAGGGAGAAACAAGTTAAGAGGTTGTAGTAATGAGAATTGGTTTAATAGGAGAGTAAGGTGAAATAGGTAGAGATGTTCTAATAGCAATAGTTGTGAGGCTACTCCTAATCTTAATTATAAGGCTTTTTTATAATTTTTAGAAAGTTTAACATTTTTTAGTGGTAATTGAACTAGAACAGTAAACTTATTAGTAGAAGATGATTTTAATATGTGATCTTTATATATAAACATTTTAAAGAATTCTTTTGTGACCTTATTACCACTTATCTTAGTAACTATTTATGGCCTTTGAGAAATTCTTTAAAGAGAAAATCATGTAAATAGTTAGAATTATTTTTAATAACTTTAATTTCAAAATCAAAGTTAGAGTGTAAAACTTGCCATTTTGGAAAATTTTATTTGGAAACCAAATGTTTAACATGTTTTTCTAAAATACACTTTATTGGTTAACAATTAATATGAAGTAAGAATTTTTTTGTTAAAAATATCATTGTGAAATGTCATAATGTATAAAATAATACTTAATTTTTTTTTGTTATAGTTAAATAATTAACTTTCAATCTTTGCTAAATTTTAGCATAGTATTTCAACATATATTCTTCATTATGAGCTCTATGTTTTAATATTCCTTCATATCTTAAATTTAAAGTATCAATTTCTATTATTAATAAGGCATTAGGATCAAGAATTTTTAAATTTGACTAATGATTTTATTTTTAATACAACTTATGTCATTTCATTATTCCAATTAGGAGAGTTCTTTCTTAGTCTTATATAAAAAGCAAGACACATAATTTTAAGATTATGAATACAATTAAATATATAATTAAGACATTTTAAAAGTTTTTGTAATTGTTGTCTTTCATTTCATTAAAAAAAATTTACTAACAAATTTTATAAATCTATCTGTAGGAGTAATAATTTCTTAATAAATATTATATTTTAAGATTTTAATTTTAACTTAATATAATTTCATCGTTTTGCTTAAATTACTAAGTCATCATTTTTAATAATATTATGAAAATTTTTAAGATAATTAAAATGTTTTGTTATAGATTTTGAATATATTAATGCATCATTTATACTTACAATTTTAAATTTTATATATATATATATATATATATATATATATATATATTAAATATATCATTAATAACATTTTAGAATTCAAATAATGTATTCTTAACTCCAAATAGTATAATACTCTATTTATAATGTCTAAAGGATATAACAAGAGTAGCTTTGCATTTATCTTTTTTATCTATTAGTATTTTTCAAAATCTAAATTTTTTATTGAATTTGAAAAATATAATTACTCTTGTTAATCATCGAATTAAATCTCTTTTATTAAAAATTGGGCATTTTATTCATTATAATACTTTGTTTAATAATTTGTAATTTATTAGGTGCACCTTTTCCAATTTTTACTTAATTATTAACATAAAAAACATAACATGATCAAGGTGACTTATTTGGTCTAATTCATATCTTATAATATTCTAATAATTTTTTATTTATCTCTATAGGTCTTACTATAACAAGAATTTTTTAATCAAAATTTTTTATATATTATAATTTTATAATCTGCTATTTGTTATTGTAAAATGTTGTTAGTATTTTTAAACAAACTTCATTTTCAAATTGTTTGTAAAAGCTTTTAACAATTTGTTGATTTTCATCTTTTTAAATATCATTTTTTACTCTTTTATAATTTATTTCTTAATTTGAGAAATATAAATTTTTTTCCCTTTGTATTAACATTAACTGCTTAAATATTAATTTATTTTTTAATAAATTAATTTCTAACATCTTTAATTTAGATATAAATTCAAAATAAATGTCTTTATTAATTATTGTAGTGAATATTTCTTGTAAATTTATTTTAAAATGATAAATTTCTATTAAAAAAAGTATTTTTAGAATTAATTATTAACTTAAACCTTATACTAATATAAAAGTATATTTAAAACATATTCGTCCATTCTTTATGTGAACAACTAATAGTTTACAATTAACTTTTAATTTCCTATCATTAGCATTTTTTAATGTTTGCATAATTTTTTCATAATATTTACAAGGAATAATACCCTCTTGTATATAATTATCAGTATCATATAATATTTATTATTTATTATTAAATTTATTTTTATACATTTTTAAAATTTTATTTTATTTATAATATTTAAAATTTTTTTAATATATTTTAGTATCAAGTTCTTTTAAATTTATCTTTTATTCAGTAATATCTAATCTTTGTTTTATTATATTAATATCATTTCTTAATACTTTTATTTTGATTTTTTTTAATTTCTAATCTTTGATTGCAATTTTTTTTATAAAGGTATCACTTTTATTAAAAGGAAATTAAACAAACACTTTATCTAAAGAATAAGGTTGCTTGATTTTAAAAACTATTTCTTTAAATATTAATTTTTTTAAATTTATTAAATATTCTTTTTAAATTTTTGGATTGCTTATTTTATTAATTATAATTGTTATTAGTTCTTTATTTTTTTGAAATAATGTTTATACACTTATGACTAGTACAAAATTTCATACTATCTTTATTATCACTATTTCTTGATTAAAAAATTTACTAGTCTTATATTTTTAATATTTTATCATTCAAATCTTTTAAATCTCCATTTGTATCTAATAATTCTTTTATAAAATTGAGTATTTTTTTTTCATTTTTTCTTCTACTTCTAATACTTGCATTATTTCTTTTAGTTTACATTAGCTTTTATAATATCTTATTTGTTTATATTTATAACAAATTATTTGTTTCTTAGTAATATGAGTTGATTTTTTTTTTCTTTTGTTTAAACTTATTAGGTTTGTAAGACAAGTTGAATGGTTTATTAGGTATATTATAATTTTTAAAATTTTTTTTTTCTTGAAATTCTCATTCTTATCTTTAGAAAGTTAATATAGTTTCATAACCATATTGAGAACAAAATATTCCTAATCCCTTTTTACTTGTAAGTAATTCACTTTTCATTTTTACTCTTAATTTTAAATTCATACATAGTTATAAACTTTTATTATTTATATAAATAATAATTCTCTATATGTTAAAGTATCATAAGGTATATTTTTGTCATATATACTTCTAATCTTAGTTATAACCTTTTTAGCAAATAACTTCGTTAATTCAACAATAAAACATTCTTTTTGAAATCAATAATTATAATTTAATCTAATAAAAACTTTAGTTAAAAATATATTTTTATACTATCTAAAATCTTATATAGTTGAGCAATTAAAATTAAAAAGTATTTTTGAAAATTTTTGTTGAAATTGATTAAAATCTCCTATAAAATATTTAAAGATAATATAAAGTATAGCGTTGGTTTCATTTTCTTTTAATTCCATCCTTACATATTAGAGGTACCTTCTTTTGGTATATTGCTAGAAACTTGTTTAATAGCCTAGAGTAAATTTTTTCTTTCCTTGTGTAATTATCTCAAAATCCTTTTAATATTCCCAATAAGCTTTTTAAAAGATTATTTGCTATAGTTTTAACAAAACTTCCTTTAGATTGATGAACTATGCTACCATTGTCATTTCTTTTAAAACATTAACAATATTATGTTCATTTAATTTATCTATATTATATTCATAAATACTATTTCCATCAAAATTCATATTTAATAAATAAGTATTTTTCATTCAAATAGGAAATAATAAGCAAGAATAAAAGTAAGTATTTTTTCTTCACTTCGATACCATTATATCAAGATTATATTCATAAGGTTTCTAATAATAAGTAAAAAAATTATACTTACTACTTTGACAAATAAAAGTAAGTAAATGATAAATTTCTAAATTTATCATTTATTAAGTTTTAATAATTTTCTTGCATTCTCATTATGTTTTTAAATTCATGCTTAATTGAATTTCTAAATAATAAACAACATTTACTTACTTTTATTCACAAAAATAATATTTATAATTTTCTTCCTGGTTAGGAGATCAAAAAGTATTTAAGATTTTCACTCTAAACGACATTCTCAACTTTGTAAGCTTTTCTTCCTCATTAATAAATTTCTAAAATTTTTGTTTATTAAGTTTTTATAATATTTTTACATTCTCATTCTAGTTTTAAAGTTATGTTAAATTAAATTTTAAAATAATAAATAATGTTTACTTAAAGGAGGTTCATCTTTGCCTTCTCTTGAAACATTGGTCAAATAAATTAATTATTCGATATTTTACTAATAATTTTATTTTTAATATAATTTATGTCATTTCATTATTTTATTAAAGAAAGTTCTTTCTTAAATGTTTATACAAAGGAAAGCATATAGTTTCAAAATTAAAAATAAAATTAAGAAAGTAATTAAGATATATAATTACTATTTTTCTCTTATTTTATTAAAAAATTTATTAACTTTATTAATTTATTTATTAGAATAATAATTTTTTAATAAATATTATACCTAATTTTAACTTAACATATATATATATTCACAAAAACTACTAAGTCATTATTTTTAATAATATAATAAAATTTCTTAAAATAATTATAACATTCTATTATAAATTTTGAATATATTAGTACATTATTTATATAGACAATTATAAAATTGATATATAAATTAAATATATCATTCATAATAATTCTAGATTTTAACCATTATAAACAGATAAAAGAGATAAATATAAAATTATTATCCCTATATCTTTCAAATATTATAAATAAAATGTTATATTATCTAAATTAAAAAGTATACTAGTTCAAAATATTATAAATAATATAACATTCATAATAATACTCTAAGGACACATTCAAAATAAATTTATATTTATTTTTTTATTTATTTATATTTATTAAAATTCAGATTTATTATAAATAATATATTTAATCTATAAACAAAATTTATAATTATTTCTAAATAATGTATTGATATACTCAAAATCTATAACAAAACATTTTAGTCATTAGGTTCTCGAAACTTTTATATGATCAATTTAACGATGTTATGCCATTTGGACTCAACATTTCCCCGCCAGGCGTCATCTTCGCCTTGCCTCGAAACGCAAGGACGATCAATCATTTAAAGCAACCGAAGTACGTTTGCTTGATCTTCATACGTGATTAGATCCCGAGTGTGCTGAAATTACTACGTCTCCGTGTTGGACTTGAAGATGCTGACACAGTGCATACAAAATTGCATTCAACGGATAAAAAAAAAAAAAAAAATTATACACAAGTAATGCAGATAGATTGAATGAGTAAGCCAGCAGTTTAAAAATAATTTTCATTTATTACCCATATCAATTCCACAACTAGTATCCTTCTTTTTATTATTTTCGTTGTCAGTCGCACAAGTATCAACTTATTGTTGACACCCTCCAACAGGTAAAAGCCTAATAACGAGTGCCACTCACACAGTGTGCTAAAATGATTACCAATCTGCAAGAGAATAAAAATGGACCATTTGCCAGAAGAGGAATTGGACATTGAATGTCAACCAAAAAAACAAACAAAGAAATGAGCAATGATCAAAAGAAATCGGGTGAATAAAGCTCCTAATTTCTTCTCCAATCTCAAACTACATCAAATTCCTACCATGTTGTGGTCTGAATGAAACTCCTGTGTCTGCATAATCTTTTAAAGATGTTATAGGCATAAGAAATGTCGGATGGCGTAAGAGTTTGCTCACCTGTATGCAAAATGCATCGTATATTGTACAAGTCGAAAAGGAAGGGTGCTTTGAGGAGACCTGGCAGAAAGCCTACGACAATTTATAGTAGGAGTCAACTGCAGGCAATACTCTGGGTATGGTGCTGGATGGAATCCCATTCTATGATACATGCATATGCAAGCACTTTTGCACAGATATCTTAGCCGAGAGACCTTTCAGTTTCTGGGAAATGGGGGGGAGAAAGAAGGGGCCCTTGTTATTGGATGAACCCACATTGTTAGCATCAATTATGTTGGATGTACATGGATGTTGTGATTGGTGCTGATGGTTAGAGCCATCCTCATTGTCCTCTATTCACGAGGCACCACTACAGTTAGTCGTGTTGATGGTTTCTATCGAAGTTCTAAAATCTCTTTTTCTTATAACTGGTGGATTGCTTCTAAAACTCCTTGCCGCACTCCTCAATACAGACTCTGGACTGCTGAAACTGGGAGATTTTCCTGTATTAACGGGGCACCACTACAATAAGTCACATTGACAGTTTCTATCATAGTTCTCAAATCTCTTTTTCTTATAATTGATGGAGTGTTTTTAAAATTCCTTGTTGCACTCCACAATACAGACTCTGGACTGCTGAAATTGGGAGATTTTCCTGTATTATGAAAAGCCAGAGAGACACAGAAAACTGGACTTGCTGCAATACAGACATCCATACCTTTACTTCTCTCATTAAGTTCGTCTATCATCACAGAAAGAATAGCTGATTAGTTTGGCCGTGCTAATAGATCCATTTATACTGCCTTACACAGTTTCCAGTCAGCAAAGATATTATAATACGAGAATAAATATTATCAGTTTTTCATAAACACCAGGAACATTAAATGAAGTACCCAAAGAGAGAGAAAAACGTGCAGGTGGGGCTTCCAAAGATGAATGACGGTTACTATCTGCAGGCTCATGGGTTCTTTCACATAAATTCTGAGACTTCCCAAGAACACCAGGAGGAGTATTACAAGATCTAATAGGCCTCTTGGAGAAGTCATGGTGCGCATACTCAATTGTATCAGCATAATTTGTAACTTTTGCCTTACACTCTTCCCCCATCCCATGCAGTAGGATTTCTAGCATCTATGGTCTCAGTCATTAGCCTGGCTGAATCCTTCATTCCCTTTCTCAGAGATTCACAACCTTCTTTATCACAAGTTAGTAATTGACCCTCCTTTCCATTAACATCTCCAAGGACCAGATCCATGGAACAAGTGTCACCACATATTTCCAAGTTCATCTTCTGATCAAAGGTTTGCTTGCCCACCTCTGATCTCCTTATTTCACCTTTTGTCTTATGAGCATATTGACGAATGCCACAAATTGTAAATGAATCTAATCTCTCACTTACTGAGCAGTTCCAATGATTTCTAATTGAATTTTCTGTCCTGAAAATTTCCAGCAGATACCAATTAAGGTAAGCTTCCAGATCCGAAACAAACAAGGAGTTTCCTGAAGAGAATAGAGAGAGTGCAATGTCGCCTATTGAAGACCTATTATAAACTCAGTTTACCAAGATTGCATACACAGTTTACAGCACTGAGATTAGGTTCCTTGGCCAGGCTATGCAACTTTCAGAGGAATGGATGCATCTCATCATATTACAGGAGAGGTCCTAACCCATCTTTGTTATGCCAACCACAAAAAGGTTCTACTGCAAGCAAAAAGAAAAAGAAGGGTAGGGAGAGACAGGATGCAAAAGTTTTGTAGTGGTACCTTCCTTGCAGAAACTTCGCAATCTCAACCCACTTGTTCCCATACATTGGATGGACCACATTGAGAGTCATTTCCTCTTGTTTGGTCCATGCAGTCATCTTTATGTCAGGGTTTCAATGGTTGTGCCACCTGAAACAGACACATCATTATTACCACAGTCTTCCTAATGACCAAAGAAGCAGAATCCGCATTAATTCAAAACATAATCATGCAAAAGGATTTAGCCAAGTACATCTCTTGACATTGCTTGCCAATGTGCCCCGGCAAGTACTTGGCTATTTTGGACCATTTCTTATTCCCATACTTTCCCACAAGCTCACAAATGCCGTCATCTTCCTGCAGAAAGTGGGGAAGTATGATATATAGAACTTTTTTTTTTTTTTTCAGAAAATAAACTTATCCAAAACCACTAAGTACAAGTATTGTAAATTTGTGTGTGCCAACAAAAAAAAAAAAAAGAGTAATGTAAATTTTCACCTCCTTTTTCCAGGGTCCTTTAACAAGATCAGGATTGAGAACCTTCTGCCAGCGATGCAGACATTGAACATCTGTTCTGCTGGGGACACACTCAGGTGCAAAAGATCACAAGTTCATCATAAGGGAAGTTACACACATACAAGCATACATACATACATACTAGAAAATGGCACTGAACGAGGAAAATAATCAATACCAATCTTCTACGAGTTTCTGCGATTGAATTTTTTGACTGAAGCAGCTAAGAATTTGTCCTATCACAAGAAAACTCAATGCATTGTGTTGATCCGGAAAGCTCATCAAAATTAAAGTAAATTCTGAGAAAAACAGTTACATAAGCAACATTTTCCACTCACTCAATAACCAATATAGAGTTCGTCTGGCTATTAAACCAACTTATAAGAAATTCATGAGATATATATATATATATATAGACACGCGGACACAAACACAGACACAGACAAATGAACACACACGCGCACGCTTTCTCACACACACACACACACACACACTGACCTCTTCCTCTGTCCAGCCTCCCTCGGTTGATCTTCTAGCGGGACCAGTGGCTCTTCTAAAACATAAATAAGCCCATCCAGCCAGCCGAACAAGTATCAACTTAAATCTCCATATCAATAAAGCAAAAGCACACTACAGCAAAACAAACCAACCAAAAATAAAAAAAAATAAAAAATAAAAACAGAGAGAGAGAGAGCCTAAAAAGTTTTGAATATTTTTCTGTTGTGATGGAAAAAGACTTGAGACATCAATGAATCCGTTCGTGACACTTGAACAAAAAACAAAGAGTAAGGAAGGAAATCACGTCACCATATAATATAATATGGAAGAACTAACCCTTGAACAGATACTGAATTCAAAACTGCAATATTGGCACAGTTTCTATCAGTGACTGAACCAGCAGAAGTAGCCGAGCCTTTCTTTCTCGAATCAGAATTGCCCTCTTTAGCTTCTCCTCTCACGATCTCTCCCACTCCCGCCCCAGTTAGTATTAATATTAAAATATTAATTAATCACAGAAAGATAAACAAAAAGATTGAAAGACAGTGGGAAGAAAGGAAAACGAGGATTTCCGTCTTGAAAACGCTTGGTTTGTTTTTCTGGAGAAACAACGCAGAAACGCAAAAGTTAAATAGCTTTTTCACTTTTTAGAGAGGGGGAGTGTGTCTGTATTCTAGAGCGAATTGAGATGATAAAGAAGAAGTCTGGGGCTCTTTGTGTGTGTGTGTGTGTGTGTGTGTGTGTGTGTGTGAAAGTTTCGCGGGAAAAGAGAGAGAATGAGGAAAGATTGCCGAAGAGTGGAGGGGAGCAGACGGTGGCAGAGAGGGCAGCGCGTGCCAGTCCTAAACGGCAATTTTATCTGGTTCCTAATTCCACAGTTATAAATCAATAAATGAAAAACCGCATGCTGATATATATATATATATATATAAGTAATATACGTGTATTAGTATTACCGAATTTTTTTAAAAGAGAATTAGGATTCTAAAAAATATTTATTTAGTAGTTTTGCTTAATATTAATATATTTTTTAGTAAATTTTTAAATTTTGTAGTATTTAACATTTAATCAATAATTAATTTGTAATTTTTAAAAAAGTTTTATAAAATTGAAATTTAAACTTACATTTAATTTTTTATACTATAAACTAAATATTATTAGTTTATATTATTATTTTGTTACTTTTTCTTAATCAAATTATTTAATTTTAATTATTAATTCTTTCATCTATATTTATATGTATGTATATTTAATATTGTTAAAATTGAGAAAAATTAATAATTTTAAATAATATTTCAAGTAAAAAATATCTACGTAATAATATTTATTTAATTTTATAATTTTTAATAAAATTTTAACATACTTTTTACAAAATTAAGAGAAAACTTTTCTCTCTTAAAAGCAAAAACATTGACATGACATGTTCCTTATAACTTAAGTTTTTGTGAGAATTTTGTTTTGATAAGTTTTTAAATATTTAATCTCATTTAACAAATAATTTTAAAATTTAACCTAAATATCATTACAAAAGACTACTTTTAAACCAAAAGAAGACTTTTTATAAGATTTTTTACAACCTTTAGCATGATCCTTTAAAGCATATCAAAATCAATTTCTTTGTCAACCTCTCTCTCTTTCTCTTTCAATACTTTTTATATTTTGCCTTTACAAGTGCTTGTAAAAGTGATATGTTCATTATTCGTCAACTATCGACTCTTTATTCCCATAAAAAATATTTATATGTGTTAGATTATTTGTTTTTTTATTTAAAAATTGTGAATTTTATCTTTATATGTATGTTACAAAAAAAAATGGGTAAGGCACTCAAGATGAATTATAAAAAAAGAACCTTTGTTAGGAGTTAAAAGAGCAAATGTGCAAGCATTTTTCATCGAGGGATAGATCCTACAATGGTAATATATTTTCCCTATAAGCTCAGTATTCATGTTATGGATGTTGAGTTTTTGCTCTTCCTTTAATAGTTGTCTTATCATTTTCTTCATTCAAAGTGGATTCCTCTTGCAGATGATATAGATTATACAAAAAATAATCAAATTCTTTTAAAAAGTGAGCAATTGAACTATCTTGATTTATATCTTGAATTAATGAGTTTTTTTTATTAGATAATTATATGAATACTCATTATTTTATTAAATTAAAAAATGTCACACAATATCTAAAAAGTACAGAGTATACACAATATTGATATTATATTCTTATATAATAATAAATATTTAATTTTTTCCAAACAATAAAATCATATTAAACTTGATTCAACTAATCTAACTTTTACTTAAATACTTAATTTCACAAATTAAAAGTGCAATGATAGACTGTTTCTTAGATAATTATAAATAAACAATAATTCCAAAGTTGAAATAATAACTTGAAGTAGTTCTACAATCATTTACATCTCTACCTCAATTATTGTTAGAATAACTTATAAAAGAATAAATATTAGATAAAGAATAAAGTAAGTTATAATCATATGTCCTTTTTATGTAATGCATAATTCTCTTAGTAATTTGCATATGAGATTGACAACTAGATTATATAAACTTGTTCATCAAACTAACTTTATAAAATATGTCAAATCTTGTTCATGTCAAATACATCAAATTTCTAATAATTTACTTAAAATGTGTAAAATTAATAAATACTTCATTACTTTCCTTAAACAATTTAATGTCAACTTATATGAGAATTTTTACAAGATTACAAATAGGCATTTAGAGCTTAAAAGTTTAGTAACATACCTTTTTTGAAAAATAAGTATTTTATCATTTTTTTAAATCACTTCAATACTAAGAAAATAATTTATTAAACCTAAGCATATCATGTCAAATTCATGCATTATAAACTTTTTAAACTCTTCAATCATTATAAGATCATTATTTGTAAAGATTAATACATCAATGTATAAATACATCAATAATATATCACCAAAATCATTAAGTTTTGTATGTAAGGTAAGGTAAAACACATTATGAAGATTATTCTCTAATATTTTACAAATTATATTATAATTCTTATTTTATAGTATATTTACTTATTTTATGATATTTAATCTAATTAGTAATTTTAATTAAATTATTTAAGAAGTATTAAAACTATTTGAGAATTTATTTTTGATTTATCATTAAATGTTTTCTCATTTAGTTAGAATATTTTTTCATTTAGTTAGATAGTTCTACTAATAAACGCATTTAAACCCACAAGTTAAACTATCATACTGAATAAACACTTTTAGTAAAGATGTCAATTTTATCAATATCTTTTTCTTCTAAAAATTTTATTTTTTCAGATTTAATTAAGTATTAACCTTATTTTTACTAAATATTGCGTTAAACAGTATCAGAGTTTGGATTTGTCTCATCTAATATTATGTCAACTTCTTTATGCTTTTATTATGTGTCTGTTGATATCAAAGTTTCAAAATTAACTATAATACTAATCATGTTTAATAACTAATTTAATTTTAATTTCACTTAATTATTTTTATCAAATAAAAATAAAAAACATTAAGTTAATTAAATTTTATTAGAATTATAATTATAATTTTATTATTTTGATATTTTTTATTAGATATCTATAATTCACAAAATGAATAAACTTAAATTTAGTATATTAATATTATTGAAACTTAAAAATAGTTAGTAATTCTAAGCAATTCTTTAAACAAAAAATGCTTATCTAACATCATTTACTTAATTTTAAAATATTTTTTGATAAACTCTTATAGTTTATATTATTTGGCATGAGTTCAATAGTTAATTTATAATCTATTTTTCTATATTAATAGAATTAAAATTTCAATTTGCATTAAGTCATTTTTTTCACACTATAAAATGAAATATATTTATATTATATTATTATTTTTTTTTACTTTCTCTTAATTAAATTACTCACTTTCATATATTATTTTTTTTTATACAATACTTCTTCTTTAAGATTTGTGTCTATAATTAAGTATAGTAATATTATTAATTAAATTAATAATTATAAATTTAGTTATAATTGATATATAATAATAAAATTTACTCCCCTTTCAATCAATAACTTAATTTTAACTTTATTAAATTCCTTCAACATAATTCTAAAATCAAAAACTCTTAAATTAAATAAAATACTAATCATGTTCAATAACAAAATTAAGTTTCATTTTACTTAACTATATTTTTTCAAATATAAATTAAAAGCAAAGTAGTTTATTTAATTGTTATTAAAAATATAACTCAATTTTTTTTATTTTAACACTTTCTATTAGATATTAAGAATCCAAACAACACATGAACATATATATATATATATATTCAAGTTTGCACTTATGTCAAATAAGGTTATTGTGTTTAGTTTAAAGTCATTTGAAAATACCACAGTGATTTTTATAAAATATTTTCTAAAAATGACTCGTTCTTAAGCAAAGAGAAAATTGTTTGGAATTTTCTCAAGACTTTAAAGGTTTTGGGTTTCCTAATTTGGTTCAGATCACTTTATGGGATTTCTTTTAAATGTTTTGAAGAAGAAATTAAAGGGTTTGGTTATCCTTTTGTTAGTTTTGTTTAAGTTTCCTAAGTTCTATTTTAATAGTCTTGATTTCTATTTCAAGTTCTTGTATACTAGGGGCAAATTTTTTAAAGTTTTTCTTAGTTAAAATTATAGTTAGGTCATAGAGAAATCTAGATGTTGATGGGGTTAAATTAAAGGGTTTGGCTTCTTATTTCTATAAGGTTTTCTAGGTATTCTTTCTAAAGGTCAGGATTTGTGATGTATTTAATAAGTTTTACAAGGGTTTGTTAGTCTTTTGTAAAGGTGTTTGCTTCTTTGGATCCTAGTTTAGATTTTAAAGAAGTAGAGGTTTAAAGTTCATATGTTTGGAGAGGTTTTTCATCTAAGTAGTCATAAGAAGGGTCAAAATCAAAATTAAAGAGATTTTAGAGTATGGCTTCTAATTTGGAAATGGTTTATGGTTCTAAGTCTAGTTCTTAGATTTTTTTTTGTTGAGTTTGCAATATTTTGATGTATGTCCTTTCTTTTGACACTTAAAATAGGTGAGGTGTTTGTAAAAGGGCTTAGAGGTGGAAGGTTTTGATTCTGATTTGGATTTGGATGCCTCAGTTTTCCTAAGTTTAGAATAATAGGTTTACTTGTTTATTTGCTTCTAGGAATTTTTGTAAGTACAGTAAGTTTTGGTATAAGGTTTAATGTATTTCTTTTTATTAAGCTCAGAGAGTTTTGGCATTCGTAGGTTAAATTGATAGCAAAAAGTTTCAGTTTCAAAATGAGATTGTTTCATTTCCGATTTAAGATGTTTTTAGAGTTTAAAATCTTAGTAGATCTTGAATCCTTCATATTAGGTAAAACTGATCAATTCTTCATAAGTTAATTAATTATATAGAATTAGGTTTCTATAAGTGGTTTTGATGGTTTGTTAAACTTTTTCTCTTAAAAAGGTTAGAATTCCTATAAAAAATTTTTCTTTCCAAAAAGGTTAGTTAAAGTTTTTTCTAAGTATAATTCTAGTAACAAAAGTATTTTTGTAATCTTAGAATTTACAAAATTTCTTACACTTGAGGTTTATAAGGAACTTAGCATTTTTATCTTTAAGATGAAAAGGGTCACCTATAAAATAAAGAGAAATTATGAGAATAAAAGAGGCTATAACATCTTCAATAAAGTTACATAAGTCAAGAATTTCTTCAAAATAGACCTAAAAATGCCTAGGAAATCAAAGAATAAAGGCAAAGGTCCTATTTAAATCCTAGAGGAGAGATCAATCACTTCCTTAAAATAGCCAAGTCCAAAACCTAATCCATATGCTTTACTAGTAAGAACATAGATAAAATAATGGGCTAATTCATAAGGTCAATCATTAAGACCAACTAAAACCCTAAAAACTTAATCTGTAAAACCCCTAGAAATAGAATTACAAATCCAAAAATGAATGGAAAATATTCAAAAAACTTTAGAAGTTCTCCAAATATTATCTTCTCTCAAAAACCTTTATAAAAAGGATATAGGTAAAGTATCACCCTCTATCCCTTTTACTTCTACAAAAAAGATTCCAAAATTTTCTTTAAAATATTTTGAAAAAAATTATTTTCAAAATATATTTATTATAGAATAAGAATTCTATGATAAAGATCTTTTCAACAACATCCAAAAGATTTCCCCTCTAATATGGTATTTCAAACCTTAAGACCTTTTTAGACCTCAAAACTATTATATGGTCATACTTAAAGTAATAGAGTTAGCCAAATTTAATTTTCCAAGTGTTTGGTTCAAGGTGTTTTAGAGGTTGAGGTTTCGTTGCTCCCTCAAGGATCTAGTTATCAGGAAAGGTAATGTCTTTCCATTAGATAGATCTAAAGATAACAATATTTGAATGAGATAGGTTTATTTACAAGAGAAAGGTCTCTTTTTTGGGATTAAAATTTGTATTTTGATGCAAATGCAAAAATCATAGTTTTATAATGAATTTTGTAAATCAATGTAATCAGAATAGAGCATTCCAACATTTTATAATTATGAGTTTTGATTTGTAAAACCATACTTTGCAAAATGTCTTTATCAAACAAAGATATAATGAGGTTTAGATAATAATTACAAGAAATAAGTCTGGAACAAAGACTACACTATATTAAAGAGGGAAAGAATCTTGGAAATTTGTAAATCCAGTATCCCTAAGGACTGCTATAATATAAGTGTTTAGACTCTTCTTTTTTAAGTAGTTTGATACCTACTTGTACTAAACCAATATGAATGTATTTATAATGCTTGTTTTTTTGGTTTTGTAAAGAATTTTAAGAAAGAAGATGAACATTTTCAAAAGATTTTAAAAGTTTTATATCTCTTTCTTTGATTTTAATTGTAAAATCATTTTTGAAAATATTAAATTTTCAAATTTTGTAAATAGAATCTTTTTAAACTTTAAAAATTTTCCAATCATTAATACCTCTATTGAAATCTTCTAGAGAAATCTCTTTAATATTAGCTATTTTTTGAGATTTAGAGCAATCTAAGGTAGGAGTGTTAGAACAGAAAGTAGTTCGACAAAAAATTGGGTCTATATTTATAAACTAAAGTTTTACACACACTTAGGAATTAGGATTTTACATAGATTTTGGATTTGAGGTTTAAGCACAATAAACTTCCTACAATCTTTTAACAATCACATAAATGTCTTAATGATTCACACATGTCTTAGCAGACAACACAATGACCAATAAGCTTTAAGCATAATACACTTGGAAAGGTAACATGCTTGACACCACAATGTAAGAATATGATTTACACCATAATGCAAAAATGTGAATTAATAAATATGTAAAGTCTACCTTATGTTTCAACCTAAGGAAAACAATCAAGAATGGCTACGATACCACTTGAGGGTGCATAATGGCCAAACACTCGAAAAATTTAAATTTTTATTGATATAACACTTAAGTATAAAGGACAAAGAGATTTACAAGAAGGGATAAGGAAAAAGATTACAATAAGAGGGAGAGAGAAAGGGTGAATTCAAAAATAAGAGTCCAAAAGTTTCTTCTTCAAACTAGCATTAGAGGTCTCCTTATGTTATTGAAAAGCCAAGTTGCTTGAAATAGGCATATGGAATCTCCTTTTTGTAAAGTTGGCATCTTCTTTTTGTAAAGTAACCTTTATTTTTATAAAGTAACCTTTGCTTTTTCAAAAGACACTTTGAAAAGATACTCTTACTTTTGCTTTTGTAAAGTTCAGTAGTTATAAGCACTCTATCTCTACTTTTCCATTGAAAACTATTTTGTTGTTTTATGGATGTCATTCTTGATGTCATCTTTCCATGGTGTTCTCTAAGTCGACCCATCCTTCATTAACAACTAGATTTTCTAGATCATTGATGTCTATTAGATCGTCATGATTATTTAGTTCGTTTAAATAATCTAGTAAATCATCCTCGAGGGGTTCTTTTTAATGATTTATAGTATTAGACCATTTTAGAATTCTCCCTTTCTCTCACCCTTTCATTGTAATCTTCTTCCTTATCCTTTCCTATAAATCTCCTTATTCTCTGTACTTAAGTTTTATATCAATAAAACTTTAAATTTTCCAAATGTTTGGCTGTTGTGCACCCTCAAGTGGTATTAGAGTTTTTTTTTTAATTATTTTCTTTGTATTGTAACATAAGATACACTCTATATGTTTATTGATTCATATTTTTGCATTGTTATATAAAACACAATTTTGTATTATGGTTGTCCATTAGAATATTTATGAGTTGCTAAGACATTTGTGTGACCATTAAGAGTTAATGGATTATAAGAAGTCTATTATAAATAAACCTTAATTCTAGAATCTATGTAAAACCCCAAGTTCTAAGTATGTGTAAAACTTTAATTCACAAATATTAACCCAACCCTTATTCTAGAATCTATGTAAAACCCTAAGTTCTGAGAAAATCTTTTGGATGGTGTTAAAAGGATCTCTATCTTAAAATCCTTATTCTATGACAAATACATTTTGAAAATAATTTTTTCCAAAATATTTTGAAGAAGATTTTAGAATCTTTTTTTTGTAAAAGTAAAAGGATTAGAGGGTGTTTCTTTACCTATATCCTTTCTATAAAGGTCTTTAAGAGAAGATAATATTTAAAGAAATTTTATAGTTTTATAGATATTTTCTATCCATTTTTGGATTTGTAATTTTTTTCTAGGGTTTTTAAGGATTAAGTTTCTAAAGTTTCAACTAGTTTTGAAGATTAACCTTATGAAATAGCCTATTGTTCTATCCAGGTTCTTACTGGTAGAGCATATGGATTAGGTGTGGACTTGTTTGTCTTAAGGAAAAGACTGAGCTCTCCTTCAAGTTTTGAATAGGAGTTTTTCCCTTATTCTTTAAGTTTTTAGGCATCATTAAGTCTATTTTAAAGAAATTCTGGGCTTAGGTAACTCTATTAAAAATGTTATAACTTGCCTTATTCTCACAATTTTTATTTCATAAGTAACCCATCTCACCTTAGAGATAAAAACACTAAATTACATATAAACTTTAGGTGTAGGAAACTTAATGAATTCCAAAACTACAAAAATACTTTTTGTACTAGAGTTATTCTTAAAAAAGACTTTAACCAATCTTTTTATAAAGAAAATTTTTCTTATAAGACATGTAACCCTTTGGAGAAAAGGTTCGATAAACCATCAAAACTGCCTATGGAACCCAATTCCATATGATTGGTTAATTTATGAAGAACTAATTAGTTTTACCTAACAAAAAGGATTCAAGATTTATTAAGATCTCAAACTCCAAAAACATCTTAAAAGGGAAATAAAACATTCTCATTTTAAACCTATAACTTTTTGCCAACAATTCGACCTAGGAATGTCAAAACTCTCTAAGCTCGGTAAGAAGAAATACACCAAACCTTATACTAAAGCTTACCGTACCTATAAAAAATTCCAAAAACAAACAAACAAACAAACCTATTATTCTAAACCAAAGAAAACTAAACATCCAAATCCAAATCAGGATCAAAATCTTTCACTTTTAAGCCTTTTTATTAAGACCCTACCTATTTCTTATTTCAAAAGAAAAGATGCATGTCCAAATATTGCAAACTTAACAAAAAAAATTCAAGAACTACACTTAAAACCCAAAATTGTTTCCAAATTAAAAGCCATACTCCAAAATCTCTCTAATTCTAATTATATCCCTTCTTATCAATACTTAGATAAAGAACCTCTCCAAAAAGATGAATTTCAAACCTTTACTTCTTTAGAATCTGAACCAAGATCCAAAGAAGTAAAACACCCTTAAAAAAACAAACTCTTATCAAACTTCTTAAATACATCACAAATCCTAACCTCTAGAAAGAATACCTAGAAAGCCTTCTAAAATTCTTCCAAAAAAAAAAAAAAAAAG
Organism: Bruguiera parviflora; assembly: GCA_019804595.1. Lineage (NCBI taxonomy): Eukaryota > Viridiplantae > Streptophyta > Magnoliopsida > Malpighiales > Rhizophoraceae > Bruguiera > Bruguiera parviflora. The sequence goes on from CM034053.1 coordinate 2,977,096, forward strand.
AAGCAAAACCCTCTACATTAACTCCATTAACATCTAAACCTCCCAATGACCTACTATAATTTTAACCAAGAAAAACTCTAAAAAATCTACCCCTACTATACAAGAACTCTAAACAGAAATCAAGACTATCAAAATAGAACTTAGGGAACTTAAACAAAATTAACAAAAGGATAACCAAACCCTTTAACATCTTATTTCAAAACATATAGAAAAAAAAAACCCCAACAAGTGTCCTAAACCAAATTAAAAAACCCCAAACCTTCAAAGTCTTGAGAATATTCCAAACAATTTTTTCTTTGCTCTGAAATAAGTCACTTCTAAAAAATATTTCATTAAAATCACTTCGATGTTTTCAAATAATTTCAAACTAGACATAATAACCTTATTTGACATAGAAGTAGACTTAAACTGTATAAAATGAGGAATTGTTCTAAACTATTTTCAAGAAAAAACTAATAAAAAACTTCTAGTTGCAAACAATTTCAAAATAACCATTACAAATAAAACCATTGCTTTTATCCAATATCAACAGTTTTAAATGAAAACTTCTTTTATTCTTATTGAAAATATACATCATATGCTGATCTTAGTAACATTATTCATAAACCTCATTACTCCTTATATTGTTAATTATGATGGTATTACTTTTAAAACAAAATTTCAAAAACTTAATTTTCCTTTTCTTAAAACTCCAAAAACTAGGAATTTGAATTTTATCAAAACTCATTCTATTTATGAAAACAAAATCAATACTCTTGTTTTGGATAAAAGAACAAGACTTTTTTTGTTTACAAAAAGATCTTTCTCTTTAGAGAATTTAAAACTAAATATAAGACCCTACAGTTTTACAAAAAATTTTTGATTTCAAAAAAATTCTCTAAAATGAACTTTATTTTGATCTTCCAAATGTTTTCTAGAATAGGAAATAGCACATAACTTATTTATCCTATAAACCAAACTTCAATGAAAAACAAATCACTACAAAATCTTGACCCATCCAAATAAATATAGAACTTAAAAGTTACTGTAAAAAGGAAATTCAAGATTTGGAGTCTAAAAAACTCATTTCCAAATCCAGGTCACCTTAGTCATAAGTTACTTTCTATGTTAATAAGTCAGCAAAACTAGAAAGAGGTACACTTAGGTTTGTTATTAACTATAAACCTCTTAACAAAACCTTTAAGTGGATTAGATATCATATTTTCAACAAAAATGATTTGTTGCAAAAACTCAATTTTGCCTATACTTTCTCCAAATTTGACATGGAATTTGGATTCTGGAAAATTCAAATTGATCCAAAAGATAAGTAAGAAACTGCTTTCACCATTCTATATAGACAGTATGAATGGAATATGATGTCATTTGGTTTGAAAAATACCCTTTTCAAAATTTCAAAGAATTATGAATGATATTTTTAAGATTTATTCAAAATTTTGTCTTATTTATATTAATGATGTTCTAATTTTTTCAAACTCTATTGAACAACATTTCAAATATTTACAAACATTTTTCTATATTATTTAAACCAAAGGACTTGAGATATCTTAATTTAAAATATCTCTATTCCAAACTAGGGTAAGATTCCTTAGACATTACATCTCTTAAAAAACCATTACTCTCATTAAAAAAGCTCTTTCTTTTACAGATAAATTTCCTAACAAAATCATTAAGAAATCCTAACTTTAGAAATTTTAAGAAGTCTCAATTATATTTTAAATTTGATTCCAAATATAAATCTTATTGTTGAGCCCCTTCATAACCATCTTAAGAAAAACCTTATTCCTTGGATTGTTTAGCATACTACCTTTATCCAATAAATCAAAACCATGGTCAAAAAAATCCTTTATATTCATCTTCCTAACCCTTTACTTTGAAAAAGAGTTAAAGTTAATACCTCTGAATTAGGATATGGAGGTATTCTCAAACAAGTCAAAAAGGGAAAGGAATAAATCATACAATTTGCATCTACACATTAGAATAATTGTGAATGTAATTATTCTACCATTAAAAAAGAAATTTTATCCATTGTCATGTATATTACAAAATTTTAAAGTGATTTACTTAATCAAAAATTTCTTTTATGCATTGATTGTAAATTTACAAAAGAAATTTTACAAAAAAATATTCAAAACATTACATTAAAATAGATTTTTGCGCATTGGCAAGTTATTCTTTCTACATTTGATTTTCAAATTGGTTATATAAGAAAAGCTATAAACTCTATTCCTAATTTCCTAACTCAAGAATTTCTTCAAAATAGACCTAAAGATACCCAGGAAATCAAAGAATACGAGCAAAACTCTTATTTGAAACCTAGAGAAGAGCTTAGTCTCTTCCCTAAAATAATCAAGTCCAAAACCTAATCCATATGCTTTACTAATAAGAACCTATATAGAATAATTGGTCAATTCATAAGGTCAATCCTTAAAACCAACCAAACCCCAGTAACTTAATCCTTAAAAACCCCAAAAATAGAATTACAAATCTAAAAATAAATGGAAAATATCTATAAAACTTTAAAAGTTCTCCAAATATTATTTTCTCTTAAAGACCTCTATAGTGAGGATAAAATTAAAATAACACTCTCTATCCCTTCTACTTCTATAAAGAAGATTCTAAAATCTTATTCAAAATATTTTGAAAAAATTCATTTTCAAAACATATCTGTCATAAAATAAGGATTTTATGATAAAGATCCTTTTTAACATAATCTAATAGATTTTCCCTCTAGGATGGTATTTCAAAAATCAAAACTTTTTTAAACCTTAAAACTACTATACGACTATATTTGAAGTAACAAATTAAGTCAGATTTAAACACTTTTATTTGAATAAAACCCACAATGACCCTGCTTACTTAACTTGTCATATCCTACAAATTATCCCTCCTTATGAATAGGAAACAAAACTTTCAAAACACAGAAGTTTTCCTATTTCCTTTAAAACCATAACAAGTTACTCTTAAACCTTTTCATACTAGAATTACCAACAAGCCTAATATAATACATTCCTTATCCAAAACCAAAAGGATAGTCATTTATAGTTATTTTATTTTGATACCAAAATAAACACCACAAGAATTCCTAACTAGTTCAAACAATAGTGAAACTATTTCGGTTCTACCCCAAATATCCTTATTCCAAAAGTCTAGGAAAGTTATAACTTGTTCAAAACCAAATATAAACCATTTGTGAACAAGAAAAGGTTTACACCATTATTCTTTTTCTTTACAAAATTCTTCCTCTTATGGGTTTTAACCTAGAATCTTAATTAGTAGACCAAGGATGAAACTCGTATACTCATTAAAAAATTTAAAATTAAATGGTAGGACTCATTCAAAATTCCTAAAAAATTGTTAAAACCCAATATAAAAACATAGTTAGATCATGCAAACCAGCTTATTAATCCAACCATTATAGGCCAAGGTTCTAAATACTACTTTCTTGGCACAAAAATCCTATGTTATGATCCCCTTAACAGTAGCCCAAAATGAAGAAGAATATTTTGGAATAATGCAACAATTACTACAATCCAGAAATTCTTCATAAAAGGACTCAGCCCACTTAGGAAATAATGAATCCTTGTCTTTACAGAGTCTACAAAACATTAAAAAAGACTATTTTAGCATACTACCAAAAACAAAACATGCCAAGAATAGTCAAAAGTGAAGTTAACAATTCCTAGATAAAGCAACTTTGCAAATCTACAAAATAATACTTATGATTGCCAAACTTTACAAAAGCAAAAGCAAGAGCATCTTTTCAAAGTGACTTTTGAAAAAGCAAAGGTTACTTTACAAAAAAAAAAGATGTTGGTTTTAAAAAAAAGAGATTCCACCTGCCTATTTCAAGCAACTTGGTTCCTCAATTATATAATGAGACCCTAACATTAATTTGAAGTAAAAGCTTTAGGACTCCTCCCTTTCTTTCTCCCTTTCATTGTAATCTTCTTCCTTATCCCTTCTTATAAATCTCTTCCTCCTCCTCTATACTTAAGTTTTGTATCAATAAAACTTTAAATTTTCCAAGTGTTTGGCTATTACAGACCCTCAAAATCCAAATTTCATGTCAAATTTAAAGAAAATATAAGTAGAATAAAGTTTTTGCAACAAATCCTTTTTATTGGAAATAAGATACTTAATCCATTTAATGGTTTTGTTAAAAGTTTTGTAGTTAACCTGAAGGTATCTCTTTCTAGTTTTGCTAACTTGTTGATGTAGAAAGCACCACATGACTAAGGTGACCTGGATTTAGGGTAGACAAATGGAATTTCCTATTAATAAAGCTAGTATCTTCTTTTTGTAAAATAACCTTTGCTTTTTCAAAAGTCACTTTGAAAAAAATACTCTTATGCACTATGCATATAAAGTCAAATTTAAGAAAAAGTTGGTAATTTGCTTATTTAGTGGTATATGCTTAATTTTAGAAATATTTGAGTATTTAATTCAAAATTTGATTTTTTTAGTAGACTTTAACAATTTATAGCATTTAATATTTACTTTATAGTTAGTTTATAATATTAGTATTTTAATAAAATTAATATTTTAATATACATCTAATTTATTAAATTATGATCAAATATATATTATAATTTATTCAATTTATGTTACCAATTATTTATATATATATTTAAGATTCATATAATGTAAATACTCATAACTAATGAAAATAAGTTTTTAACAAAATATTTATAAATTTTTCTTTTTATTTTCTTAAAGAGAAAAAAAAGAAAAATATATTTCTAAATTTTTTTTCTTTAAAAAACACATAATTTAATTTTTTCCATTTTTTAACTTTTAGGTTTTTTATAAAGCAAAAAATACTTTCAAATTATTTTTCTATTTTTTAAATAAAAAATATTTATAATTTAACTCTTTTTTATTTTTCTCTTTTAAATAAAAATAATTAAAAATATATTGCTTAATAAATATAATAAATTCATAATTTCACAGGCCTAATAATAGTCTAGACAAATATATATCTACACACACACACACACACACACACACACATACACACACACACATATATTTGAAGTTGAGAAAAAATGTGGGCATATGGCAATTTCTCATCATTTCAAAAATTAAAGATATTAAAACATACTATAATTATAAAAATTTGATAAAAATTAAAATAATATTATATAAATCAATTAATATAAATTTAATTGTAATTAAATAAAAATTTTATTTATTAAATCTTATCTTAATTGTAATTAAATATTTATAATTACAAGATTTTCTAACAAACAAAAATAAAAGGAAAAAAAGAAGTAGAAATTACACTCAAATTTTCCTTTTTAATAAGAAAAAAAGAATTACTCAAAAAAAAGGGAAAAAAAACTCTTAAACTTGCCAATATTTTAAAAAAAAAATTACTCTTAATTTTCCTCAAAATGTAGTAACAAAACTACCTAACATTTTTTAATTTTATTTAAAAAATTTCCTTTTAATTTTTTTAAAAAGATTTAAAAGAAAAAAGTTATCCTAAAATAAATTTATTTTAACTAATTATATTTTTCAAATCTAAATTAACCAATAAATTTAGTTTAAACTAAATTTAATTAATCATAAAATATTTTTACATTTTTTAATTAAATATCTAAAACACATGTAATACATAAGCTTAATTTTAGTGTTAGTATATATTACTAAAATTGAGAGAAAAATGATAAAATGCATATATAATAATAGTTGCTTAGTTATAGAAATAATTTAATTATTTGATTCAAGTTCTAATTTAATATTTGATTCAATTTTTAATTTTTTGATAGATTCGCATAGTTTATAACATTTGATATTAACTTAATAATCATTTTATGTTCATATTATTTTAATAAAATTAAAATGTTTACACTAATTTAATTTACCTAATTATAATATAGAACACATTGAATTTATTTAATATATATTAATAATTACTTACATATATTTAAAATTTATATAATATAAATACTCATAATTAAATAAAGTAAAAAATATAATTTTAAAAATAAAAAATAAATATTCTTAAATTCCTTTTAAAAAAATAAGGAAAAATGTTTCTAAATCTTGTCCTTTTCTTGAAAAAAGAAAAATTACTCATAATTAATTTTTTTAAAAAACTTCTTCCAACTTCTCTTTTTGTATTTAAGTAAAAAAATACTTATAATTTAAATTTTTTTATTTTTTTTACTTAAATAAAGCACAAATATAAGAAATCTCTCAATAAATACAATAAACTTATGCTATGTAAATATAATACTATTTTTATATCATAGTTAAATCCTAATTAATATGAATTAAAAAAATATTTTAAGAAAATGTGTCTATTATCCAAAAAAAAAAAAAGATTGCTTTATTTAAAAACATGAGTTATATGTTCTAATTACCAAAAAGAAAAATAGATTAGCATAAATAACCTACACATTCGCTCCTCAATCAATCATGCATTGTGGTTTCAAAAGATTTTTACTTTATTTGAGGACTCTTATCCTAAATTTCTAATTCTAATAATAAAAATGCGAAAAGACGCAAGGCGGGGAATAAGGAAAGTATACGAAAGAAAGAAGGATACCGAACTTCCAGGTTCCAGAGATCCGCGGGCCGTGCTGTTGTAACTTGTTAGTTGTTACTGTTGTATACACAGAGGATCGGCGCTTTTTTTGGTTTTTGGTTTTGACTTCAAAAGCCATGGCTTTAAATGAACACACAATGAAAACAAAACAAAAAGTACATGCATATATATATATATATCAAACCATTGCCTGCCAGCCATCGACCCCAATCCACAAATATTCCAAGGGAAGGGACTGTGGGAAGCATCGAACAGTTTAGGAATATCAATACATATGGCGTACAGCAGTTACAGATGGGCCATACAAGATCATGTGCTTGCTACATGTGTCCCGGAAGGAATTGCCAGGCCTAGCTCCTTGCATTGCTCATCATCTGGCCGAAGGCTCCCTGGAATTGCGCCAAAAGCTCTTCTTGATGTTTCGGACCCTGAAGCCACATGATGAATATACGCTGATACATCATCCATTTTATTCCGCAAATTAAAAGACATTGAAGCAAATTCCTTCAGAGGACCTTTTGATGGTTGCCTTGCCAGTGTTTGATCCAGCTCAGCAACCTTCAAAAATCGCTCTGTGGCAGACTCCCATGACAGCTCATGCCCCTGCGCATCAGTCAACTCAGCAGGCTCTTCAATCAAAGCATTGCATGTGGCCTCGACAAATCTTTTGCTGTTATCGTAAGTTCTACAGTTTGGAAATTGCTTGAAGAACTCGTTTGAAGGATGGTTAGCGCACACAACAATTTTTCCCATTGCCAGTGCTTCTGCCGTGGTTGTGCAAACCACATCTGTGGTGCTTGGATTCACAAACACTTTATAACTGGGAAAGCAACAACAAAGGGCATTATGATAGAACTCTCAATCATAAAGTATAAACAACAGTAGTGAGCATGCCCATGGGTCACCCTATGAAGTTCGTTAATGAAAACGAGTGCAGCCTAAATAACTATATGCAAAGCTACTGGTGTCAAGCGTTGCCTTGAGTAACTCAACTGCCTTGCAATGGAACGACAATAAGGCACTTCCAAAAAATCATTAATAAATAAAGATAGGCCATACTCCCATGTTGTGTAAGAAAGAACCAATGATCAAGAACGAGCTATTCTTTCTTGGATGACAGAGTAGGACTGAACCTACCTGTTATGACAGTTAGAGTGAGAGGGACAAGACAAGAACAAGAGCAGCAGCTTCCTTGTCAAAAGGAGAAGCATTGACGCAGTTTGTCAGGTGGATAACCACACATATTGTCAATTTATGCAGATTAAAATTGGCCTTCTAAAAATTTCTTTAAAGTCAGAAATATTCTAGATAAACCAATTTTGCAAGTTCCTTAACTCTTGGCTTTGGAAACAATATGGGTCAAATACACTCATTAAGGCAATAATGAGTAACCATGAACAATTGACTATGTTATTGGTCAGGTAAATGGAAGATCCTCTCAGTAGGATAAAGTGTTATCGTCCCAACCAAAAGTCACACTGCCATCAAGCCAGCCCATTAGGTGGTGAAGAACCCCCATAAGACAAACACTACTTGCTCTTGATGTGTGAGGAAAGAGGAAAAAAAAAATTGGAACACAAAAGAAGCAGATCATATGGCAGGAGCTTACTTATGGAACACGGGATCAGCATGATCACACCCAGGAAATACTCTGACTACTAGTTCCAACTTTTTAGCAGCTTCCTGTACTTGATCAGAGTCTTCTCCACTGCCATATAAGTCTACCTCAAGCCCAGCTAAATCTTTTTGGTGACTATAAAGAAGTTTAAGGAGCTCCTTGTAGCCTTTGTTCCACACCATCTTTCCTATGTAGTAAACAACTTTAGGCAATGCCTGGTCCCCATTTTTCTGTGGCTTTACTTTTTTCTTGCCAATCTCCAGGAACTTAGGATTCACCCCATGAACATTACAGATGATGGATTTTGGATAATCTTGGGTGGCAGCAGATAATCTGATTACCTGAACTTACATGATGCAGGTAGTTGCATCAGCAAGCAATAGTTTCAATATTGCATCATTAAAGTAAAGATAATGTGGAATCTTGGTGTTCCTATGCGAGAAAATTCTCTTTTAGCACACAGGACACTAATGAAAATGCTAGCCACCTAGGAATCTCATGATCTTGAACATTAATTTCTTACCCAATATGACCCACTACCTGAAGCCATTGCATCCATACTTGGAAGAGGAGGGGGGGTCTATTACTATGGTGCATACCACAGCACAAATATCTCACAAGACTCAACAGATTACTAATATTCTGCTACCCTTTCATTGTTAACCTGCCATTTCTTCTGTCTCGCATATGTGAAAATTAGAAGATGCATACTTGTTTACACAATGAATATTGATGCTAAGTAGGGCATGCCCTTTCTCTTGTGAGGTCAATTCCACATATAACCTGAGATGAACCATACAAATGTAAGTTTCTTGGGAAACACATTCAGAAATTGGACACATTGAGTATTCTCAACTAATTCCCTTCATTTAAATAAGAATTGTCTGCACCAAGGTGCTCTTATAAAGTCAAACCACTAATATGTTATATTAACATGTCCACATTAGTCATTCATTGAGTTACAAAATTTGTATATTACAAGTCACACAGAATTAGTTCACCAAGAAAAAGAGCTTTAATTTGCTAACTTGAATTATGATGAAAAACAGAAATAGATAGCTGTCCAATATCATCTCTAAAAACACAGAAAATTGGAGAAGCATACCTTGTGACAATAGATGCCAACGACCCAAGTATTCAAATGCTTAAGAAGAAGAGCTTTAAATCGTCCATTCTTCTCTCTCTTCACATATTCCAAGTAATTTGTATGTACAATTCCTATTACAAGGCGGAATTTAGATTTCCATCTCTTCCCATGATGAAACCACGTGAGGTGTTCCGGCTCCTCGAGGACAGCAATGTCTGCATCCTCATCAGGAATGACTTCAGAGATATCTCCTGCAGCAAGAATGCTTCCTTTATCTACAGCAAACTGCACCAAGGAAAATGTCAAGAATGGCCATAAAAAAATCACTACTATCCAGTCTAATACATTTGCACCCAGTTACCTTCGCGGGATAAAAAAATATGCTGAAATCTGGTGAAAATGCAATCCGATCATTAAGCCACTGACGGACATATGCTTCATGCTCTGAAGGGGAACTGAATGTGATGTTATTGGGATACAGGAGCTTTTGATGCTTTAAAGACAACCAAGGAATGACCAGAGCAACCTTCCTACTCACATCTTTCGCTAGATACGCGGCACGAAACAAAGGGTTGACGGCAGTTCCAGTCATCCATGGAAGGCTTGCAGTAGTGAAAATCGCGACATGCTGCCTTTTATGATCCATACAGTCATTGGGTTCAAATTACTAAGACTTGTAAACTGTATAAGCCCTTCAGAATTTGATCTCGAAACCTTAGATATCAGAGCGCTAGACCTTCAACTGCTTTAGAAAATTACGAACCAGAGGAAACGTATTATCATTTGTACTTTTTTTTTTTTTTTTTGGGTTTGGCCCGCTTTAAAAAAGCAACCAAAGAAAAAGCGGAACAGGTTTAGGCTAAACAAAGAGGTAGACGAGGAGGCATGCCAATCTGCCTAACGGTCAAATTACATTACACGAATTCACCTGATATGGACAGGGGGCTAAATTTCACATTTTAACCATCCGGCCATGGCAGATTCCACTCATTTTCTTTTCAACTTAGATTTTTCTTTTCTTTTCTTTTTACGGCCTACACTCAATTTAAACAGGTTCAACAGAGAAACCTGGATTTAAGAACATAAAACTCAAAAAGAAAAAAAAAAGCGAATGACGAGAATAACAGGTACCTCCGATACGGAAGAATTTTGAAAGTAATGAGAATAAATGAACAAAGCAGAGCAGATATTGGGAGGAATGGAATATAGGAGAATAGCAATGAGGGAAGGGAGGGGGAAGGCGTAGCCCGGGAGGAGAAGAGGGAATATACCTTCGTGCGCTTGCCCTCTCCGCAGCCTTCCGCTCTCCCCCTCCCCTTTCTGTCTCTCTCTCTCTTTCTCTGGCTTTTTTCTTTTTCTTTTTTTTTTGTTTGACGTTTTCCCCAAGTCACAGAAAATCTAACAGCTTTCCGCGCCGTGACGGCTGCACCTTCATTTTACTGGCGGGAGAGTGGGGGGGCCCGCGCGCGCGGACTCCATTGATACGGCGTCGCCTAGGTCCCTCCTCAATCTCATGTCCTCCCCCCCCCAAAAGCCACCTAGGATTCCTCCCTGCACCCGACTCTTCTCTGGACCGCGGACTCCCGCAGTTACACGTGGGACCCTAGCTGTTTGTCCGACGGTCCAGATGGAACCTCCTTTTCTTTTGTTTTTTTTTGGTTTGAGCAACGGTGCAGATGGAACTTGTCACAAAAGAAAGATGCGGATCCATCGTGGGAAGGATAAAAAATAAAAAATAAAAAATAAGAAGGGAAAGTGGGATGAGCCACCGTTTACCGGCGAGCGTGTCTCCTCGTTTTCCTGTTGACCGTTTGGCACGGTGACTAAAGGTAAATAAATAAAAATTCGGGGATGTGAGCAAAGACTGTAAAGAGAGCTTTCGTTTGGACCGGTAGCTTCTTTGTTTTTTTTGGTTCTCTTCTTAATTGTGAAGGGAAGAGGGGGTAAGTTGCCAAAAACATCCTCAGATTTCCGCTTTAAAATTCCATTTTCAATTGTTGGGACTGGGTTATTACTACCTTACAATTCCAAGACTCGGAGGAAGTGTGTGAGGTAAGGAAAGTCCATCCGCCCGCTCCCCCTTCCTAATCTTGGTTCGGTTACACGGCAGCAACTGTCCTGTTCTCGAGTGTTTTTGAGTTCTTTTTGCTTTTCTGCTTGGTTTGACGTTGATGTTCTGGTAACGGCAGGTTTTCGCTTTTCAACTTTCCTCTTGCATTTCGGTTAAATTTCTTGCGCAATGAGAGGGGATTTTTGAATCATCAAAATAAATAAATAAAAATTGGGCATTTGATTGCTAGATTGCCATTGGGTTGTGAACAAGTATGAAATGGGGTGCGCCGGACCCTGTTATGGCCACTGGGAAGCCACTGGTTTGAGGCAGAAACATTTAATGTACTAAATTCAAAGACGAATGGAGTCTCGCTGTGTTTTTATGGGAGTTCTCGGGATGCTTCCAGAGTTGTGTTTGATTGGGGCCTATTTTTCTCCTGTATTGGCTTATCTTTTTCGTCATCCCAATAAAGAGGCATGAATTTTTGAATTAACCATCTGGCCTATCATTTCCATACTATTTCGCTAAATAATGGTCAGTGATGGCAGGATGAAGTTTGCAATTTCTCTTGGGTGCAGATTTATTTATGTGTTATCTGCTCGGTTACTATTTCTGAGGTCAAAGAATGTTGATGGGACATGCAGATGGTGCATCAGAGCATGGATCATCTGTGGATCGGCTACTGGCCCATCCTGAATCTGAGTCTGAAGATGGGGATGAAGTTAGTTCTCAGCTGATATTGTACGCAGCCTCCTTTGAAGAACTTGCAGAAAGTAACATGAAGTATGACACCATTATATGGGTCTCCATATCGCTGTTGTTGGTTTTAGCTTGGGGAGCTGGCATCCTTATGTTGCTATATTTGCCCATTAGAAGATATGTGCTTCAAAAGGATATTTCATCACGCAAACTATACGTTACCCCTAGCGAAATAGTTTACAAGGTATATATGTATGTGCACCAATGCACTCATGCGTGTCTATATGGTTGCTGTGCATATTTTGAGTTCTCTTTTTCATTCTCTGTTGAAAATCAATTCATGGTCGCCTCATCTTCACCATGGTGATTGGAGAAAGAACTATTTGTGCATCAGCATTAATAATAACTTTCTTTTCCTTCATGCCAAGGTTTCAAGGCCTTCGTTCATACACTTTTGGGGTGTAACAAATATTGAGAGGCGTGTTCCTCTTTCCTTGGTGATTGACATCATTATTGAACAAGGTAATAATGCTGCCTGTACAGATGCTCTGTCAAACCTATTCTGCATGTATGATTATGGCTGTCTCCTAGTCCTTGGTGCTCAAGCATACCGTCCAAAAATGAAGGCATGTACATTAATATTTCCCTTGGCCATCCCGCATGATTATGTGGGTTTTCTGGGCTATTCTACAGTCAGCTGCAGCTTAGGAGAATCCTTTACTAGATTTTTCATGCAGTTGCCGTCAAGTTTTTCTTCTCTTCAGGATGATTTTGAGTGGAAAATTGTAGGTTTTTCTTATGAGGAAGTGCCTGTAATGCCTAGTTGATCACTTGTGCTTGATACAATTTGCTTCTAAATATTCCTTGGATGCAAACACATATTTTACTCAAGATGATATATTATTTTAAGTGGTTAGTGATGTGTACGTTCCAATGTTTAATAGGTTGGTTACAATCTATATATGGGATCCATACCTTTAGAATTGAAAGCATAGCACATGGAAAAGCTGCACCTGTAGATGAATTACAGGTCCAAGGTGTTTCTGACCCTGCAATTTTGAGAAAGGTTGTTTATTTTTGTTAATTCTTGCTTTTCTATGTTACCCAAACTTATCAGCATGGACTGATTGACCCTAACTTGTTTGGAGCTGGGGTTTAGTTTGGCTAAGTTGAGTACTTCCATTTCCAATATTGATACCATTGAAACAATATCTGGTGGTGATAATGTTGCTGTAAATGAGCATATCTGCAGGTCATAGTCGCTGAAGCTTCAAAAAATATGCTGGATGCTGGAAAAAGTTGGAAACAGACTGCTCTTGCTAGTGAAGGAGAAATTATGTCTAGAGTGGGATCATCGAGTGGGGGACCAGCTGTTTTCAAATCTCCTTCCAAGATCCGGAAGGTGATTGCAAAGTTTTGCCTTCATTGTACAAAAAAAAAAAAAAAGAGTTATTTTAGATCCCTTTACATATTAGCAACATTTACGTATGAAATCGATCTTCAATTTGGATGTCAATGGCTCCTGTTTTTTCATACCCAAATGGGAATTCTTATTGATATATATATATAGGGTTGCTTCTCTTTCATAACATAACCTCTTTTTTTATTTTTTTTTTGTTCTGGTTTGTGCTGGACTACCTAGCTGTATGACAACATGATGGCACTCATGCTCATTTAAGAACTAGTATACGTAATTCCATTGAGAATTTAGGGTGCAACTCATTGTGGGGCTTAGCTAAGTTTTTGATTGCCCCAAAAATCCTTAAGATTGCCCTTAACCATCAAGGTTTTTGGCCTCAAATTGTATTTACTAGTGCCTATTGTGTGCAGATGACAGGCTCGCCACGCTATACTCCAATTGAGAATAGAGGTGTGATACCTGGGGAATTGCTCCTTAACAAAATTGAAGATGTTAGTAAATCAGTGAAGGTATGAACTTTATGGTTTCTTCCCACGATGTTTGGAGACATACGTTCAACAGACATTGTTTCTTTCAGAAAAAAACTAAAGGTTAATCCTACAGTGTCGTGCGGTTCCTCATTTTGAGAACTGTGCCCATTTTTGGTCCAAATACATCCACAACAGCAAATCATTTGATAAACACATGCTAATTCTGACATTATTTCTTGTTGATAGGTAACTAATGATATGCTGCATTTTGTTTTCACTATTTCCCCTATTTCTCACGATAGAATGGAATGCAGCGAGAGGTATATATTGCCAACTATAACGCAATTTTGATATTAATAATTGTTTTTTTCAACTTGCTGACAGAAAATTGAGTTGCTTATTGAGAAGTGCCAGGCTTTGCCGATGAGCAGTGGAGACAAGACTGATTTCTAACGTCTCTGTGGACTCCTATTGGTATGGCCAAGTGAGAAGAATCACAGGTCTCTTTCTGCTTTCTGCTGGATAGAAGGAGACGTATGTTGTATCAAATCATTTGGTTATAATTAGCCAAGTATCTGGTAGACATGTTTCATCGCTTCTGAGCCTTCCGCACGTTATTGGCCTTACGGTCTGCATCCTACCCTTTCATGGGAGGGATGGGGTTTGCTGTGAGCTACGGTAGTGTGCATTAATCTGTTGATTCAATTGATGTGTAACATTGTAGTGTCATTACGATCTGGCCAAATGAAATCGTAGAACCCATTCGTCTTCATTTGCAACTCTTTTTCTACGACCGGAGCTAATTCTCTCTTTTTATTCAAAACCCAAATCCCCATCACTCAAGATTTGTCTATCCCGACTCCCTTTGTTATGCTATGCTATGGACCAAATGCTTACCTCCAACATTACCTCAAATTTATTGGTTGTTTGTACGTGAGAGAAAAAAAAATTCACCAATATATATATATATATATATATATATTTAAAAATAAAAAAGAGAGTCAAATTGAGATTTTCTAATGCTACTAAAATAGTCGATGTTATAAAAGAAAAATATTTGCAAGAATTTAATAATCTATTAGTGCCGATCATACTATAGTAAAACAGTAGTATAAATGTATTGTATTATAAATCAAGATTCTATATTACATAACTAATATTTTTCATTGTATAAATGAAAATGAATGTGATAAAAAAATTAAATATTTACACGATAATAACAATTTTTTTAAATATCGATCCTAGTAGTTTTGAAAAAAAAAAAAAAAAAAAGGATTGCTTGTCAAAATTATTTTATTCTCAGGTACAAGCGAGGTTCCTTCAAAATCACGGCGGAGTGAAGCCGCCGGGGATTTGGATTCATATTTATACCTGTTTACGTCGGCTATGCGGTAGGAAGAGATCGGGCGTCGGTCACGGCCAAATTAAAAAGACAGGGAACCAAAATTCCCCTATCCATCACGCCTTCCGGTGACTATTATTAACTAACGAAAGAAAACAAGTGAGGTGAGGGAGACAGAGACCTAAAAAAAAAAAAAAAAAGAAACAGAAAGGTGGAGAAATGGGACAATACAAAAAGGAACCATCAGAGGGGGACTTGAACACAATGTAATCAAGACATTCATCTACCATTTGATCCCCTTTGTCCCCCTTTTGAAACGGGAAGTTTTATAAGAAAATATAATGGGAGATTCAAGGGAATGATGCTGATAGTTTGCCTACCTCTCAGGCCCACCTCAAGATCAAAGATACCTGATAGTTTTTATTTTTTTATTTTTTTATTTTTGACTCTGCGTTACAATGATATATTTTTATTTCATTGCTTTATTTTAAAAAAAAATTTATTTATTGAAGAGTCGAGCGAGAAAAATAACCTAAAAGTCTGAGAATAAGTAACACCTAAAAGATTAATCGCATTGTGAACAATCTACTTGATTAGTCATTCAAAGTAAAAGACCAACATCATTTTAATTAGAGTAGTTATTCATCAAAACTTGAAATTAAACTATAAATTTAACTTAATATTAATAACACTTGAATAACCAATTTGAATATTCCATTAAAGCAAAAAAAAAACCAACTTCATCTCTCCCTTAGATTGAGCAAACTGATAGTTTATTGCTTAGACGCTTGCTGACTAATTTCAACGAACTTGAAAATTCAATCCGTTGAGGTCATTGTACGTGTTTGACTATTCATTAACCCTTACATAAACTACATCACTAGAAATACAGAAAAATATTTCTTAATGTTTTTAAAAAACAAATAATAATAATAATAATAATAATAATAATAATCATGTAACTATTTATCTCGAGAAAATTTTCTATTTTTTTAAATAATTATTTTCCTAATTTCTTTGAAAAAAAAATTTAGTAGCTCAGTAATTTAGCTAATTATTGTCCTACGCATGATAAGAAGACTAAAACAAAACAAAATAATGGACAAATAGATGGAAAATGAGGAGGTGAATATTAGTGTGCTAATAAATTAAAAGATGAACAGTTTTAGTGTATTTAAAAAATTAATAATCTTAATGTGATAATAATTTACAAGATAAATAATTTTGGTGTACTAACAATTTAAAAGATGAATAATCCTAATGTACAGATGATTTGAAAAATCAGTAACTTTAGCTACCAATAATTTAAAAAATAAATAATTTATACTCAAAATAAATAATTTTTTTATAGAAAATAGAAGAAAAAAAAAAAACGGCATGAAAAATATTTCTCGTAAAAAATAGGTATATTATGTAAATTACAGAGGAAGAGGATCAACGTACTGCTCCAAGTGCACATCCGATCCGATGGAGTTTTCGGACGAGCAGAACGGAGCATAGATGTAGAGATGGAGAGGAAGAGGGTGTTGGTGGTGGGAGGGACAGGCTACTTGGGGCAACACCTATTACGAGGGTTTTCACAGACGAGAGAGGACAGCCCTCTTCACAGTCTAGATCTAGCGTTCACTCACCACTCCAACTCCACACCCCCGCTGGCTTTGCTCCGCGCCATCCCTTCCTGCCAAGCCTTTCGCCTCGATTTGCACACCGGTGAGGGGCTCGATGCCATTTCACAGAATTTTGGCCAGGTCCGCTTTCCGTTCCATTCCATTTCTTTCTAATTTCCCTCGTCAGAGGAACTTAGAATGCGCGATGATTTTATCATTCAAAAGAAAATTAAAAAAAAAAAAAAATCAATCCAGCCCCATGTAGTTGTGAATTGCGCCGCAATGTCCGCACCGCGTGCTTGCGAGAAGGATCCTACCGCTGCTATGTCCGTAAACGTACCGTCTGCTCTCGTGAATTGGTTATTAAGCTTTAAAGAGGAAGACAACACTCTTCTCATCCATCTTTCGACCGATCAAGGTCAGCCAAACTTATTCCTTTTATATTATGGTGGATTCTCGAGATCTATTGTAATGTACACGTGCTTGTGTTTCCAGTCTGTTGGGAATGTGTCTTTGATTACTTCCTCCCCCCCCCCTGCAGTCTACGAAGGCGTGAAATCTTTCTACCATGAAGAAGATGGGACTGTTCCGGTTAATGTCTACGGTAATTCAAAAGTTGCGGCAGAGCGGCTTATTTCTGAGAAATGCTCCAACTTTGCAATTCTGAGAAGTAGTATCATCTTCGGGCCACAGACGATTTCGCCAGTTCCAAAATCTCTTCCAATTCAGGTACGCCGAGGAAATGCGTGCATTATATTGTGCTTTTGCCATGCTGTATTTTCTGTTTACGTGCTCAATAACGCGTGAACAACATGTAATTATCGGGTATTTTACCAGTTTTTTATGCCTGATTGATACAGTGGATTGACGGCGTCCTCTCCAAAGGAGAACAAGTGGAGTTCTTTTACGATGAGTTTCGCTGCCCAGTGTATGTCGAGGATCTCAAGAGAATTATACTGTCTCTGACAAACAGATGGTTGTCAGGTATGCTGTATTTATACCCTTTAATTGGTAACAGTCTACCAAATGCATTTGTGGTTGAATTACGGTCTCTTGTTGGTTTCACAAATTATGCTTTTCATGACCATATTAAGTGCATGCTTGGCTGCATGTTTGTATTTGCCAAACCCATGTTTATAGCCAAAAACAAGCACACAAACACAATCATTTTGGAACTGCCAAGCTTGCATTTTGACCCAAAATCAAAATGGCCCATCATTCAATTTGAAGGCTGCAGCTATTTGCTCCAGTGAGAAAATATGCCGAGTCTCTTCTATAATTTTTCCTTATTCAAAGGAAAATGTTGTTCAGAACAGTTAAAGCTATTTACAAATTTAGAAATGGGCAGTCATGCTGATATATTTCAGCATTGGCCAAAGGCATGCTAGTATACTTATTTTATTTCTGGTAACTGGTTTGGATATTTCTTTGCTTTTGTCGTGCTTCTTGTTATTGGTGTGTTCTACTGCTCCTTATCTTGCATTTTCATAGTTGACATGTTCATTTTGATGATGGTGGTTATGCTAGAGGGCAAAAAATTGCAATTGCTGCTAAATGCTGGTGGACCTGATAGGGTATCTCGTCTTCAAATGGCCGAGGCTGTGGCAGCCGTTAGGGGATATGACATCTCCTTGATCAAGCCAATATCTGCTTCATCAGTATGTTATAATAGTTATTTGGTATTTATAAAGCTTGATTTCTGATTCACAAATTTGTTAACTGCCCAATGGTCCCCAACCCTCGGAAATAGATGCTCATGGAATGATTTCAGGCTTTTCTATTTGGCTGGCCTTTCTAATTAGTCATGTATTATTTATTATTTTGTTCATGCATCCAACAAAAATGCATTTGTTTAACGATTGTCTGTGTTGATACTACTAGTATCTGTATTTTACCCACAAACCAGTGTGCATACAATAAACTAGTATAACTTCTGTATGAGTATGTTTCTTAGTGATTCATAGTCGCAGAAGTGATGGCTGACTTTTCAGGTTGATCGTGGTGTCTTATCCCCAGCTGACATTTCTATGGATATATCTAAGATGGTTCAAACACTGGATATTTTACCTACTTCATTCAAGGATGGTGTTAAAATGACTCTTGGGGTTGCTTAAACAGTGAAGATTTTGGGATTTGTATTCTCTGTTCTGTGAGAGCTGCCAAGGCTGTAACATGATTAATGATCCTATGCTTTGTTATTGCTTCCAAAGATTCGTCAAAGGAGGAATCGTTCATTATGTCGAGGACAGGAGTGAAGTTTTAATCTATATGCTTAATTCTTTTCGTTTTTTACTCAAGGTTAACAATCAATGTAAGCCTAAAATCGGAAATCATTCAGCCTTTTTTATTCTCCCTTTTCCCTTTTGGTGATTGGACGGTGACCAAACGAAAGGAATAAATGTGTTTGAGTTATATTGGAAGTTTTAATGTCAAGTTCTTGGATATCAGAATCTCTTTACGTCTGTTGCTGTGGAAACATTGCCAGTAATTACAACGTCAAGTTCCTAGCCATCGGATCTTTGAAATTACGGCCTGACAGGATTAGCAAACAACATTTTATTGTAATATTAAATCTGTTAGAAGGCATTCGATCGCTGGATCTAAAATTTGACTGGGAATTATGGAGGACCTGAGCCATTGAATTGAAAGGTTTAAACCATGGCTTTTGGTTTTGCCTACTGTCAAATTGTGGACCAGAGAACTCACTGCAAAGGAACGTATTGCCGAATATGCAATTCTAAACTTCAGCCCATGCCATTTCACTTTTTGTTGTTATTGTGGACTTAGGTCAGCTTTTGAATATCGACTTAATTGTCTTGTTTTTCTTTGTTTTCCTGCGTGGCGGAAGGACACGGGAGGTTGGCATTTGGACGAGAAACTAGATATTTAAATAAGAAAATTGTGAAATTAAAAGATAATTTCAAAAAACTTTGTTTGTAATAATTATTTTTAGAGAATTAATTTTTAATAACTTAAAATTTTTGATTTATTTAATTATTTAAATAAAGAAAATTTTTGATTATAAATTTAAAATTTTAATTTCATAACTCACTAATATAAAGATAATTATATATATTAGTTTAGAAAAACATACAAAAAATAATTATTAAAACTGATAAATTAAAGAAGTTATATTACTCTACCATTTTTCAAAATAGTTTTATCCTCAAAGTTGACTAGTCATAAATTCTGTAAATTGTTTCACAAAATTATAATAGAATTTCTATGTAATATCTTTAATAGGAAAATTGGTCAACTGAACAAGGATTTGAGTTAGGATAATTTGTTGTTAAACCATCACTTCTCTTATAGAAATAATGTCGGGTAATTGGTTTTGTGCAAGCACATTTTCTCCTAATTTCCTTTTTAAGTAAGAGACAAAAAAAATATGATGTTTTTTAAATTGTATTAGTAAGTCAAGATAATAATTAATGTGACTAATACATTTAAGAATTTTGTAAGACTCAAAGAAGTGAGTAGATAATGATAAATAACTATCAATATGGTTGAACTAGAGATAAACCCAATCTCCCATTGAAAACTTATGTTCAATATAGTATGTATCAACATGTTACTTCATATGAGTTTGGGCTATAATAAGATTATCTTTTGAAAGTTAAAGAAACTTATCCATGTTTTGTAAATTTTTATCAACTTGGTCCACATTAAAAAACTTAATTGTATATCATGTAAGAATAGGCAGAGCTCAACCATAAATTGTTTTAAATGGAAATATATTTGTTTAAAAGTAATAAATTATATTATATCACCATTCAATCCAAAGAAGTTATTTCATCCAACCTTTTGGCTTGTCACTCACAAAGTAATGAAGGTAGTTTTTTATGTACTTATTAACTATTTTAGTTTGTTCATCTATTTAAGAATGTAAGTATTGCTTATATTCAACTATATCCCTTGCTAATAAAACAAAAAAAAAAAACATCTTCTAAAAATTACTAGTAAAGACTCTATTTTAATTATTAATAATAAATTTAGAAATATAGTGCAATTTCATAATATTTTTAATAAAAAACTTAAATAATGATAATAGCAATATAAGGATGATTAACAATACAAAAATGAATATATTTAGTCAAATGATTTATGACAACAAAAATATTAGTTTTACCTTAGGATAATAGAATTCTTTAAATAAAATATAGAGATATCTATCTAAGTTTTTTTTAAAATAAACATATGTTAAAGAAGATTTGAATATACCATAAATTCACTTTTGTGACATTGACAAACATTACATTTAACTATAAACTTTTTTATTTCACTCTTTATATTTTTCCTATAAAATACATAATAAATATGCTTGTAGGTATGAAAAAATCTTGAGCGTCCAACAATCAGAGACTCATGAAACTCTTGCAAGATTGTTTCCTTGTAACTAAAATTAGGTATAAGCACCATTATGCACTTGTAATGCAAGTTTATAGAATTCCAAGTGTAATGAGTAATGGAATTAGGATTTTCCTACAATTTCTCAATGATTTCCTAAGTTTCATGATCATTTCACCACTTATATCTAAACCACTTAATTTATGCAAAGGTATTATAAGCAAAGATAAAGATTGCCATTAGCTTAGCACACTCTAAAATTCAAGATAATGTATTAGTTACAAGATTCTTACTTCTCTTCTTATAAATAATCTTATAATTATATCATAATTTAGATATTTACTTTTATTGCTCTGTAGAAGAGGTTTGTCATTCTAATTAATATTTCAAACTTTTGTGAATAGTTTAAGTTTGAAAATGCCTTCCAATCAAGTAAAGATGTTATTTTGTGACTATATGAATCATAACTAGCATCTCTTTGTCATAAATAGACATACTAAGATATTTTGATGATAAAATCTTATTGATAAAGGTTAAAATATGACCTTCTTATATTAATACACTAATTTCAACTCTAAAAGCATTAAATTTAATAATAAATACATTACTAAAATCAAGTAAGGTAAAAATTGGTGTAATGGTTATATTATACTTAAGGTGAACATACTTTTCCTTTGTTTTGTCATTCTATATAAATAATTTTTTAAAAAGGGCTATTAAATCTACATTAATCTTCCTATAATCACATATGAACTTATAATAATAATTAATCAATCTTGAGAAGCCATGTAATGCTTTAATTGTTTTTTGAACTAACCAAGTTAGCATTACTTGAACTTTGGAAGAGTCAATTACCATATCTTCTTTGGAGACAACATGACCAAGATATTCCATTATTTGGCTAGTAAAATTGCATTTTAACTTCTTAACAAATAAGAAATGTCCCACAGAATAGTGAACATAGTTTGTAAATATAATAAATGAGTATAAAAAAAAAAGGTTATACACCAAGATATCATAAAAAAATATTTAAACAAACTCATACAAATATGATTAGAATATGTCAATTGTTAAGTTCTGAAATGTTAAAGGAGCATTAATAAGCCTAAAAGGTATAACCTAAAGCTCATGATGGTTATTATGTATCTTAAAAGCTATCTTTTGAATATCCTCCTTATAGATTTAAATATGATGATAACTTGATTTCATATTAAGTTTAATAAATTGTTAGACACATCTTAACTCATACAATAGTTCATTAATAACAAGAATGGAATATTTATCCTTCACAGTGATGCAATTAAGTACTTGATTGTCCACATACATCCTCTAAGATTCATCTTTTTTCCTTACTAGGAGAACATAAAGAGAGTAAAAATTAACACTAGGCTTGATGATGTTAGATTTCAATATCTCTGTCATAATTTTCTCAATCTCTTCCTTTTAGAGATATAAATAACAATGAGGTCAAACATTAGTAGGTGCATTCTTAGACAATAAAGAAATATAATGATTATATGTTCTCCTTGAAGGTAGAAGTGTTGGCTTAGCAAATAAGTCAAAGAATTTAGTTAATAATGTATTTACCTTTTTCTCTATTGTAGAATGAAATTCTTTCACTTTTGCATTGTACCAATGCATAGAGAACCCCTATCCCACTTTTGTAGGACTCTCCTCATATGATGGCTTTTAACAGTAGTGATCTTATCATTGTACCTTCCTTGTAACTTTATTGCATGCCCATTTAACAAAAAAAAAACTTCATTATTAATGTGGAAAAATTTCAAGTAATATCTCCTAAAGTTCATAAGCAATAAATGTCAAAAGCAATTTCATAATCTTCCAAAGGTAATAAAAAGAGATCAATATAAATGGTTTGATATTGCCAATAAGAGCTTTACCTTTGTGTACTTTTCTTAACATGTTAAATTTCTTCTATCTGTAACCTTCACAACAAACTTGCTTTTGCTTTATTGAAAAAGAAAGTTTTTTGACAATCTTTTCATTCATAGAATTGTTAGTATTAATCGAGTTAACTAGTACCACCATTTGTCATTCCTTGAGAAATTTATCAATTTTCATGATTTGTAGATTAGAATATCTTACCAAAGTATAAATTATAGGCTCATTAGTATATTTAACACGGGTGTCATTACGATTTAATATACATGAGATCATTATCTACCTTAATAGCTTCCTTAACAAGCTTAATTATTTAAAGTTTTTCTTGTTTACATTAATACTCTTTATGCCATTTTTTATCGTAATACTAACATATTCTCTTTGCCATCCACTCTTTTCATTACTTTTGAGTTAAAAATCTAGTGTTAATGAGATGAATTGAAAAAGATAAGTTATTGTTACCAATTATAGGTTTGTTGACTCCTTTAGTAATTGGTTAATAATTTTCAATGCTCAACTTTTCCTATAAGCAAGTAAAGTAGATAACTGTTACTATTATTTATGACTGGCAAACTTTTACTTTAACTCAGATGTTAAGAATAAGCCTTTTAATGAAAGTTTCCACTAATTACTTTTCTTATTAATCTTTAACTCAATTAATAAGTCATTTGAAACAATAATAATAGTTTATGATGGTTGATATTTGATAGATTTTTGTAAACTTGTAATTAAAATTGTGATATTTTTGAAGGCTCAATATACATAAGAAAGCCTTTGATAAAATTAGTCCAAGTTGGAACTCCAATATAAGTTTTGAACTAATTATATCATTGAATAGCATTATCTTCCAATTAGATAAAGATAATTTCCATTTTAAAGTCTTTTATCATACAATAAAAATGAAAATATTTTTCAACTCTAGAAATCCAATTTATGAGATTACTCTTATCTTAATAAGAAAATTTTACTTTCATATGTGATTATGTATAGTCACAATCAATTACAATCAATGCTTTAAGAGAACTCCATTAATTCTTTTTGTTTATTAATAGATTTACAAGTATTGTCTTCCAATTGATTTTTTGTTAGAGTAAAAATTATTTGTTTAATTATTTTAAGAGATTGTTGCATGAGAAATACTAATTTTTCAATGTAAGATATTCTAATATTAAAATTAGATAAGTTTTGTTAAAACATGATATAGAATTGCAAATTAATGATGTCAAGATTTTTCTTTTATTATTGAGAGGGAGATAAATTGAATGATTTTTTTATTTCTTTTGGTAATAGGTCTATGAAGTAGAAGCAAAATTTTTAAAAATATCATTCTAATAATAAAAAATTAAGTATTGAAAATAAGAAAATTATAAAAACAAAAATTAACTTTTTTAAGAAGATTAATTTTCAATGATTGTCCTAAAAGATTGATTTCTAATAAAGTAAAAATTTTAATATAATTAATTGTTTGGATGAAAATATCTTAAAATGTTACGTATATATAATTTGGAAAATTTAACTTAATAGTTCATTAATAAAAAATAATTGAATTATAAATTGTAAAAATAAAAAATAATTATTAAATCTCGTGAATTGAAAAAAATTACATAACATTTGACGAGAAAATCATTAACAAACACCTGTGCCTTTGTTAGCGATACCCTCTTTTTATATAGTACACAGACAAAGACCGAGTCAAAAAAAACGGGGGGTGGGGGGAACTCACGCTGGAGATCTAGTAAAATGATTGGCCATTTGAAATTTGAGGCCTTCTAGGGGTGGGGAAGTCCGGGCCGTGTCTTTCGAGCTCTGAAGGATGCTTTCATTTCGTTTCCGGGATGTGGTGTGTAGGTTGATCAGGCCACACCAAGTCCAGCCCACATGCTGATATTGGTGGCTTATAACAGGAAAAAAACAAGGGAGGGGTGTGGGTGCAAAAAACGAAATGGAGACCTGTCACGCCATGGCATCGAAGAATGAGCGAAGGGGGACCGGATCAACGGCGTCAATTTGAGGCAGCCGAAAAGGTTGAGGTGAAAAAGTGCTCCAATCTTACAGAAAACGGCGTGTTCGGCTAGGTCCGGTCCTCCAATCGGACCCAGCTGGCGTCGATTCCCTACGGCGGATCCGGAAATTACCGACTGCCTCCTCGGACCCCCTCTCCTTTGGCCTGGATGTTTTTAGAGATTATTAGCATCAGACCAGTCCAAGTCCCCTCGGACTCTGCGCAATGGAACCTGCTCGAGCCACATTGCATCCAAACTCTCTCTCAAAACAAATTCATCACCGCACGAGTACGATTACTTAATATATATTTATAATTTTTATTATTAATTAGTATACTGATTGAAAAATTAAAAAATATATAATTAAAAATTATAATAATGTAATATGTAAACATTGATCCGAAGCTTACTTTAATACCATACCTAAGCATAACTTTCATTTTATCCGAAGCTTTATTCTTCCATAGTTGGAACCCCCACCAGCCTCTGGCCAAAAATCAAATCTTCTCTGAACAAAATCACGGCAGTACACTTCAGAATTGATTCGAGTCGCGGAAGACACTGTATAGAGAAGCAAGCAAGCAACCAAAACGAATAAATAAATAAATAAATAAATAAATAAAAGCCTGTCACTCCTACATATTCGTCACTGAGTAGCCACGTGCCATGGATAGAGGGCGGAATGGGGGGCTCTCATCTACTCGTCCAAGTCACGCCAATCCTGTACTCCCACATATTCGCAGGTCCCGCATCTCTACGAAACAAAATAAATAAATAAGAGCCTCCGCACGGTGCCTCTCACTCCTCCGGCCAGCATCGCTTGGACGCTTCGGGCGCTCTCTCAGCAGCGCTCAACGGTCGACCACTTCACAGACAGACGCTCGAAGGAGAATGGTGCAATTTTCGACATTAAAGAAATAAATAAATAAATAAATAGAAGAAGATCATTTTGTCTTCACTCTTCACTATTGAAAAAAAAAAAAAAGAAGATAAATAAAAGAAAAAAGGCCCAAACGTGGACTGGGGGAGCTCAAAGGGGGAGGACTTCAGCTCTCCGCTCTTTGTTGGATTTGAAGATGCTGTGAAGCGGCGGGCCTTCCGCCTAGGTCTTCGATTTCTGGTTAATTGTTGAACTTGATCCTGTATTCTAAAGCACACGATGTGGAAACTTGTGCGATTTGCAGCGGCCAATTTGCGACGATCCCGGCGGTCCTTCTCGGCCGGAATCCCCGGTCCTTGTATTGTTCACAAGCGTGGCGCCGATATTCTCCACGATCCCTGGTACAACAAGGTGCCTGCGAGTTGCACGCTACACTTATTTTCCTTCTTTTATTTTTTCTTGTTTTTCTGTTATTTTGTTTTCTTTAAAGATGCTAATTGTTCTTTTTAGCCGCTGTTTCTCCGTTTCGCCTCGTTATTGTTCTTGTAAGCTTTAGAGGAGATTCCTTCACTTGTAGGCGTTCAGCCAGAGTCCCCACAAAAGAAAAAGAAAGCAAAAAAAAAAAAAAAAAGAAAAAGACTCAAAAGATTGAGTCTAATCAATAACAAGAACAAAGACTATTGGCCTGTTTGCGTGGATCTTGGATGGTTTCTTCTTGTGTCAGTGGTCTAAAAAATTGGTATTTTGTTGAGATGAAATCCCACAGCATGTGTAATTTTCAGTAGGATTTGTTTATTTTGATTCTTGTTATTATATGGCAGCACCGAGGATGACATGTCAAAGAGCATTCAATGAGCGAAAGGCCTTGAAATTTAGTGGCAATGAAGATATTAAAGTACATTTGTGCACAGAAACTTAACATGGTGGTTACAATGAAATAAGATTTATTGATGGGAATAATCTCTATTTGCAGTAGGTGTACCCGCAATATCCAACTTGTGTGGTTGTTTTAACTGACTGTACAATGCTAGTTTGGAATTTGGTCCTTTCTTTGCAGCCATGGATGGAGCTCAATATTAGTGATAATATCTTAATATCTTCTATATTTCTGCTTCTTGAAATCCATTTTTCAAGTTTTGACTTTAGCATAGTGTGAGTAGTCATCCTCATGCCATAGAGCTCTAACCCCTTATCCTTACCCATGAAAGAGAACCTCTACATGCATGGTTGATGGTACAATTCTTTTTGCTGCTCTTTCTCTTTCAAATGCAGGACACTGGATTTCCTTTGACTGAAAGAGATCGACTGGGGCTGCGTGGTCTCCTTCCACCTCGTGTTGTTTCTTTTGAGAACCAACATGCTCGCTTTAGTAAGTTAAATTTCTACTCCTCCAAGCCTTTAGTATGTGATTTTCCAGTAATGATATGCATATTTTCTCTTTTCAGACATACATCACGATAATGTGCCTAATTTATCATAGTATATGGAGCTACATGAATGATTAGCTTGTGAAGCTTGTCTTCTGTTGTGTGCTAGAACTTGAAGTTTTGGTGTACTTGGGGGTCTGGTCAAGCAAAAACATATGTTGGAAAAACTAGAATGGGTGCCGAGGATTTGGTAGCTTATGTATAGTACTGCCATGTTGGACTTCCTGACAAGAGTGAGAATTTTTTAGTTAGGGTGTATTTCTGTATCTCCTACCAATCAGAGTAGAGTTTCCAGCCTTTTATTTGTGCCTCATGAGTCGGCAGTGGTTGTGGTGTGACGTTGATATTCTCGTTAACACCTACCATAAAGATGTAAGTGTCATTACACAGAGCTTGTGTGGTTTTGTATTCATGTATGCTACTACGTTGATTTGCATTGGTATATTTGTTGAATGCTCCATCACTTTTCCCTGTGCGTGCTTTAACTTATGCCTTTAAATATATTCACAATTGGGCTGTTTCCATTTTTTCTATTAGTGGAATCTTATCGATCACTAGAGAAAAATACTCAGGGCCAACCAGATAGTGTTGTATCTCTGGCAAAATGGAGGATCCTGAATAGGTTGCATGATAGGAATGAGACTTTGTACTACCGTGTAAGTTCCATGGGATGTTCCTAATTAATTCAGTATTTTAGAGTGCTTCTGAAATTTATAAAAAGGTTAACAGTTGTTCATTTCTTTTTCCTTTTTCTTGTCTAGGTCCTCATTGATAACATCAAAGATTTTGCTCCAATTATATACACACCAACTGTAGGGTTAGTGTGTCAAAATTATTCAGGCTTATTTAGGCGCCCACGTGGAATGTATTTTAGTGCAAAAGATAAGGGTGAGATGATGTCAATGATCTATAACTGGCCAGCTCAACAGGTATTCTACATTACTCATATATGCAGAATGTAATGCCCTTCCTTGGGCTCTCTATCTTGGATTTTAAAATACATGGCACACCCTTTTGTTCACTTGAGTGAAATTTTCGTTTCATCTTAAGCAGTGGAGGGTATTCATATGGATGATTGCATCTTGCAAGTCACAAAAATGGAGCAATTTTTACCTAGGCATGCATAATTTGGTTTTGATTCTGGAAGCTGATTAGTGCTCTATAATTCAAGATTTAACTGCCGCTTGAACTTGTATGCATATGATCTGGAAATTGGGCATCTATGGATTTTATTTCTGAAGGAGTTGTCTTGCTGCACTTTTTGATACCCTGGCTCAACATGACTTCTTCGCATTGCAGGTAGACATGATAGTCTTGACAGATGGCAGTCGTATTTTGGGTCTAGGGGACCTTGGGGTTCAAGGAATAGGTATTCCAATTGGCAAATTGGATATGTATGTTGCAGCTGCTGGTATCAATCCACAGAGAGTATGCTTTCTCCCTCTCCCCTCCCTCTCCCTCGCTCTCATGTTGTGTGTGTGATTATGCTCATGAACTTCCTGAAGCATATATGCATACTCATTGAATGCACGGCTGTGCCAATGGCTCTGATCCATGAAGGTTTTCCTCTGTTTGCTAATTGGTTCAAGTTTTTATCCAAAAGCAGAATTTTACCATTTTTGTACTCAACCATCATCTAGATACATGAAAAATTACAGCATACTAATGAAGCCCTGAAGATCTAGTTTTTCTTATTGACTTGTTTTGTAGATACTCCCAGTTATGCTAGATGTTGGTACTAACAATCAAAAGCTACTGGAAGATCCTCTTTGTGAGTAAATCTTGTCTGCACATCACTTTTTTTTTTTTTATTCCTTTTTATTTGCCTTCTTGTCCTAAATATTTTTATGTGAATGTTGTGAGGTTATCATAATATGATTTTTCGTTTGGACAGATTTAGGACTTCGTCAACCTAGGTGTGAAGGAGAAGAGTATATATCGATTGTTGATGAGTTCATGGAAGCTGTTTTCAGGCGTTGGCCCAAGGCCATCGTACAGGTCTGTTTCTTTCAAAGAATATCACTTTTGCATACTTGTGCACTGTTGGAAGCACCATTAAGTCACTGGTCAGATTAATCTTTTCAGTTTGAGGATTTTCAAATGAAGTGGGCATTTGAAACCCTGCAAAGATATCGTAGAAGGTTTTGCATGTTTAATGATGACATACAGGTGAGTACTGGCTATTTTATGTTGCTACATTCTCTCTACTTGGAGTATTCTTGGGGTGCAGAGATGAACCTGCAATTATGGAGGTTTATGCTTACTGTCTGTCCTAAAGGGAACTGCTGGTGTTGCACTTGCGGGATTATTGGGAACTGTGAGAGCCCAAGGCCGACCACTATCTGACTTTGTGAACCAAAAAATAGTTGTAGTAGGAGCTGGAAGGTGATATACTTTAATTTTTAAACAGGAAATGCAGATGATTTTGTTACCTGCTTGTGCTAATTCTTTATTATTCTACTGTCCTTATACTGCTTGCAGTGCAGGGCTTGGTGTGCTAAGCACAGCTGTACAGGCTGCTGCGAGAATGTCTGGGAACAGTGAAACAGCTGCAAAGAAACATACTTTTGTGCTTGATAAAGATGTATTGTTCTACAACTTCGAATAATATATTCTAGCAGTCTATCAATGTTATATGGCAATGGCCTGTGCTTATGCATTTCTATATAGCAATAAAGTTCACAGTGGTGTATCTAGGACCCCAAAATTATTATTATTATTTCTGGTTTAAAAACAGAGATTTGTCATTATTCAGGGACTAATCACAAAAGAGAGGAAAAATCTTGACCCAGCTGTGGCACCATTTGCCAAAGATTTAAAAGATGTTGAGGGACTCAGGGAGGGATCTAGTCTAATTGAAGTGGTATGACTTCCAGGGCTTCCGTGGACAGCATCCATGAGTATAATGCCTGTCTTTTATTCCATATATATGAAGGAAGCATTTAGTGTTTAACATCTTAATTTTACTCTCTCTCTCTCTCTCTCTCCCCCCCCCCAACTTGTTCTCTCCCTTGTAAAGTTATGCAGAATGGTTATGCTTTGGCAATTGTTTTTGTTGAGATATATATATATATATATTACTCAGGTTAAAAAGCTTAAGCCCCATGTGCTTCTCGGCTTATCTGGAGTTGGTGGGATCTTCGGTGAGGAGGTAAAATCAAATTTCCATGTTTTGTGGTTTCATCCTTCATTGTTAGTTATCTGCGAACAAAAGAAACTGAACTTTCTATGGTATAAAAATATATCTTTTAAAAGAGAAGATAATAAAAAGTGATGCAAAATGTATATTGCTATTAGCAATTATGGTTGTGTTATAGTTCAATAAGTCATCTACGGATAACAATTTTCTTCATCCCATATGGCTTCTAAATGTGTCCACTGTCCACATATGTGGATTCAGCCTGATTTTAAAGAAATATTTTCCTCTGGAATAAGTCACATTTTGCCTGCAACACTTTTGAAGGGTGAGCCCTGGTGTAATGGAAAGTTTACTCTATTGTGACTACCCGTTCGAATCTTGGAAACAACCTCTTCGCAAAATCAAAAGGAAGGCTGCGTACAGCTGATTTTTCCCCAGACCCCACAAATGTGGGAGTCTTGTGCACTGGGACACCATTTTTTTTTTCTTTGCCTTCAATACTTCTGCTTTTTCATTCAATTTTTGGTTTTTGATATCCATGAACCATCTTTCATCACCTATAAAAATGTATTAATTTGTTGCAAATGCAGAATGATTTGATTTTCAAAATTAATATATGTTGTCTTTATGATTACCACTTCTCTGTTTTTCTCTTTGCTGATATTCATTCGAATATGAATCAGGTGCTGAAGGCTATGCAAGAATCTGACTCAACTAAGCCTGCTATTTTTGCCATGTCAAATCCCACCATGAATGGTTTGTTTTTTGGCAAGCCAATGGGCTCTGACAATCTATAATGGCAGCTAGTGTTTTTCCCTGTTTTTTTTCCTATGTTTACATCCCCTGTTTTATGTGGAACAGCTGAATGCACTGCTGCTGATGCTTTCAAGTATGCTGGAGAAAACATAGTCTTTGCAAGTGGAAGCCCATTCGAAAATGTTGATCTTGGTACTCTATCCTGTGTATGATGAAACCAGTTGTCCTGCTTCTTCATTTTCCAATCATTGCATGCTGAACCCAACTTACGCTGTATGGTTATAACTTTGGCAAAATTGTTTTTTGTTTTCTCACCAACCAAACTTGTGCATATTCAGGCAACGGAAAACTAGGTCATGTGAATCAAGCAAATAATATGTATCTGTTTCCTGGGTCTGTATTCCCTCCTCCTCCTTTATCTGTAATTTTACCAATGATGTCTATGTACTGACGAAATTATATCACATGTTATCAGGATTGGCTTGGGAACTCTCTTGTCAGGTGCACGTTTTATAACAGATGAGATGTTGCAAGCAGCTGCGGAATGGTATGGACATTTCTGCTATATTAAAATTCAAGAATAAAATAATATCCTTTTCGATGATATTCTGGCTTGGAGCTTCTTTTGCAATGTATTACTGACATTATACAATTTATACAGCCTTGCTTCTTACATGACAGACGGGGAAGTCCAAAGGGGTATATTGTATCCATCTATCAGCAGGTAATATTTTCAGTTCAAGTTAGGTACAGGATTTTTGTGCTTTCTGTTGGGGGGGGGTGGTGTGTGGGAAGGAGGAGGGTTGGGATGGGAGGGTGGGTGTTAAGGCTATGCAGGGACTGGAGGCTGCAGTTTGTCACACACAACTGGGCTCCAATATTTTATGGATCATTTTATAATTAATGGCTTTGATATAATCCGTGCCTGTGTATGTATTATATTAGGCTTAGAAGCTGGAGCATAAATGAAAACTGGATATTTGTTGCATGTGATAAAAGAACCACAACTTGTTTGACTTGGCCTAGATTTGCCTCATCTTCACAGAAAAAAGGGACAAGTCTTTTCCTGGCTGCTGTTGCTTCTTATTCCCCTTCTTGTTGAATGGCATGGTCTGCTGTAGATTGATCCATAGTAATGCTTGATGCAGCATTCGAGACATCACAGCTGAAGTTGGTGCTGCTGTGCTGCGAGCAGCTGTTTCAGAAGAGCTGGCAGAGGGACATGGTGATGTAGATGCCAGAGAGCTCAGGTATATGTCAAAGGTATGTTGCATTCAAGTGCTGCAGATCTTTCTGTTTGCAAAAAGAATCAGACGCCCAATAGAATGGAAGATGAATAATAGAAGTGCTAACGTGGATGTTCTAAAGACTATCTAATGTAAATTCTGGTTGCAGGAGGAGACCGTGCAATATGTTACACGCAATATGTGGTTCCCTGTTTACGGCCCTCTTGTTCAGGAGAAATAAATGACCTTTAAATTTCTCATTATTTCCTGAAGCCAGGCATAATGCTTTTGCCTCATTTCCCATAATTCACATTTTGCTGGCTTAGAGGGAACAGAAAATGCAAGTTAATGAAAATAGGGATGCGTCACCTCCCCTTTCTGATACGATTGAATTGTCTGAATTACGGTTTAGCGATGCACTGAATTCAATTTATGTATGATTATTTGTTCTCTCTCCAGAGGTGCTATAGTAACAATACATCCTCAGAATGTTGTTTATGATGCCACCAATAAGTTGCATCAATCTTCCCATATGTTTTAAATTTGTTTTTCCTATTTATGTTGATCTATTATAATATGGTCAAAACCAAATTGAAGGTTAGGTTCTATGATAAGACGCCATTGTAGAGATGAGTGAAAAGCTCGTCATCCCAGTATAAATTTCTACGTTTTTCGAGAGTAGATAGTACCCAAATAGCGAAAAGAAAAAGAGAAAAAGAAGAATAAAAAACAGTAATGAAGAATATAGACAGAGTAAGATGGTGTAGGCCTGTCAGGTAATAATTAGGAGTAATCCGCCACGCCGGTGCATTCTGAGTGCTCCAGGTACCAGATCAAAGCAGAAATATTATATTGAAAATAGTTTGTCGAGTTGACGGATGCAAACAGAGCAGGGAAAGGGGTGAAGAAAAGAAAAAAAAAGAAGAAGAAAAAGAAAAGAAGGGGAATGAGTGTGATAGGGTGGACTCCAAGATTTCCAGAAGTGGACCAATTCAGATAATCAGGTGGTATAGGACGGACAATAAATTCAAGGGAAAAGGACGCTTAGCTTAGGTTTCAGATGAGATTCACCCTTCTCTTTTTAAGCCTCATATTTGAATGTTCTTCGATTACGACCATCACCATAAGTTCAAGCTCAAAAATTCTAGTAATGTTAGAACAATTAAAATTTTCCCCAGGATGTTACGGTAAAAAATATAGTTCATTTTACAACCATTGTTTATCGCACCAAAGGGTGCTTTTTCTTTTTGGTTGATCAAAATTGTTTTATACAATATATATGTAGAGCACCCTTTTTGTTTGTTTTTTTTTTTTTGTTTTTTTTTTCTCATAAATCTTACGTATCATTTTCATGAATTTAAAGTCAATATATGCCCTGGACGTTAATGTCTAGAGCGTCCCATGTGTGTAAGCCTAGTAAAAAAAAATATAACTATTCTGGGCGGAGGGGACCACCGACCGATCTTTCCTAACACTTTGAGAGACTCCGTCCAAGGCGAATGAAGTTAGCGCAAAAAGCTTAAAGAAAGCCGACCTACGAAGCTTAGAGAAGAAAGCCGACCTACCGCATCAGCTAAATAAAACAATTCTCAGCAAATAACCGTCGTTCTTCAATGTCTTTTTTCTTTTGTTTGTTTTTTTTTTATTGTTTTATTTTTTTAACAAAATAACAAAATGTCTTTTTTTTTTTTTATTTTTATAAGGCCCCACTCGAAGCCCTCTTTATCAGGTCTATTGCTATTACTTTGTACGGGAAAAAGTCAATATCATGAAAAAAATAGAACGAGTACTCATTGATTGTTGATATTACTTAATAAAAAAATAATATTTTAAATTTTAATTTTTTTCACTTAAGATTATTAAATATATAATTAGAGTTATAAAATATACAATTAAAATAAAAAAATATATAATCAAGTATTATTAGATATTTTTACAATTTATTATAAATTTTATATTATTTATTATATATTTTAGACGATAAAAATTAAAATTTAATAAAGAAATACAAAATATCATTTTTCATTAAATCGAGTCCACGAAAGGGGTGTCTTCGTACTATTTCTCCAGGCCATGCAAAGGGACTCTCGTACAAACGGCATTTCTTGTCCTAACCTCTCGTTTGTTTAGAGCTCGTGTGTACTTATAAAACTTATTTATACTCGGCGAGGACTCACACAAACAACTCTGCATTCTCATTCCATACATACCAGCATTTTGCAGCATTGATCATCTCCAGTGTCCACCTGATTAATATTAGCCATGACACAGAGCCCTGCCATTATCACAGCAAAGAGGTTGACTTTTATACTGCCCTTTCGTGGCTTTCCTTAAACCGTTATTGTACTGAACCCCAACAGATTCACAGAATCTCTCTGTTGTTTTGAAGGTACGCAGTGGTTACAGGAGCAAATAAAGGGATAGGATTTGAGATCTGCAAGCAACTGGCTTCTAATGGGATTGTGGTGATCTTAACATCCAGAGACGAGAAAAGAGGTCTTGAAGCTGTCCAAAAACTGAAAGCCTCTGGCTTTTCTGATGATGATCAAGTGGTTTACCATCAACTTAATGTGACAGATCCTCACAGCATTTCATCTCTGGCAGATTTTATCCGATCCCACTTCGGAAAAGTTGACATCCTGGTATAGCTCCGTTTCTGGCTTTGCACTGTATTCTTTTCCACTTCTTTTTGGCGTACCCATCTATGTCTTTCCTCGTTTTGTGTCTGCCAAAGCGAATGAGGTCAAAATTGGAACATTGGGCAGGTGAACAACGCGGGGATGATTGGAGCTTATATAGACGCCGACGTTTTTCAAAGAGCGACTGAACTTGCTGGTGGTTGGGTAAATTTTCTTCTACATCTGTCTGATGGCTCAATTTCGTTTCTCTGTCTCTCTCTCTTGAATTCTTCTAGGCTCTTAGCCTAAGACCTCCAGCAACTTCGGGTATCAATACCTCCTTGGAATAAGGAGCACTCAGGAAAAAGTCTTTTGAGTAAGGTAACTTGGTATGCTTCTAAATAAAATGGTAAGAACAGTGTTATAAATGTTTACAATATTATTTTACCGAAACTTATCTATTGAATGACATGGTAAATTTCATTTTGTGATTAGTATTTGTACGTAAATTTAAATACGCAAGAATTGAGACTAAAAGTTATCCCTAAAATTAGTCAAATAATAAATTACATAAAACTATGTATGGGGCCATATATTATGGGACGTGAAAACTATTAAAAATAAATAGGAAAATTAAAAATGAGGAATAAAAGTTCTATTCATGATTGCAGCCAGACGGAAAGCAGATCACTTGGAAGGAAATTGCGACTCAAAACTTGGACATGGCACAAGAATGCATAAAAACGAACTACTATGGTGCAAGGAGAATGACAGAAGCACTTGTTCCCCTCCTTGAATTATCTGACTCACCGAGGATCGTAAACATTTCTTCCTCTTTGGGACTGTTGCAGGTACATATAATTCCCATTCTTGGGTCTCATCATCTTTGATTTGGTTCAAAATTTTGCTGACACCCAATTTCTGAAAAATACATTCTAATCACTACAAAATCAACAACAACAAAAAAAAAAAAAGATCATTAGCCGCCAAAAACAAACAAAAAAAAAAAAACCGTCGTTAAAGGCTCCGTTCTTGTTGCCTATACTATATTAATATTAATATATCGATATATTAATCTAAACTTGAACCTCTTAAACTAAATCTATAGGCCCTCCACGTCACTTCCATTTGAGCCCGGGGTGGGGAGACCTAAATTGTATATTACAACCTCTATACATGAAACTGTGTCGTGTTCATTAAACAATTGATTTCCTTGTAGTATTTTTAAGAAGTTAACACAAATTATAATAAGTAAAAATTTCTTTTATTGGATTTAATATCATTATTTTCTTCACGTATAGATTTGTAAAAACTCGAATAAATTACACAATTCATCTAATTTTTATAATCAAATAGCTTAACTTCAATTTTATTGCAATTTAATTATGTTATGACTCACTAGAAGAAAATTTCCAAAATTTAACAATAATAATAATAATAATAATAATAATATATTTTTATGCAGTTAACTCTACAATATTGGTTTTTGTTCACTTAAATCTTAATATGTGAAAATAGTCCAGAGCATTCTAATTTAATCAATGCAACTTTAATAACAACAATCATGAAATTTTTTTTTTCTCTACATTTGTTAATTTTCAAAATTTGGAATTTTTAGAGAGGAGTAACTTTTTATTAATATTTGGACACACATAAATTGTTTTTTTTTTTTTTTTTTAGTATATTCGATGTTAGTTAAACAAGTTAAAACCAACAGGATGGAGTTAATTATATAAAAATATATTTTTCACAGTGAATTTTATAACTTTTCATGTAATCTTGTTAACATGGAGCGGGAGAATAATTAAGCTGAAGTAAAATTAAAGTTGAGAAATTTGATGAATTATTGGGTGATGAACATAAGAAGAAGGTATAAGTTTAAGTGATTAATTGTGTAATTACCCAAACATGTTGCCTCAAGTTTATCTTGTCATGTGGTTTAGTTTATAACCAACGAATGGGCTAAACAATCGCTGAGCGATGTTGAAAATCTTACGGAAGAGAGAGTGGATGAGGTTTTGAGCAAGTTTTTGAAGGATTTCCAGGAGGGTTTGTTGGAATGCAATGGTTGGCCTCCCCATCTTTCTGCCTACAAAGTTGGAAAAGCTGCCATGAACGCCTACACAAGAATTGTAGCCAAAAGGTATCCAAGCTTCTGCGTCAACGCTGCCTGCCCCGGCTTTTGCAAGACAGACATAGTTACGAACGCTGGCGTTTTAACAGCTGCTCAGGGAGCTGAAAAGCCCGTGACATTGGCACTCCTGCCTCCTAACGGCGGGCCTTCTGGCCGTTTCTTTTCCCATATGGGGTCGTCATGTTTCTGAATGAAAATGAACAAAAAATTGTTGTATTTGGCGATGGCGAGGAACACAAAGAACCCGGAAATGTGCCAATAAATTGCTTTTCATGAATTGTTTATCAAGATGTGTTTGCATGTGAATGCCTTTTCACTTGGTTTTTTTTTTTTTTTTTAGTGGGCTGTGAATTAAATAATTTTTATTTTCAAAAATTTTACACTTTTTTAAGATTATAACTTTAAATTTTAAAAATAAAAAATTAAAATTTTTAACTAGTAGTATATATATATATTTTTGTATAATCAATGAAGGGAAGGTTCAGATTCACAAAAAATGGTTAATAATTGGAACATTAGGGGCCAACAAGTTAATGAATGTAAAAAGTATTATTTAAGAGTTTTATCTCTTCCCATTCGATTACGGTTTAGTAATGCACTGAATTCAATTTGTGTGCCATTATTTGTTCTTTTTCTCTTTTGAATTTGTTTTGGCTGTTCTGCTGATCTACCCGTGTGATATAAAAGAGATGTATGAACGGGTTTTGACAGCAATTATTCTTAATGCATAAATTAAAGGGAAAAGATACATATTTTAAGTGCAAGATGAGATACACCCTTCTCTTTTAAAGTTTATACTTGAATGCTCTTCAGTCTCCATTTCTTTACGAGTTTTTGGATAAAGAAAACTTCTATCACGTTAAGTTCAAAGCTCAGTTATTCTAATAATGTTTTGAATATTAAAATGTTGCCAAGACACTTCTAGTTAATAACATAGTTCATTTTGGAATTATTATGTGTCATACAAAAACTATTCTTTTGTCTATCAAGACATCCATTCAGCAGTTTCTTACATCCCATAAATATCCCTTTTCCTACTCATTTCAAAACATTGGAACTTATCATTATCAAAAGTTAAGTATATGATTTAATCTTATACCTTACATAAGAATGATTTTAGGTTAATTAGTGTCGTGATGAGCCTCTCGACTGGGAGAGAAGGATTCCGGGAACGTGGATGTGAGGAGAGTATTATGATGCATGCACATTAAATTTAAAGCCGGCACCAATAATTTTAAGTGCATTATTAGTGTTTCGATGTATATTATTAAGATTTCTTAGGGTCCGAGAGTTAAGTTACATTTGGTAAAGGTTAAAATCAACTTAAATGCTCATTGTATGTGACGGTATTACTATTCAACTAGTTCTATTTTCGTGTTTTTTTCTGCCGACATTTTATTTATTTATTTCTTTTTTTTTTGAAATACTTTAGATAATTTTTTAGTAATTTTATTTACAACAAAAGGAAAAATTTAAAAAAAAAAGATATTATTTTGGATCTTGAGCTCACTTGGGTACTTAAAATGGTGCCGTCATCGGAAATTTTACATCCCTAATTTTTTTAGATTTTCTTTTCATATTTTTTCTTTTTTTTTTATTCTTTCCTTTTTTCCTTTCTTTTTTTCTTTTTTCTTTTCCTTTGGCCGCTAGACCTTCTTTAATTTCTCTATCCATAAAAAAGTGTTTTTTTTTGGGTGATTTTGGTTGAAGTCTTATATTGGAAGGAGGGTGGCTGGTGTCACAGGGCCAAAGGCTTAAGGGACTAACAGCTGGCCACTAGCATGGGATGCCACCAGTCTCTGATCGACACAAAGAGTACATTAATGGATAGATGGTGGGATGCTAAGCTTTCTAGTGTTGGTTTTGTGTTGTAACGGCGGTCAAAAGGTGGTCTATCGGAGTTTGAAACTGGCAAGAGCATCTGCCTTTGAGCCTTCCATCGTAGTAAATTGGGGCTCCTTTGAGCAAGCAGAGGGTGCCATTGAAATGAGCGAGATGAGGCGCACCAGCCGATGTTGACTTTAGGCAAAAATGTTGTTGGTCGGCGACTTATACAACAACGGTGTGGCGGTGGTGCAACAATGACATGTTTCCTGGCCTCCTTTTGTTATGTTGTCTTTATGGGTGAGTAGATTAGGTCGTATGAATTCTAAAAATAGTGGTGTTGACGAATTCCAGTGGCTGACAGCAACCGCTAGTGATTCTTGGGCGACATAGTGCAAATTTTTCTTTCTTCTTCTTTTTTTTTTTTAATGTATTTTCATTTCTTTTAAGAATGTTATGTTTATGTTGATATTTTAACAAAATAATAGAAAAAGAAAAAGAAAAATAGAAGAAAAGATTACCTTTTTATGGTGTTTTTACAGGTAGTGGACAAGAAAAATGGATTAGGAGATGTTATGATCTCTAGATAAGTGATTTTCGGGCAATTTTTAGTGATTGTGTACGTTTTGTGTGTATGTGTGGATGTGTTGGTATTTTTTGCCAATGAAAGATTGCTGCCTATTGTGCTAGCTTAATTGACTCTATTTACTTGTGCCAATTTTATTGCTCACCGATAATACAGTTTGATTAATTGGATATTTAACCATTAATACTTAACCTAGTCATGTTTGAGGACTGATTTTGGGATTATTAGTGTAATTAAGTTCTTAAAAATGTAGTAAAAATAAAAGAATCTTCAAAATTAGGTTATGAGTATCTTAGTTTCTAACATTGTTAACCCAAGAGAAAAATCTCTCTATTTGGTTTAATGTCTATACATGTTTATGGGATATTTGATGGTGTTTGTCTTACCTTAAATGTTTTGATAATTTATTTTAGACACAAAAAGGGGCTTTAATGTATTTATTGCTTACTTTTATTTTCTCTACCACCAAAGATTCTCTTGGCCTTTTAAATTCTAATTGCCTTTCTTTACAGTGCCTCTCTCTCTTTATATCTGCTTGGCTATTTTTGTTGGACTCTCTTTGCCTTTCAGATGCGGACTCTTTTCCAGCCCCCCTTTCCTTTAATAAATGTTGGCTTTTTATAGAGAAATTAGCTTGATTTTGGCAATTAACCTCCAATTTCTTTTTGTTGGATTATTTTAGTATCGTATGGGCTTTTCACTCGCAAGATTCGTACTTGGATCAAATAATTAGGTTTTGAAGAGACCATTAAACAAATGCTATTACTTTTTAAGAAGGGGTAGACCCTTTTTGCAATTCGGTGATGTGTCTGGTACCTTAAAAGTAAATTTTTTAACTTTAAGTTTAGTTTGAGAGTTGCAGTAGTTGTCGATTCCCCTTTTAAGAATGAGATTGTATATCAAGTTTTTTATTGTATATTAGATATTAGTAACAATTTAATTATTTTTTTTTATTTTTTATTTTTTTTTCTTTATTTTTTTGCTACTCTATTTACTTTTTCGCATCCGAATAATGATTCACAATTCACATTTACAAAATCAATCCTATATGAGAGTGAGCGAATAAGGTGGATGAAATAGGGGTACAACTGCTAGCCCTCTTTATGAGTTACTTTGGGACAAAGGAATGAATAAAGACCTTTTTTGGATCTTTATTTTGTTCACCCTTTGAGTATCTGTGTCATGGTGTCTTCATTTTAGACATAGTTATCTAAAGTACATTCACAATTAAGGAAAAATCCCATGTGTCATGACAATCCCGAATGTAGCTACTTGTCATTTGCATGTTGAGGGTGACTTTACCTGGGATGATTGTATTGTCTGGGGGCTTTTGACATTGCTAGGAGTTGTGCTGCTCTCCATTGAGGGGAAAATTTATGTAATGTGGGAGAATTTTGTAGTACATTTAGGCTGGGGCAAGTAAACCTCCCAATCATGATTCTTAGTCAAAGTTTCATAAGACACATTTATGTATCCTTTGAGCATGCTTGAGACAACCACATTACCCTTTCATTTGAGTCATCTATGCAGAATGGATTCTCAAACATGTGCAAGACTGTTTTTATTCACTATATATTTTGAAATTTCAAAAGTGGACTAATGTGATGCTAGTACTTGTTTAAGATATTTGCGTCACCCTTTTGCTCTAGTTGTCAATTAGGAAAAATTCTTAAACTTTACATAAAATCATTGACATATGGTCTAAATTTACTCAAGATGCCTTTCGCGTGAGTTGCGAATGCAAAGTGTACTTGAGTTTGCCTAGAGTTGCATGTTAACTAAACTTGCTTAAGATAGCTACCTTACCCTTTCGTTTGGGTGTCATTGCAAAGTGTACTCAAGTTTGTCCAATTTTAAATGAGAGTTACCATGAATTTGAACTTACTCAAGATGGTTGTGATATTGTTTTACTCAAGTTGCAAATACAAGTGTACTTAACTTGTATAGGGTGGCTTTTGACATGTTAACTAAATTTACCTAAAATAGTTGCCTTATCTTATTGCTTGGGTGTCATTACAAAGCATACTTAAACTTGTCTAGTGTTGTTTTTAACCATCATCTATAGTTGAAATTTCAATAGTACGCTGACATGTGATTTATACTTGTTTAAAATGTCTACATGACCTTTTGGTTAGGGCTACCAATATAAGGCGTATTCAAATTTTGTGTAAAATTCTTTTTAACTATTATTTGAAAATTTGGAAGTATACCAATATGTGATATGTATTTGTTTGAAATGATTGTATAACCTTTTCACTCTAGTCGCCAATGTAGGACACATTTAAACTTCATATAGAACTATTAATTTCATTAATTATGGCTGTCTAGATGTGCTTGTACTAGCATAATCTTATTAAGAGTTTGTCTTTC
This sequence comes from Bruguiera parviflora, assembly GCA_019804595.1. Lineage (NCBI taxonomy): Eukaryota > Viridiplantae > Streptophyta > Magnoliopsida > Malpighiales > Rhizophoraceae > Bruguiera > Bruguiera parviflora. The sequence goes on from CM034053.1 coordinate 3,019,157, forward strand.
CTTGTACTTATTGTTCAAAGAGAATCTTTTTTCGATTCTAGCATATTATGATTGACATTTTTTTTCCTTGGTTCTTACTCTTTTGTTATGCCTTTTGATTTTGTCCTTTTCTTCTTATTTCTTTTTTGAATTTGTTATTTTGAACCTTTTTGATTATGCAACCTTTTTGAATTTGTTATTTTGAACCTTTTTGATTATGCAACCTTTTGCCTAATCTATGGTTGAATTATTGATTGGTAGTTTTAGCTTGTTAAGAAATCTTGCATTACTAACCCACCCTTTTTTTTTGGCCTTTGGAAGAATTTCTTATGTCCTTAAGAGTTTCAATTAAAGAAATGCAATTTATACTATGTTTATTTTTTAGTATGCCTACTGACACATATTAGCTAAATAAATATGATTATATTAACTGTATTGGTGTTATGATTCGAAAGAAAGCTATTATTCAATAGATAATTAAAGTGAGTGAAATAAAATGGTGAAAGATTGTGAGGCTAGTGTTACGAGGGTTAATAGAGATTGATAGTATAACCAATAATTGACCTAAGTTAGGTTCGATTGCTCTATTAGGGGTTGTTCAAATGCCTTTTACATGTAAACCTTGTTTGCCTGATCATGCCTTACATCCTTTTAATGTCCTTCATTATACTACCATCTTTAGTTGGTAGTCAGTGATTGGTCCATTTCATACCTAACTGTTACTTAAGCAAAATACTTTCTAATTATGTCTGAATTGGTAGGATGTGACATGTTTTCACCATCCATATTAGTCAAAATTAGTGTCCTACCTAAGAATGCCTTTTTTACAACATATGGTTCTTTGTAGTTTGGAGTCTGCTTGCCCCTCAAGTTACTTTGATTAGGTGAAACTCTTTGAAGGACTAAGTCACCCTTTTTGAAGCATTAGGGGCATATTTTCTCTTTATGTCCATATCTCATTTAACTTTGATACAATTATCCATGACAGATTGTACTTAATCTTTTCTCTTTGATAAGGTTTAGTTGCTTATATCTAATTCTAACCTATTCTACCTTTTCTAATTCTACTTCCATTAAAACTCTTAAGGAAGGAATTTCAATTTCTATTGATAAGACTACTTTAGTCCCATAGACCAATGTGAATGGAGTTGCTCTTATGGAAATATGTATGGTGTTGTGATATGCTTGTATGATGAACGACAACATTTTATGCTAATCTTTACAAGAAATTTCCATTTTTACAATAATCCACTTGAGATTTTTATTTACTACCTTAAGTGCCCTATTCATCATTAGTCTATATGGGATAAAGTTGTGATGCTTAATTTGAAATTAGTTGCTAAGGTCAACCATTATTCAGTTATTCAAATTGGTGGCATTATCTGTAATTAGCCACTCTGGCACACCATATTGATATATGATGTTTTTCTTGATGAATTTGATGACAACCTTATGGGTGACATTCGTATAAGATATTATTTTGACATATTTTATGAAGTAGTTAATTGCTATTAGGATAAATTGATGTTTATTATATGCTTTTGAGGTAATAGGACTAATTACATCTATACCACATATAGAATAGGGCCATAAAGATGTCATTGTATATAATGAAAGAGGTATTGCATGTAACTTATTTGCATATATTTGACATTCGTGGAATTTTTGAGTGTGTTGGTAGTAATTTGATTCCAAGGTTGACTAATAGTATCTTACCCTTAATATTTTCCTGACCATGGCACGACCACCAATATGTAACCCACACAACCTTTTGTGTATTTCTTTCATGACTATTTTTGCCTTAATTATATCTATACATTGTAGTAAGATTGAGTCATAGTTGCATTTATGAAGGATGTCTCCATTGAGGAAGAAATTCATTGTTAATCTTCACAAAATTCTCTAATCATTCTTACTTGTATCATTTGGATACTTTTAGGTTTTAAAGTAATGTCTTATTTCATGATACCATCCACCTTATGAATTGACTTTGTACATTATTTCCAAAGTTGGTAGAGCATTGACAATTTGATTGTTCTCCTAAGGCATGTGGCCAAAAGTAACGTGGTTGAATTGCATCATCAAATTTTTGATATATTGGTTATAAGGAATAAGCTTTTGATCTTATATTTCTTATTTGCCTAGTAGTTGATAGATGACCAATGTTGAGTCACCATATGCATTGATATTCTTGGCTTTTATCTCTAATGCATATAGTAAACTCATTATGCCTGCTTTGTATTTTGTTATATTGATGGTGTAGTCAAATTATAATTTTGTTGTAATTGGATATTGCTTACTTTTAGGAGAAATGAGGATTGTTCCAATTTCATTGCCTTAACCTATTAAATGCCTTATCAAACCATATTTGTCATTCATCTATTTTTTGGCCACCATTTTTTGGAGTTTGATCTATGGTTATGATGTTTTCATTTGGGAAATCAAATTGCATGGGCTTGTAATTGGGAATGACTCGCTTTGCCAGAAAATCTACTATTGCACTATCTTTGATGGCTTTGTGATTGACAAGTTAAATTTCATATTTCAATAAGAGGACTTGTTAGTGAGTAACCCATCTTGACAATGTTAACTTATTAAAGATATATTTGAGGGGATCATCTTTAACAACAAATTGGGTAGTGTGATTTAACATATATTACTGAAGTCAGTGGGTTATCCATGTGAGAGTTCTAAATGCAAATATTGAGCCTTATCTTATTGTGATAATACATGACTTTTTTTTTTCCACTTGTCTTATTGTGTTGCATTGGGATGCAACCCATGCATTGTTCCCACACAGTGAGATATAATATAAGTGGTCTTTGTGAGATTGATGACACCAAAACTAGAGGGTTGAAGAGATAATTTCTGATTTTGTCAAAGACTTACTAACATTAGTCATCTTATCACCTTGGAATGCTTTTTTAAAGCATTTGAAATATAAGTTTACATGTTATAATTAATTGGAATATAAATCTAGCAATATAGTTAATCCTTCCTAGGAATCCTTACACCTCTTTTGGTATAGAAGGTGTAGACATTTGTAGTATGGCTTTAATTTATTTAGGATTAACTTTAATAACTTTTTGACTTACTATGAAGTCTAGCAATTTACCCAATCTCAAAAATGCATTTGGTTGGATTGAGCTTGACTTGAACTTTCTCAGCTGATTGAATAGCTTCTGGAGATCCATTGGGTGATCTTCATTTGTTCAAGATTTAACAATCATGTCATCAACATTAACTTTAATTTCTTTATACACCATAACATGGAATATAATGACCATTACTTATTGATAGGTAGCACTTGCATTCTTAAGGCTGAAAGACATGACTTTGTGGTAGAAAGTGCCTCACATTGTGATGAACAATGTTTTCTTCATGTTTTTTAGTGTCATTTTAATTTGATTATAACATGGGAACCCATTCATGAAGGAAAACATTGAATAGCCTACTATGTTATCTATTAGGACATTGATATATGGTAAAAAAAAAGTTATTTTTAAGATTTGCCTTATTTAGATTCCTATAGTTTACACATATACAAACTTCGTCATCCTTTTTTAGCATTGTTACAATGTTGGCTACCTAGTCTTAGTAGTTTACCACCTAGAGAAAGCATGCATCTAATTGCTTTTTGACTTCCTTTTTGATCTTTAGTAAGACATTAGGTTTTATTCTTTTGATTTTGTTATATGAGTATGTATTCTAGTTTTAATGAGAGTTTATGCATTACTATATTAATGTTTAAACCTGACATGTCCTGGTAAGATCTAATAAATACATCTGTGTATTCTTTAAGCATCTAAATCATGTTCTGGTTTCTTTCTAGAGGAAGTCTTATATTGATTTTGACTTCTCGCTAGCTTCTTACAATGCCCTAATTAACCATTTCAACTAGCTCTTTTTCAACTATAGATCACCTTTTTTTTTTGTTTAATCATTTCTTAGAGATCTAATGGGATTTCTTTATCTTTAGGATCATATTTAATTGTCAAATTAAGGATTTTTTTAGATTTAGCCATAAGGAAAACACTAGTTGGACTATCAATCTCGTCTTTATGTCCCAGATAATAAATGAGAAGTTATTAGAAATGAACAAACATTGTTAGAATGATGAAGGCAAATACTAAAATGATAGTTTAAGAGATAAGATGAGGGCTATAATTGTAAATGATATAAACATATATTACTTTCTAACATATGACAACAAATCATCATTTTATTACATAATTACTCTTGAATGTAATAGGCATTAACATGAGGGGGCATATTTAAATTTCATTAATTTGTAAGAGACTTAAGTGGTTAAGGAATCTC
>CM034053.1:3023465-3123688 GCA_019804595.1 Bruguiera parviflora
TTTGCTTAGGTGACAACCATTCTTGATCATCACTTTGATTGCTTTTAGCAATAATTTAGAAGGTTAGGGGTGGTATTTTAAGGAAAGACTACTTTAATTAGGGAGTTATATTTGCGATTTTGAAGGAATGAAATGTGCACTCTAATACTTCTCTAGCTACCTCAACATAAAGTATTCTTGGTGGTTGAGAGACAAGTAAGTCATATTCTGCTTGGATTTTTACTAATTAATTGTTTGTAATGAGTTTCACTTTTTAATATGAGGTGGAAGGAATAGTTTTTGTGGCATGAATCCATGGATAACCTAACAAATAACTATAATTTTTCTTAATATCCATGACTTGTAAGGGCATGTTGAAAGTGCATGACCTTACTTATATTGGGAGTTTAACAATTCTTATATCCTTGTGTCTTAGGCCATCAAATGCTTGAATAATCATGTAACTTGGCATTATGATGACAATGTCAGTTGGAAGTTGCCCCTAAGGAGTCTTTAGGCATGACATTTTAAGATGATCTGTTGTCGATAAGGGCACGTGACATATTATAATTGTAATAGATAACTGAAATTTGTATTACTTTGGTATGATTATACTTGTCAATTGGAATCTTGTCATTTAAGAACAAGATGTAATTATTTATAAAGATATTGCTAATAATGTGATTAAGGTTGGCTAATGAAATGTCATGGGAAATATATGTTTGGTTGAGGACATGCAACAAGGACTTTTTTATGAGATTTTGAGTTCATTGGTAAAGAAAGAATTGAGATGTTGGTTAGAGTTTGACTAAATTACTCAACTACATTGTACTTGCTTTGCTTGATGTATTTGAAGAACCATCTCTTATGCTTATTAGCAGTAGTTTTCTTGGGTTTGGAATTAAAGTTGGCAAATGACTTTACTTTCTCAACATTGTGTTGTAGGATTTCTTTAACGTCATCTGAAATCATAATGACATTTTCTTTTCTTTGTTTGAATTTCTTTGTGTATTTTGGATCATACCATCTCCCATCTTGGGTAACCTCCTTAACTCTTGTAATGTTGAATATTGTTGTAGGTGTCGATCTTGATTTTGGTGCTTAATTAAGGGAGGCTATTTGATAGCTATAATCCCATTAGATTGCTTTACCCTTTTAAATAGGGTAATAAAGTGTTAGAGAAGAAGATAAAGCTAGAGAAGTTAAACAAAATACTTTTGGTAACATTAGGTCTCTTTAATGTCGAGAAGGTGGAAGTGTACAAGTTGACACTTAAATTATGTTAATTTCATAAGAGTTGGGGTCTAGTCATTAGTTATTATGGTTAAGACTTTTTTCGATTTGATTTACTATTCCATGATCAAGAAAAGGATTAATATTGATGTTAGAGTTTCTTTTAGCTTTAAAAAAGTTGATTTATCTTACATCTCTTAATTCTTAAACTTTATACTTAAGAGTTCAACAATTGTTAGTTGAATATCTAATTTATCCATCATAATACTTACACTTAGCATTAGCATTGTACTAATAAGGATAAGGTGGTTTCAATTGCTCTTGGGCTATAACAATAACCAATCAATTTTGAACTAGCCAAGGGAACAACTTTGAATAAAAAATTGGGATAAGGTCAATTTTCTTCCTATCTTACCTTTTAGGCTTAGTGTGGTTGCTTGGAAGTGTTGGTGAATAAATATTTAGTTGTAAAGGTTGTGATTGATGACCTTGGTATACAAATGAAGCTATCATATTATAAGATTGATATGATTGTTGAAGGTTAAACTATTCCCGTATATTGTCGAATACCCAGTACATAGAGCGTGGTCTTAATTGATTATCATATTCAGTCATATAGACCTTTTCTTCCATCCATGTCACTTTAGTTTTCTTGGATGTTAGAGTATCAGTAGTTACATCGATGATTTTGCCTTTTTAGATGCCTTTGTCAATTCTTTCCCCTATAATGATCTAATCAACAAAGTTTCCTAATGTGCTTCCCATCATTCAATTGTAGTACAAGGTTTTTAATGTGTTGAAAAAAGTGGAGTTTAATTTTCTTTCCAATAGTCGAAATTGGACCTAAATAGCAATATTGTGCCATTGTTGAGTGTATTGCTTGGAAGTCTCTTTTAACTTCATTTCTTGAAGATCCATTTGGTGGGTTCTAACTTATAAATATAGTTGAATATGGATCTAAAGGTAACCATTAGCTCTTTTTAAGTCTCGATAAGCAGGAAGTCCTACTTGTTAGGCTATCTTGGAAACAATGCATAAGAAGTTTATTATCATAAGCATATGTTGCCATCTTTTGCACATATATGGTCAAGTGATCTGTAGGTGGTTCTGTGGCCTCTTACTTTTCAAATTTTGAGACCTTAAATTTTGCTAGAAAGATTACATCTTAAATTAGACAAAAGTCTGACATGCTTAAGAGAGTACGTGTATTGTCCCCTTTGATGGTTTTGATTTCTTCTTACAAGAGATCGATCTTTTGTCTCATAAAATGCTTTGTACTTCTCATGTTTTCATCCTTTAATTTTGGAATGATTTGGAACTTGCCAATGGAAACATTGATAAGGTGTGGTGTAAGAGTAGTGCTTGATAGATGAATTGGAGTGCATGATGATTTTATGATGGTGATTTGTGTCAAGGAAGTAGGCATGGGCAACTGAGAATAGATAAAGGGTGCTAAAGATGCTCTTGATGCTAGAGTTGCTTAAGATAGCCCACTGGTTGAGATGAGGGAATTTTCTTGTGGTATGGTGTCACCCATGGCTATTTTCCTTTTAACAAACGCTTGGGTTATCTTTTGCACTTGCTCTTTTATTTTTTTGATTGAAGCTTTTATCTTGTCCATGTGATCAACTAGTTTTTAAACCTTGTCCTTTATCCTTTTTGCATAAGATTTGGTTGGGATTATACATCTTACTAATTATGAGCTTTTTATTGTTTACTGCATTATACCTTAGTTGCCTTGAAATATTAGAGAGAAAATAATTATATTTATGGTTTATGCATGATGTATTTGATGTATAAGATGTTTGGACTTACACATAAAAGGTTTTATAGTTAAACAATTTTATTTAGTAATGATAATACATAAAAAAATAAGGAGGATTCTCCACTTTTTCATCCTTACAGGGTCTTATTATAGCCAAGGTCACCTTTCTTCTCTAGTTCTGTAGAAGATATTTCTTATCACCACTTTAACTATATTTATCAACAATGATTTCCAAGTCATCATAATTCATTTCTGTCTAAGCATGATAGTGGAACTGTTAATGATATAGGTACTAAGTATAATGATAGAAAAGCATGTTGCTATCTAGGTCTATACGCCCATTGTAAAGGTAAATGTCAGCTTGGAATAGGACTTAAAAAGGAGTGCCTAAATCTACACCATTGTGTTTGTAGAGAATGGTTTTGACATCTTGCCATAAGACCATATTAGTATAGGTGTCAACTAAGATGTTAAGAGGAAAATTAAAAAGCATTTGAACAAACAGGCTAATGCATATTCTAGTTTTCTTATTTTATAGCCTTACATCTAATTGCAGATGAAAAATACAAAAAGTGAATGAAGGATATTTAGTGCTATTGAGGATGTTTCTCCATTTCTAAAAGGCGTTGAAGAATTTGAACCATTTGTACAATGGGGATTAAACGCCTAAGTTTTGTTCCTAATACCTTATGTAAGCATTGACCTAAGGTCAATATATTAGAAGCTAATTATATATTTTCTTCCTAGGTATATGAGTAGACGAAAGGCCTCCTTAGGGAAATTATTGAAATATTTTAAGAGACTGAAGAAAAAGTTCATGAAAGAGTGCTTCAGATGCCAATCTATAAATTTCAGAGGGGTATTAGCAATTCTATAGTATCTAAGAAAGAGCCTTTGCAATTTATTTATCATGAAAGTTTTATACTTTTGAAAAGTGTCTCTAATGATTACTTCCATTAATTTCGTTGGAAAAATGTTTATGAGATTAGGCATTAAAGGATTTTGTTTACTATTGGTAGAGTTAATCCTTGGCGACTTAGGAGGGTTGTCTTCTTTTTTTTCCAAGTTAGACTCTAGATCTTTGAGTTATAGGATATAGAAAACTATGGGTGGATGAGAGGGGCTAGCCACCTACCTATTTCATGAGATTGAATATTGAGATACATTGCTTGAAGTTGGACTACCGCTAAGACCACTTCCCCTATCATTATTTAAAAAAAAAAAAAAACAATCGAAACCTCGCACACTTATAGGTGGTGTATGGTTCCATCCCTTGCTACCTACAATGATTCTTAAGTCCTTTCATCAAGAAAAAATACATGTTTTCAATGATGTAAGTGAAATACATTTCATCATAGATATAATTGGTAATGATTGCCCCTTAAAAAAAAAAACCTTTTGGCAAGCACTTGACCTACCCTTACATGTGTAACTTAACTACTACAACTTAAGTATTACAATTTTCTATTTGAATTAGAAAAATTTAATTATAAAGTTTTAAATATGCATGTTCAAGCAAATGTATGACATTGAATACGATGTCATAATATACATGCAGACATCATTCATTTTGAATAATAATGACTATCATAACAAATCATAATTGGATAAGTCTAACTATTCTTTATATTATAAAATTAAAAGTGGAAGTATACTTTCAAATTAGGTTGATTACAAGTTAGGAGACATCTTTTTTCATTGATATTTACACTTTAAAAGATTAGAAAAAATTTAGTACTACACAATAGTAGTTATAACTTGGATTTCTACATTAAACTGATAATGAACTCATAACGCCTAAAAGTTTCTTCAAGAAATGATTGAGATGTTCATTAAATGGATATAGTGAAATCTCATCTTGCAATTCTTTAACTTCATTTGTCATGCCTTTACCTATGCCCACTGCCCCTTTAATCCTTTATGATATCCAAATTTCTTGCCCATGATGGAGGATCATTAGTTATTGAAGTTGGATGGTTAGTTCTTAGATTCAGATGTCCTAAGCTGTTAAGTTCTATACTAATCCTTGATTTCCTTAAGTGAGTGAGTTTACCCATTATGCCAAATTTTGATTTTCCTGAGTGATTTAGTTTACTCATCATGCTAGATCTTAATTTTTTTTGGGTGAGTTGATCCACTTATTGAATCATATTCTAATTTTCTTATGTGAGCAAATTCATTCATGTGATGTGAATCTTTTGTTCCATAAAAAGTATAACATTTGCATCTACTTGTCTTTATAGACAAGTGTTCTATTGTTGAAGAGTTTCATTTTCGTTTAACAACGTGAGTTAGAAGATATTTTATAACTAACTTTAATCTAGTTCCATTGCTTTTGCATTTCAAAGTATCTAATTTACTTTTATAAGCTAAAAGGTCAATTTCTTATTTTTTTCTTCAAAAAGTATTTAACTCCTAGAGAAGCTAATTGATGAGACAAGTCTAATATAAATCACCTAGAGGTTTTGGCTAATTATAATGTGAAGGACTAATTTCTTCTAGTGTTACGAAACTGCATTCATCCAATCTCAATGACTATTTTGATTTTAACTTTTGCTTTAAGAAGAATATAACTTATTAACTCATTGAGTATGAATTATTATTATTATTTTTTATTTTCATTACTACTTTATCTACTTTTTTTGTATTCAAATAACAATTCATGATCAAAATTTATAAAATCAATCTCACATAAGAGTGAGTGAATGAAATGGATAGTTATACAACAATTAATTTCTTGAAAGTTGTCAAGACAAAAGAAGTGAGTTCAAAAGCTGAAGGGCGTGTTTCATTTACTTTATTTAATATTGTTGCCACTGTTTGCAGTAACTAATTAGTAATTGTTGTTGATTATTGAAAAGTTAACAAATTGTTTGGTTTGTTTTGTAAGGTTAATATACAAATTTATCTGTTATACCTTTTAACAAATTTAGTCTAATTTCTTAAAAGTAATAATTTGGTAATCTTATAAATTTTTTTAACAATCCTGGACCGCTATTAAGAAACATTAAAGATTTTTGTTAGTCTAGACAAGTGGCATGTTAACGTGTAAAAAGAGATCACTAGATGGAACACTTATCGGTTATCCACTCGGATGATGGATTGCAGGAACTGGGGCATTCAAACAAATTGGAGAATAAAACCATTGTCAAGTCGCTTAATTTTTTTTAAAAAAAAAAAAGGAAAAAGAAAAGAAAAGAGAGAAACAAAAGAAATGGACTTTAATTGATTAAACAGGCTTCGCAGTGGGGGATGTCCACAACGTCATGCACACCCTCCTGGCAGAGGCCAATCAGCGGCTTCAACGAGGAACCTTGAACAGCCAATTTCGCCCACCACCTCCATCCCCACTGTGGATGCCAAACAAAGGATCAGCACCCCTCGTTCCCTTTAACCTTAAGCAAATTTTTCAAAAAGATAATGCAACTTTTTTTTTTTTTTCACAAGGAAATTGGGCAGGAAAGAATAAATAAGAACCCACCAACCTAGAGCCATGGAAAGTGAAGTTCAAAACTCCTAATTTCTTAAAAAAATTATCAACCTCCTTTATGACAACCAGTCGGTGGATATTTGACTCCTGCATGCACCCAGAGCACCTGATAAAATTATGATATTATTTTCAAATGGAAAAAAAAAAAAAAAAAGAGGAGAATTCAGGTTACAGTACAAGAGCAAGTTTAATTCATGAATTGTACGAGAGGGAAGGGGAGCGCGTACAATTGAAAGCAAGGGCACTAGAGGGTGCAAGCTAGCGAGGGAGAGGTAGCTGTGTTGAGGTTAAAAGATCAGGTTAAATTTATTAAAAAAACGTGAAATTGTCAAAAAATTTATATATTAACTCTAATTTTGTACTTGCTGTTGTTATTAAATGGTGAAATAATTAATTTAAATATTTAATTTACATCAATATTAATAATATTATTTTAAGTTTTTATAATTCTAATTTTGTATAAATAATATAAAAACGCATTTTCTTCTTTAGTTTTAATTTTTTATAAAAAAATATTAATGTTCACAAGTGAAAAAGTGATATTTGAGATACCTTTTCATTTTATAAAAAATTGAAATGAAAAAAGTATTATTTAGATGTTATGTAAATATAAGTATTCGTGTATTAGAGACATTCTTAGAAATAACTTAGTTTATATAAATCATCTTTAAATACTTTAAAAAAAAATGAAGAGTACCACAAAAGTAACTCTTCCATGAGTTGTTAAAAATTCAAAAAATAAATAAGCAGGACCTCAATAATAGTATCAAAAAATTTATTAAATGCCTTTAGTGCTGTTACCCCAAATAAACTCTTCCATTAGCTTCCTTAAAGCAATGGTTACAAACATTTATGGTCAACTGAAAGATGAGAGTGTGAGCTTCCGCCCCTACAAATCCCCCTCCCCGGTCTTCTACGCCCACTTAAAGGCCTAAAAGAAAAAAATAAAGTCGAAGCCTACCTACCTACTGCTTCATTTAATAGAACAATTTTTAGTAACTTGAACTTGACATTATCGAATTCTTGTTTTCGCTTTAGCTAATAATAGTTCTTTGATGACATTTCTTATTTTTAGCACTCCAACCCATTTTTACCCCATCAAATTCCAACTTAAAAATCGTCGTTGTCATTACTTTGTGCAAATGGCATCTTTTGCCTTACCTTTTTGTTTACACGGAATGGCTCGCTGGTTGTGGCCTTAGGGCCAAGAGCGGAAAATCAAAGAACCAACCGCCGACAAAGTTTTTGGTTAGATCGGACTTGGGAAGGACTTTAAGTTCGTTAAAAGTAGTAGCACAATCCCAGATGGACAGAGGATGTATTGATACAGAATTATGCTATTCCAACAATTAGTGAATGATGGTTTTAAATTGTGCAGGAATTTTACACTTCATTATATAGCTGACTTGGATATTCCATTAAAATGGTGAGCCCCGGGGTCTCTCAAATTTTCATTCGTATCAAGCTGAGTCAGGAAAAAATTTGAAAGAGCTTGATTGGACCTTTTACTTTCCACCACAGGGGAACATTCATGGAATTACGGAGTGGGATGAGTAATGTATCACCAATTGGCCGGAACTGCAGCCAAGAAGAAAGGGATGAATTTGAAAGATATGACAAGGTTGGAAACTGGCTCCAATGCATGACATTGATTCATAGTCTTGATTTGGTTGTTAATGAATACGCCGAACAAATTGAGGTTTCAGGTTCATAACATACGGCCGAAGATGGCTTCTGTGCTTCGTGAAAAGTATGCCTACCTTAACTTGACGTTTTCAATTGGTGGACAGATAAGTTTTGATGTGGGTCTTATCACTCTGTCTATAATTCTGACTGCTAGTTGAACAAAACCTAGCTAGGAATTGCAGTCCTACATATTGACCATATCATGATGCTTGTAACAGGTTTTCCCTCGAGGTTGGGACAAGACATACAGCTTGAGATACCTTAATGAGTTTAATGAAATCCATTTATTTGGCGACAAAACTTACAAGGTTTTCTCTGATACCATGGCTTCATCTTTTTTTTCTTTTTAAATATATTTTTGTACTTTTAATTTTTCTATAGATCATCAATTGTGCTGCAGCGACTATTCACAATTTCATGCTCTCTTATATATTGTTTCGGGGCTTCATATTTTTGGATTGCCAGCCTTGTGACTAGTGTTGAGTTTCGTTTGATATTTGTTGGTTGAGACTTTTTAGGCTTCTCTGGCATATTATTGGTCTCGCAATTGATAATCGTACATCTATTGATATTTTGGTTTGAGTTGGGAGGAAATGATCACAAAATGCTTATTTTTAAAAATTTATTTTTAAAAAAGACTTTATCAATTATACATGCTAATATAAAAATAATTATACTTATTAATTTTTAAAAAATAATAGATAATTATTAAATTTTATAAATTAAGAAAATTGCATTATTCAATCACCCTTTAAAGTAATTTTGTCAATAAAACTATTTAATAATAAATTTTGAAAATCATCTTGCAAAAAAGTGATAGAATTCTTACGTAATATCATTAACTAGAAGATTAGTTCCTAATATAAGAATTTAACTGACTCGACTTCCATAATTGATAATACATTAGTTTAAAATAACTTATAGCTCAATATTAAGCTCTTTAATAGAAATATTATTGAGTAGTTAGTTTTGTGCAATCACCTTATCTCCTAATTTCCTCTTAAGCCAAAAGAAATGAAAAACATGATGTACTTTGAACTTTGTTGGTAAGTTAATATTATAAACAATAAGACTAATACATTCAAAAACTTTGTATAAGCTAAAAAAGTGAAGAGATAATTTTATTAATAAGCAAGCAACAATAAACAACTATTAATATAATTGAAACTTGAGATAAACTTAATTTTCCGTTGAGAACTCACATTTAGTACAATATGTATCAATATATTGCTTAAGACAAACTTAGGTTACAATAATATTGCTTTTTAGAAGTTGAAGTAACTTGTCTTTATCTTGTAAGTTTTTATCAACTTGGTCCATATTTAAAAACCTAGTTATATGCCTTATAAAAGTAGGCAAGGCTCGATCATAAATAACTTCAAATAGAAACATCTTTGTTGAATAGTAATAAGTAGTATGATACCATCACTCAACCTAAGGAATTCATTCCACCCCAATCAGTATGAGAAGTAATAGTAGTAGTACAAAAATGAGTATATTTAGTCAAACAATTCACGATAATAAAGTTTATAGAGATATCTAATGAGAACCATAGAGATGATGGGTGAAAAGTTTCAAAGGATACAAGAGATCCATTTCACATTTTAAAAGGTCTAATAACATGAGATAGAGATAAAAAGATGAAAGAAGTATTAAATGAGTTAATTAAGAACATTCAAGTCAACTAAATTATAAATAGTGTGAATTTAAATTTGAAAATAAGTCAAGTCTTTATTAATATAATTTGAATATTAAATGGGTCAGGATTAAGTAAAAGCATTCACTCTTAAATAGGGGTTTATTGTCTATGTAAAAATTTGTCCTAAATAGGAGCTCCTTCTAAGTAATATCATTCACTCCTAAATAGGCTATCTTAACTTATAAATAGACATCTCCTTATAAACTTTAAAACATTAGAAAACTTTAAAAGAAATAAAAAGAAAGGTTTTCTCCTTCTATTCTTTAAGAACTAAAGAACTTATCAAGAAGTACTTCTTTTTGTGGCATTTAACTTGACTTTTCACTCTCAATTCTTTTTTTTTTCTAAATTATGGCATCCATATCCTTCTTAAATACTCTAAGTTTATGTTTCTTTGAATTTTGGGTTTAAGGTTTGCCTTATTATAGTCTGATTTAACTTTGTTGGATATTTGTTGATTCTTTATGTGCATTGGGTCCTTAAGTCATGTTTTTTAGGGTTTTCTACATCATGATCTAGGCAAAAGTTGAAGAAAATCTAGATATACCATAGGTTCACTCTTATGACGTTGACAAGCATTACATTTAGTTAAAAACCGCTTTATTTTACTTTTTATACACTTTCAATAAAATTCATAAAAAATTTACTTATATGTATGGAGAAATCCCAAGTGTCCATCAATTAAATATGCATAAAACTTTTGCAAAAATGTCTTTTTGTAATGATAATTAGAAACAAGCACCATCTTGTCTTTGTAGCGCAAGTTTGTAAAATTCTAAGTGTAATGGATAATCAAATTAAGATTTTTTGTAGTTTCTCAATGATTTCCCTAGTCTTAAAATCATTCTACTACTCATTTTTAATTTGCATAAAGGTATTACAAACAAAGCTAAAGGTTACCACCAACTCATTATACTTTGAAATACAAAATAACACATCATCAACAAGATTTTTGTTTCCCTTGTTATAAATAATCTTATAATCATATCCTAGTAATTTAAAGATCCACTTTTTTTACTCCATAAAAAATATTCACTTTTCTAATAATATTTTCAGATTTTTGTGATCAATTCAAATTTGAAAATGCCTTCAAATTGAGTAAAGGCGTTATTTTGTAATTACATGAATTACAACTAACATTTTTTTATAATAGACAAACATATTAAGATATTTTGGCAGTAAAGCTTTTATAATAAAAGCTAGAAGACAACATACTTTTATCAATATTGCATTAATTTCAACTCTAAAAGCATCAAATTTAATAATAAATATCTTATTAAAGTCAAGCAAGGTAAGAATAATGTAGTGGTTATAACATACATGAGAAAAACAAACACTTATTCCGTTTTGTCACTCCATTTGAAAGAATTTTCTTTAGAAGAAATGATAAATCAACACTAATTTTCCCATTATCATAAATAAATTTGGGGTAATAGCCAATCAATCTCAATAAGTTACATAATATTTTAATTATTTTTGAAATCGGCTAATCTGGTATTTTTTGAACTTTGAAATGATTAATTGTCACACCTTCTATGAAAACAACATAGCCAAGATATTCCACTATTTGGTTTGTAAAATTACCTTTTGACTTCTTAACAAACAAAAAATGCTTACACAACATAATAAGAACAATTTGTAAATGTGACAGATAAGCATTAAGAAAAAAACTATATACCGAAATATCATCAAAAAATATTAAGATCAACTCACTTAAATATGATTAGAATATGTCATTCATTAAGTCTTGAAATGTTGAAGAAATGCTGGTAAATCAAAAAGCATAACCAAAAACTCATAATAACCATTATGTGTCTTAAAAGTTATCTTTTGAATATCCTCCTCATAAACCAAATCTTATAGTAACCTGATTTCAAATTGACTTTAATGAATAATTAGACACCTCTCAACTTATTTAGTAACTCATCAATAATAAGAATGAGATATTTATCCTTTAAAGTAACATGGTTAAGTGCTCGATAGTCCTTGCACATCTTTTTGAATCTATCTTTCTTCTTTACTAGGAGAACAAGAGAAAAGTAAGGCTTAACACTAAGCTTAACGACGCTAGCTTCCAACATCTGCTTTATAATCTTCTCAATCTCTTTCTTTTAGAAATGTGGATAGTGATAGGGCTAGATCCACTGGTATACAAGAGTCCCTCGGGCCCTGTGAATGATGGGCCGAGCCCTCACCTCTCATAGGGTTGTGTGACCTTATTTTGCAATCGAAGCCTCCTGATTTATTTGTGGACATGACCCGTGGAGTACCGGGAGGGCTGCAAGTTTGGGTTTGGATTCCCAAGTCCAGGAAACACCAATGCATGTCCTTATATATATAAAGGCATTTTGCATGGAGTGCAGCATAAGCTAGCGGGATGGAAGGCTCAATGGTTATCCTTTGCAGGGCCTCTGACCCAAGTGAAGTCTGTTTGCTAGGCTGTTCCAGCTTATGCAATGCAGTCTACAACACCCCTGGTATCTATTTGTGACAAATTAGATAAATTTAACGGGGATTTTCTTGGGAGTGACACGGATGAAGGTAAGCGCTTGCATCTGGTTAATTGGCAAAATGTTTGCCAGTTGAAGGTTAACGGTGGTTTGGGCGCCTCGTCAATCATGCTCTCCTGTCAAAGCTGAATTGGCGTATTATGATGGAGCCAGAAAGTTTGTGGTCCAGGGTGTTAAGAGGGGAAGTATTGTAAGGATGGCTCTACTACCATCAAGCACAAACGTGTGGCATCTCGCACGTGGCGAGGAATGGCCCGCTCTCAATTTTTGCTGGATAAGGAGTGTAGGTGCCGTGTCGGAGATGACAGGACAGTGCGGTTCTGGCAGGATTCATGGTTGCTAAGTGAGACACTCAGCCAGCATGCGCTTGCTCCTTTTGATGTGCGGAGGAGTCTCAAGCTACTGTATCATCTTGCAGGATGTATGGAATCGGCAGGACTTGGGATTTTCTACGCACCCTGCTCTTGGAACCTTTTCTGGGAATGCTAGCAACACAGGTGGTGCGGCAGGTGGCACAAAATCCTGATCGGTCGAGGTGGGGCTCCTCCTTTGATGAGCAATTTTCGGCAAAGACGGCGTATATGACTTGATCTTCTTCTTGCTTAGGTACTTCATGGGACCCAAAAATCAATGCCATATGGAAGATAAAGAGTTCGTGAACGTATAAAATGTTTCCTTTGGCAGCTAGCTCAAGGCTGAAAAATGACGAATGCAGGACACGAAAGAAGAGGACAATGCAACACACTTTTGTAATTAAAATTGTTAACTCAGTATTTTTTTTACAAGAGTAATCACATAAAATAAAGTAAATTTTCTGAAATCAATATTACCTATCGTCTCTGAATATGTGAATTCAGTAAAAATAGACTTATCACTCTCAAAATAAATTCTCAAATTAGTAAAACTTAGCAAATATCTTATTATTTATTTCACTGCATTCCAATACTCTTTACCAAGATATGAAAAAAATTGACTAACTATGCCAACTACATAAGTTATATTAGGCATCATACACACTATTACATATATTAAATTATTTATAACTGATATAAAAAGAACTCTTTACATCTTTTCTTTCTCTTTCTCTATAAAAGGACATTCGTTAATGAATAATTTAAAATATGTAGTAAGAGGAGTACTTATCACTTAGTTTTATTCATTTTAAACTTCTGAAATATTTTTTTAATATACTACTTCTAAGATAGATACAACCTATTCTGAGTGATTAATATACTGAGAATCTTTTTTAATGGTCCTAAGTCTTTCATGATAAAAGACTTGCTCAACTCTTACTTTAACTTATTAATTATATAAGTGTTATAACTTACAATAAACATATCATCTAATATAAAATAGTAAAATGATAAAATTATCATCAGTGAATTTTTAAATAAAAACATAATAGTCAAAAATAATCTTTTTATAACCTTACTCTTGCATAACAAACTCAAATTTCTTATATCATTATCTCAGAACTTGTTTTAATCTATACAAGTTTTTCTTTAACCTACACATATAATCCTCTTTTCCTTTCACCTCAAAATCTTACGATTGTTCTATATAAATTTTTTCTTCTAAGTCACCAAAGAGAAAAACTATTTTTATATCCATCTACTCGATTTCTAAGTCTTGGCTAACAGGCAAACTTAACATAACTCAAATGAAAGACATTTTTACCACTAGTGAGAAGATCTCTTTAAAGTCGATACATTGTTTCTAACTGAATTTCTTAACAACCAATTTGGCTTTATATCGTGGACATGAAATATTTTCTTCTTATTTTATTTTGTGAATCCACCAATCTTTCAAAGTCCTTTTACATTTAGGTAAGTTTACTAACTCATAAGTAAAGTTATCATATAAGAATTTTATCTCATTTATCATGACATCTATCTAGTGTTACCCATACTCATTTTCAATTACTTTTTTATAGCACTCAAGTTCTCCCCCATCAATTAACATTACAAACTCATCAGGAGAGTATCGAGTAAAAGGCGCTGGGATTCTATTAAACCTCTATGAATGAAATAAAGATGTAGGTATGTGCAAATGATCTTATATGGGAGCATTAATATCACCTACACTCAACATATTATGATTTTGTTGAAAATTCTTATCACGTTCTTAAATATCATTATAAATATCAACCAGATCACTTAGAGGTATTTGAGGAAATGAAATAATATCAACAAGATTATCATTAACCTAAGGAATTGATTTCTCAATGTCTTCAATGTTTTGATCCTCAATAAATACAAGATCTATACTCCTTACAAGGTTTTTCTTAACTAGATCATATGAATGATATCCGAAGTTATCTTCACCATAACCAAGAAAGATATACCACAAAAACTTCACATTTAACTTCCTTTTTTCATCTTTAGGGATATGAACAAAAGTTTTATAAACAAAGAATCGTAAATGGTCATAAAAAAACTTCTTTACCAAACCAAACTCTATCTAGAACATCACTTTGTAGTGGAATACTAGGAGACAGATTAACTACATGTATTATTGTATTTAAGGTTTCACCCTAAAAGGATCTAGGTAATTTTGCATTTGAGAAAAGACATCTAATCCTCTCAATCAACGTTCTGTTCATCCTTTTTGCTAAACCACTCAACTGTGGTATCTTGGGAGGTATCCTCTGATACCTAATCTTATACTTTTTATAGTACTTGTCAAATGGACCACTGTACTTATCACTATTATCAGTACAGGTATATTTTAACTTCTTACTAGTTTATTTCTTAACAAAGGCATAAAATTATTTAAATATATCAAAAACTTGATCTTTAGTCTTCAAAGTATAAACTCAAAGTTTCTTTGAGTGATCATCAATAAAAGTCATAAAATAAATAACACCACTAAATAAACGTACTTTCAAAGGACTACACGCATCAGAATATACTAATTCAAGCAACTTTAATTTACTTAAAGGTAAGTGATTCTTAAATGTAACTTTATTCTGTTTCCTAATAAAGCAGTAAAGACACTTCTTTACAACTGTATTATTTATATTTGGAAGTTGGTTTTTTCATACTAAACAATTTGTCCCCTTTTCACTTATGTGACTAAGTTGCTTATGTCATGATTCAATGGAATTATCATTCTTTACTACATTTATAATATCTTTAAAGATAATAACTTGCATTAGATATAAATTAGAGCATTTCTTACCTTCTGCCATATCTAAAGAGCCTTTGGTAAGTTTCCACTAGCCGTTACTAAAGGTATTGTAAAAACCTTCATCATCTAACTTTCTTATTGAAATCAAATTCAAACGAATATGAGGAACATGTTTAACATTCATTAATATCAGCTATGGTCCATTGCTAGTCTTTAAGTAAACATCATTAATGCCAATGACCTTTACTAAGTTATTATTCTCATTTTCAAAACTCTAAAATCACTAAGAATATACTTTGTGAAGAATTTTATTCTTAAAGTCACATAAAGAGATGCATTACTATCTATGACCCAATCAATCTTATAAGATGTCAAATTAACCGCATCCTTATTATAAACAATAATAAGATCACTAGTGCCAGAAATGGATACAGTAGTAATATTATCATTACTCATATTTTTCTTCTCGTGTTTATCACTGTTATCTTTATTTTTTTCTCTTCTACTTGTAGCACTTTTTTTGAATATGACTCATCTTCCTATAATAATGACACCAGACATTCTTATACTTAGATCTTAACTTACTCTGACTCTTACTTTTACCCTTTTTATTATTTTATTTTTCTAGACTTCTCCCTATATTTTTAATAATTAAAACATTTAATTTGGATAATGATGGACCCTAAGATTTTCTTTCTATCTCCTCATTCAACACACCACCCTTTATAAGTTCTAATGATAAAATAACACCAAAGGTAGAATTAGCAAGAGACATTCGAAAAGTCTTTCAAGAATCAGGTAAGGTAGCAAGTAACCATAACTCAAGAATTTCGACATCAAACTTAATGCCTATGCCTAATAGTTGATCAATAAAACCCTGAAACTTATTTAAATGGTTAACAACTGAACTCCCTTTATTATATTTCAACTATATCATTTTTTTCAATAAGAACAACTTGTTATTACTAGACTTTAAAACAAATAAAGTCTCAAGTTTGCTCCATAAAGTTCGTGCATGTGTTTTATTGCAAATTTAATTATAAATATTATCATTAACAAATTGTCATATAAAGCCACAAGCTTGTTCATGCTTAAATTCTTATTTTTCATCAGTCTTAGACTCAAGTTTTGTAGTAGTAAATACAGGTAAATGCAATTTTTTTAAAAAATAAAAATATTTCATTTTACTCTTTTATATATGATAATTCGTATCACTCAAACAGATCAATTTATTTATATTTAATTTCATTATTCAAACGAGCCAAATATACCAACTTAACTCTATTACCACTCTAATAAGAGAAAAAGGTATTGGAGTATAAATAGTCTAAGAAACTTCTCCCGCTTACTTGAACCTTTGAAGAAATGATTGAATAACAAAAATGACAATGCAAATAAACCACGCAAGAGAATACAACAATTTTATATGGAAAACCCCTTCAAATCAAAAAGAAAAACAAAAACACAGGACACTCTAAGCCAAAAGTCAACTATACTATAATCAAGTGAATACAATAGAAGTATGTAACCTCAATTATATCAAACAATATAAATAAAATTTAATTTTGAGTAAATAAGGCACTAATGAATTGAGCAAGATAGATCAACCACATACTGTCAACTACAATTTAACAAGTAAATCTCAAGATAATAATCCAACCGTTCAAGATAAACTCTTAGATGTCCCTTATTAGTTATCCAAAGTTTAACTCAATTGTACTATAGGTCAATAATCATTCATATGATTTATTAACTCTGCCACAGATTAGAGAGCAGAAAATTATTAGAATTAAGAAATCTCGATTCGAATGGAAAACCTGTCCTTGTAATTCATAAAAACCAATCCAATCATTCACAAAGAAGATATATGTGTTCTCCAACTACTAACCAAAAATCAAACCACAAATAATTTTTCGATTACATGGTTAGTAAAAAATTGCTCAAAGTATACACCTATAAAAATTAAAGAGAAGTAGAACTTACTATACTCAAAACCCAATATATATTGTTTAAAAATAAGAACTAAATATTATTTAAATTTCAATTTAATCAAACACTGATATCCTTTACAAATATAAAATCAAAAAATACTATTTTTTATTTTCTCTCTTTCTAAGGCCTCTCTCATTTTCTCTCTTTCGGCAACTTTTTGTTATTTTTTTCTAAGAATCAACTCTCTTAGTTCTTTTCTTCAACAAAAGAAATATTTATATTTATTTAAATTATTTTTATTTATAATTTTAAAAAATAATTAAACTATATATATACATAAAAAATGAGCCTACATAACTTTAGTAAATGGTTAGTCTCTAATTTCCGTGTTAAGCCAGGTGATCATGATGTAGAACACTGGCCAGTGTTGTTCGGTACCATTTCTTGGGAAGTTTGGAAATGGAGAAATGAGCGAAGTTTCTCCGGCAAGAATTTTCATAGCAGCAACAATATTAAAGTTACCATAAAGAGCGGCTTTTGGAAGTAGAAGGTCCTTCAATATCAACAAGGACTTTAAATTTGGTTGGCTGGAGCTTAACACAGATGGCGCGTCACGCGGAAATCCGGGATTAGCCAGTGCTGGGGTGGCGGGGTCGGTTCGCACAGAATGTGGGAGTGTGCAAGGCGTTTGCAGCTGAGTTATGGGCCATTTTTGCTGGCCTTGATCTCGCCTGGAAACATGGATACCGCAAGATTTACTTGGAAGTTGATTAGCAGCTAGCTCTTCAAGCATCTGTAATGGTGTGCCTAATACCCACACTCGGGGGAACATTGTCCAAAATTGTAGAGAGTTGCTCCAAAATGACTGACTATTCACATGGGACATGCATTTCGTGAAGGCAACAGTGTAGCCACTGTTAAGCAAATTATGCTCTGTCCTTGGATCGCGGTCTGCATGTTTTACGTAAGCCACCACCGCAGGTGAAGCAGCTCCTATGGCAGGATTTGGTAGGGGTTCTTTGGCCTCGTATGATTCCTTTGTAAGCTCCGTTCTTTTAAAGGCTTAATGCCTACCCTTTCGACCAAAAACAAAAACAAAAAAAGAAATCAGCCAATCACTCGGTAATGGCAAAATTGTTCAATAAAAATGGCTGAAAGAACATAATTGAAAACGAACATCGATCACTAATGTTAGGAGGTGCAGAAGGTACCGTTAATTAATAAAGAAAAGAAAGAATGGATGGACATCTTCTCGACAGCCAATTGAGGGTTGCGGGGCAGGAGGTGCGTACCTTTGATGACCAACGACGTAGCCGTCGAGGGTTTGACGGGGAGGAGTGTTAAGAGATGGCGTCCCAGCCAGCGAGGAAGCACGATGGCGTTCTGGCAGAAGGCGTCGGGACTGATGAGAAGAAGGCGAGGGTTGTGGATGAGGAGCACTCCGCGTAGAACACTAAGGCCATCCCGAGCATTTTTATATTTTGGCCGACTTAGTTTATGGGAAATTTATAGAGCTGAAAAATAATCTACAGTGCTAATTATAATTTAACTGATTTTACTTCCATTTTAGTTGGGCGTGATTTTAAAAATATTTAGGCCATTACTAAGAATATGATTTAAACATACGTATCAAGCCAATCCACTTACCCTCCTGGTTCTAAGGAACGTGGCAAGGGTGACAGCATTTTTCGCTTTGCTGGATAACAATACAAGTTGATCAGTTCATAATAATCCCAACAAATTTTCAAGGATTGCATTTGCACAATTCCTCTAAATGCATCAAATTGCTGGAACAAATAGCATAGATGCCTTCAACATGGCAACAAGATCTAACATGGGTTTGGCCAATCTTGATTATCGGTTCAAATATAGCTAACTTCTAACACTGAATTTTGCCAACAGAATGCCTAAAAGTTTCTTCCACACAGTTTGATAAAGAAAGGTTGATTGATCAAAAGTTCTGTCCAACCGAAAAAAGGGATTAATCAATTTCGAATATGCTATTCCCCCTTGTTTTGAGTAGCCTGTACAATGTTTGTCAAAGGAACATGTAAATGCCTCTATACATTTCTCTGTAATATGTGTTCCTACGATTCCTTTTCTTTTGTTGTCTTTTTTTTTTTTTTTTCACCTTTTTCCATTTTCTTATATTTGATTCATAAGAGGCAGCTTTTATATGGCTAGCGTTCCTTCTGTAACTTGGTTATCATCCGAAGAGTCCGTGGACTGAACCTTGGGTCTGCTCATGACTCCAGAAAATCCATACCCGAGTGAACTTCCGTTAGCTTCACATAGCTGCAAGACAATAGACAAATAACCCTCCAATTGTCAAGCTACTATACGAATGGAGACTCAGCATTGAACTCCCCCCATCACTTGCACAAGCTTTTCAGAACACACACGCATATATATATATATATATATATATATAAAGCAGCATCTGAGTACCTCAGTAAGTTCAGACAAGTGTCGAGACCTAAATTCATTGATAGTTGTTGCAATCTCTGATGTGGGCAGTTTGGCCTAAAGGATGGGAAATAGAGTAAAGTTAAAACTTTGAAACAAACTGCAAGAATATTAAGGAAGCAGAATCAGATGGCCAAAAGATGATGAAAAATGAAAAGAGTCCTTCAACACACTCATTATGATGTGAACTTTTCGGCTTTACATATAAAAAACAGGTTTCCATATACAGTCTAAACTGTAGTCACTAGTAGGAGGAAGTGAAGATTGGCCATCAGAAAGGAATCTTCAAAGTACCCCACAAGAATTCATGGCATTTTAGCTTCACAATTGTTGTTTACTAGATGAAATCAAATTAAAAACAGTGCTTCGATTGTTTTTTTTGCAACAGGAAGTAATACAACTAAGAGACTATCATTCTATTTTGTATTTACCTGTGCAAGAACAGCAGCTGCCAATTGTAGACTTGGTTCCAGTGTCTCAGGGACAACCTGTGAGATGTAAGAGCATGTGAGGGCATTTGATAAGAGGCGTTTAAAACCTGGGTACCTTACTCTAATAAAATATCCTTGCTGTTGCAAAGGAAACTTGATGGAACAGGGATTAGAGTATTACTGCTGTGGCCCCAGCCTTCTCCAAATTGAGGCCATGATCAACATCATGAGCACGGACAAAAGTCTTCACGTTGGGAAAATACTTGTTCAAAGCCCAAACAGTTCTATAATTTGCACCAGGTGTATCTAAAGTTATTGCTGCAGCACATGCCCTTTCAGCACCAACTTTGTGAAGGACCTAGATATAGAACATAAAACACATGAAATGTGGATCCAACCACAGGCATGATGATGATACCTACAGCTTTACCTCTCGACTACCCGCATCCCCAAAATACACAGGAAGGTCCAGGGCTCTGCCAACTGCAACTCTGTCACTGAATGCAAGAAACTTTCAAGAAACTATCCAACAAAGGCTGGCATATGTTTACTCATGTTTATTGAACAAATATTGCAAGCAATCATATAGACATTGTTGCGGATATAATGACAGAAATTTATAGTTTTCTTTTCCTCTTTTTCTTTTTAGGCAGCAATAAATCTGAAATAACAATGTCTATGATCAACAAAACATTAGCGCACCACAAAGACAAGCAGTCCAGATAAAGTATCACATTTGCTTTCTTTCTTTTGTTATTTTTTATCTACCAACCGATACAGCCATCACAGGTTAAGCGCATGACTAATATTTAAATCCATTTATCCGTACCAGTACTTACCCAACTAAGTTAATTAGGTGGGAAGATTAAATAACTGGCTTAGACTGCACTTGAGAGAGATGCAATTTTATTCATAAAGCCAGACCTTAAACATATACACACATACAAACAAATATTGGGCTTACCTCCTGACATCGAGAGCAACAAATGGAATTAATCGTTCCGAAAGAAGCTGTGCAATAATCTGCCACCATAAAAGTTACACATTGCTTAATGTTTTCACAACTAGACTGCCCAGAAAGTTGTGTGAGGGTGACTCCAAACCTGGTGCATCAGTTAACATACCTGACCAACACGGCCAAATCCACATATGATAATATGATCCTGCAAATCATCTGTCTGCAAAGAACATTGTGCCAAGAGAGAGATATTAGTGAATGCGATCTAATTTTACATATGGGAAAAGGCATGTCTGAAAATGGTTCCTCCACGGTTTAAACCAATAACAACTTCCAAACTAAAAGATGATACCGCCAGAAAATGGCATTAATAACTGAGAAAAAGAGATTGCAGCAAGAAAAAACCCTTGGCTGCCAAGTGAATTATACCATAAATACAACACATCAATTTGCTTATTGCGCTTTCAATTGCATGTTTTCAGTCCATAAAACTGACCTTACATCAAATTGATAATACACCATGTTTCTTATAAACCTTGAAAGTTCAATTTTGAAACAACCTATTAACTTCAAGTGAGCAAATAGGTATGCATTTTAAAGGAGAATCTAAAAAATTCTTGTGCAATCTATGAGGAGCTATGAATCCACAACACAACAAGAATGGATCAATAATACTTTCTTGAGTTCACAGAAGTCTCCCAAGGTGCAACATGTGTGACAAAGCATAAATAATTTTGTAAGAAAACATCAAGCTTGGCCTT
Source organism: Bruguiera parviflora (assembly GCA_019804595.1). Taxonomy (NCBI): domain Eukaryota; kingdom Viridiplantae; phylum Streptophyta; class Magnoliopsida; order Malpighiales; family Rhizophoraceae; genus Bruguiera; species Bruguiera parviflora. The sequence continues at coordinate 3,045,505 of CM034053.1, forward strand.
TCACTATATTCATCTGGTCGAAACCATCACTCGCAGCAAATTTACAACTCAGCAACCTAACAATTCCGAGGTTATATATATAGTGCTAAAATTATAGCTTTCACATTACAGGTATAGTCTTGCGTTATGCATATATATACATGCACACACACACATGCACACACACACTCTGCAGAAAAGTAGCGTGAACTATCAAGAATTGTTCCTGCCATCCAATTCTTGATGTACAAGAATTAGCTCTTACTTATCCCTACGGCTAGTTAAGAAGTAATCCAAGGAGGCAGGGTTGATAGATTCAGAATTGATAATTAAATTGGCATTTGGATTAGTATCAGCAGCTTCCCAAAACAGCTATTGAACCATAAACCTATTGAAGTCTAATGCTAATGCCTTGTCCTCAGAAAATTTCCCACACAGGGCACTCATCATATATATGTGTGCACGCGTGCGTGTGTGTGTACATATATAGTGCTAAAAGTATAGCTTTCAAGCTACAAGTATAGTATTGCACCGTGAATCTTACCTCACTCTCAACTGGTAACAAACTTCTAACATCTTGCAGATCAAAGCGGGAGGCAATTAGCTGGCCTCCAGCAGCCAACCATGGTGTGAGGGCCATTGAGATCCCCACCAGAAGAAAAAGCAGAGATGACAACTGTGGAGACATTATACCCTGAAGATGGCAATGCTTAGGAGAGCACTATTTGTAAAACTAATGAAAATTTGGATTTGCACTATTACCAACCTGGTTAACGGCTTCACCAAAAGCCACAAATGCAAATTCTCCACCTGGAGCAAGAAGAAGACCAACTCTTATTGCAGATATGATTGAAATGCCAAAAAATCTGCCAACTAAGGCAACCAACATGGTCTTGCCACCAATTAAGAGCCCCAATGACCCCATAATGACCGGAAAATTTGAAACAAGAAGTTTTGGATCAATAGACATTCCAACCTGTGAACAAAAAATGGCTGTGTCAGGGAACTTCATTGGGCATTGCAAGAGAAACGCCATAGAATTTGAAGTTCAATCATGCAAGAACTTTGTTGTATAACAGCAGTAATAAGATCCTCTCATAAAGTACAGAAATACAACTAGAGACCATCTTAACAGCTAGACAGTAAAGCTACAGTATTAAGGAACGCGATTTCACACATAATTATCTTATAAGAATCAAAGGACAGTCTTTATGAGAAATTAACTCTCACACAAGACTCCAATGTCAAATGCTTACTGTCATAAAGAAGAGGCCCAGTAGAAGACCACGATATGGAGCTATATCTGATTCAACCTGTAAGGAAAATTCAGTCTCTGCAAGCAGCAAGCCAGCCAGAAATGCCCCCAGTGCCATGGAAAGCCCAGCCTGATTTGGGAAAGATATCAAAGTACAAATTGTTTAGTGATAAAAATATATACATGATAACCATTTATGATGCATTTTCATACCCTGGCTGTAAGGAGACTAGTCCCAAGAATCACAAGTAGTGTATTGGCAGAGAATATCTCTGCATTTTGATTTTCTGCAATCTGCTTATATATTGGTCGAAGCAACTGCAAAGAACATGGAAAAGGAATATAAAGGGTAGGAACAAGATGTTTTCAAGATGAAGGATACAAAAATTGCATACTAATCCCTTGTAAAGAAGCATACATATAATGGGATGCCTCTCCCCACCACCCTCCCCTCATCAACTGGCAGCCTTTTTCATAAATCAATAAAAGCAATTCTTTCTCTTTAATTATAATATTCTGTATTTTAATCACACTTGTTTTGCTTTAGTTTCCGACCAAATTTGCATCAAATGACTTGTCCCTAGAATCCATGCATGATTTGCAACTTATGGCTCTGGAGATTGTCTTCCTAGGGAATATAGGATTTACCAAGCGTCCACCAGCAATAATAGCAGTGATGGCAACTGCTGCCTTAACAGCTGCCAGCCCAAGAGCTTCAGCAATGGCTTGAAAACCAACCTGTGGATTATATCGATTGATAAAGAAATTATGACAAGATATTAGCAACTACAAGAATCAAGTTTGTGCTTAAGATGGGTTCTGCAATATTCCTATGTTTCTGCAACTATCCTTGTATTCTACTTAAAATAAAGAACATTTTAACACTCTTCAGGATTTAATTTCAACAAAAACTGCAATTGGCAAGAAAGGGAATGCATCAGGATTTATTATATCGAAAATACTAGATACAATGCAAGCAACAGTATGATGCAATTTTACTTTTTCTATTCTACCATGCCATTTGGAGGATTTGGTCATTACTTCAGGGAAAAACTACATCAATTTACACTTAAAAAGGAACAGCAAACTGGAAGATGGAATTGCTTTAGACATGATAAGATCAGAAGTTACCCCTCCTTTGGATGAATTTGGTGAGACAAGAGGTATGAGTATTAGCAGGACCACAACAGCCAAATCCTGGAAAGGACAAATAATGAAAGACAATTAAGATTAAAAAATTTGCACAAGGAACAAAAAGAAATGACTACAGTTAAAAACAAGAAGTTCAAAATGATGACAAGAGAGTTCTCCATCAGTCACTATAAACCTCGAAGACTATACAAAAATTTAGAAGGGAAAGAAATCATACATGTGAGAAGCTCTTTTGGCAGGATAACATGCTTGAAAGATGCATGGAAACAAAACTTAAATCTCAAACTCATGTATAATCTATCCATCACTGTGGTCAAATTGATATCACTATGGCATACACACAAACATGAAAAGACCAAGGATTCAGCACGGTGAATTAATTGCTTAAAGAAACGAGTCTCCCAATCATAAGTTAATATCATGAGCCAAGTGCTATCAGAAAATAAGGTTTTTCCTCTTAAATTGTGGATTAACCTGAAATAGTAAAACAGAGAATGTAGCTCGTCCATGCCGTGATGTGCTTTCGCCACGCTCCTGCAACACCTACAATTGAAGTCCATTTGCATTAAGTGTATTGGCCAAGGAAAGGATGTTAGCCAGTTGACACACATTGAAAAAACTCAATTTTAATCATAACCTACCAAATTAAATAAGCCTGGTGCAACTACAAAGTGCATAACTTCAAGTTGCAGATTAAGTCAACAGGTAACTTTTGTTTAGCAAAAATATCAGGCATCAAATTAAATGGGAATATTATGAATTTGTAAAGGAACAACCCCTATGAGCTCAATATGGAGAAGGACCAATGGCAAACAAGAAACTTATAGATGCTTAATCATCTTCATTTGTAAATCTGTTTTAGCAAGACCTAGGGTAAACAAGAAACTTATAGATGCTCAATCATTTTCATTTGTGAATCTGTTTTAGCAAGATTTCCTATTTACTTCAGAATGAATTCATTTAAGTTCTTTGCTCTTTGGAACTCTAACATTACGAGAGTTGCAATTACTGTTTAACACAAAACATGCCCAAACCTATTACCTGCAGGACAACAGCGGTTGAAGATAATGCCAGGCCATTCCCAATGACAAGTGCAGCAGGACCAGGAAGGCCAGAAACAAAATGAGCAACTAAGCCCACAGCCAATGCTGTCACCAAAACCTGCAATGATTGCACGAAAAGTCCTGATTCAAAAAGTTATCAACCAATGGCACAAAGCATGACTACCTAAATCAAAGAGGATACAGTAAAAAAGAGATTTCCAAGTACCTGAGCAGAGCCTAATCCAAAAACGTATTTCTTCATGGAACTAAGCCTTTCAACAGAGAGCTGCAAAAGTGGAAGCAGCTTCAGCAATAACTTCTTTTCAATCCTTTCAATGAGAGCTACAATGTCTCAACATATAAACCCCACCTCAAGGCCAATATTAAATAGCAAGAAGACAACTCCAAATTCAGCAATTGCCTTTGTCCCATGCACATGACGAATAATCGAAAGACCATAAGGGCCAATCAAGATGCCAGCAGCCAGGTATCCAAGTACAGGACTGCCTAAAAGTTACAGAACCAAGGACAATCAGGGAAGCAACATTATGGATTTTGTCCAAGAAACAAAGGGCTGTTAACAATATTTAATGTTGTCCCCAACGCAAACTTGATATTTGCTATCTAGACTAATTTCAAGAAAGCATATTGGATCACAAGAGAAACAAAAAAGTAATATAGTGCAACAAAAAGGCCCATAAGGTATGAATATAAAGCAAAAGTTTCACTCAGCCATGTCCATCAAAAACTCTAGATGCATTCAAAATACAAGCAAAGTAGAAAATATGCTCAATAAAACACTAAAGTTACCTCCTGGAATTTTCTGAAATATGGGCACAAATATAACGCTGGCAAGAAGTAAACACAACACGTCAAACAGAGATGCTTCCTCCTCATTCATCTGGGAAAATGGAACAAGCAAACAGATTCAGATACTACAGCATATATTGAACTTAAGCCAAAAGCAGAAATAATGGATAATATAAGTGTATGCCTCTTGCTTTGGTAGCATTGCAAGTAGGCTTTTGACTCTCTTTGGGAGTTTCCTTATGTGATGTATCAGAGGTTTTGCATTGGAGGATACTTCTTCAATACTAGTAGTGATAATGTCTGGTTGCTGGAGCATCTGAGCACTCCTCTCCACTCGATTAAAATGTAAAGCAACCCTGTACCAAAATAAGCAGGCCGTAATAACCATCATGGGCAGTGATAGTAAAGCTGAAACAGAATAGCAGCATCAATACATACCCTGCACCAAATAGCAACAACCCGAGAAAAATTTTAGGCAGTTGCTTCCTTGCAGAATCCATCAAGCCTTGGAAAACTGACACTGGAGTGAATTCTGCCCCATCTACATCAAAAGAAAAGAAGGATGCAGAAAAAAAGCGTGAAGATTTGTTCAACAATGCCTTTGGAGCATTAAGAGGTGACAGTGAACTCTCCCTCGGCAAATTCAAATCTTTCTGCACTTCCTGTTTTTTTACTTGAACTCCACTCTTTGACTTTTCCGATTCTAATTCAGCTTCTTTAAGGGAGTCCAAACTTGGTTTTCCATTCTCAAGGTCACTTGAATCATCAGACTGATACAATTCTTCAGAATTCTGACTGATTTTTTCAAATAGTCTATCTAGTGAAGGATCACCGGGTAATACATCACTATTAATTAATATATCTTTTTCTTTTTCGTCCGTGCTTCCACCACCCACCTTCTCCTCCTTAACAACAGCCTCATTGCCAGATACATACCCACTGACTCTTTCAAGGGTATCAACTTGAGAGCTGGAGAGATACTTCTCTGCTTTCTGTAATGTAATCTCTGCATCACTCACATGTTGGGTAGCTTCAAGTTCAAAGGCAACAGCTTTCTCTGCTAAAAGCATAATGTTTGCAACATCCTCCTCAGCTTTCAAAGCATTCGTTTGTGCTTTCTCTGCCACCTCATTTAGCCTGTCCACTTCCCTTTGTAATTCTTCTTTTTTGCTTTGCAACTCCCTTAACTCTGCCTCACAATTTTCTGAATCTGCCTGACAGTCCCTAATAGCATTCTGAGCAGCAGAGAGTACTTCATTCTCTTGCCCAACACTGGTTTCCACATCAGTACCTTTTGAACCATCTGTCGATTCACCCCCCATTTTTTCAACTTCAAATGCTTCCAATGCCACCTTAAGCCTAGCCTCAGCCAAAGAAAGGGCCATAGTTGCCTTTTGAACAGCTTCTTTGGCAGTACACTCCTTATTCACAATCTCTTGCATCACATCAAGGGTTGAATTAACATTATTCCAAGCATTCTCTGCTTCATCCTTCAAGGATATAGCAGTCTCTGATATTCTCTGAGCCTTTTCCTCAAACATGACACTATTAAGCTGTGCAACTTCCAATTCTCTCATTGCTTTCTGTAGCAATTCTCTTAGTTCATCCAAACTAGGTGCTTCAACTTGTTCTTTATCTTCTCCTCTCTCATCTCCCAAACCCTTTGACTCCACACCATCATCGGACACTATCCCTGAGCTCCCATCATCACTTGCCAGAAACTCTATATTTCGACCATTCCCATCAACAAACGCCAAAGAATCATTGCCTTGACACATTAACTTAGCACTCCTAGACACCTTAAATGAATCATCACAACTAAAAAACAATGAGCTACTCGAATATAAACCTTGCAAGCAATTATAAAATACCCCACTGCATGCCAAACTCGAATTCAACCAAGAACCATAAGCCATCATTTTCGTCGTCTTCCTTAATAACCCGCCTTTTGAACAAATCCTAGGATCAAAATTATAGCACCTACACCCTAAACACAACCGACGACTAGGTATCCTGTAACCTGCAACATCGCTGCCCGGGAAAACATTCAGTGGTCGCCGGACGCCACACGCAAAATCCATTTGGTCCGTTTGTGTCGTGTGCTAAATGTGTTCTTTGGCAACACAACTAACAACACGCTCTCACAGCCATTCAATCAAACACCTGTTCACAAACCAAACACCAAATAAAACAAACGGTCACCTTAAGCTGAAATGAAACATTTCCGGCTTGAACTTAACCCTAAATCGAAGAACGGGCGTCCGCATGTGTTTGCACTTTGTGTTGCGGAAATGTAAAGAGACACTGACCGATCAAGAAGGAGCTGCAGCCCGGAGACGAAAATCGACGGCGGAATTTGATGACAAAAATGAATAATTTATCCATATATAATCGAGGTGCGCATTCCCCTTGTTTTCAAATTTTACTGTATCTTGCGCAGGAAAGAGCGAAGGAGCGCATGTACGAAATAATGTTGACTGGTCTATTATTTATTTATTTATTTATTTATTGTCGCTGGCCTTCGAATTTCCTGTTTCCCACTTGCGCCGACTTCTTTTCGCTGGAGCCTAAAAAAACCATTAACTTCACGTCATTACACAAATATAAAACCAACGTTAAAAAAAATTACGGGGGTCAATTAAATAGATCTGACACATTGTGACATCTTATTGATAAAATTATATCTCTCCATGACGTGACAAGTGAATATAACAAAAAAATTAACATGCAAAAAATAAAAATAAAAATAAAACTATAACTGTGTAAGTATCAGAAAAAATTAATAATTAGATTAAGTTCTTTTTAATAAAATAAATTTATATTTAAATTATTAATTATAATTTTAATATAATTAATTAATATAAAAAATTAACTTATTAATTTAGATTAATTCAAATTAATTTAATCAATTAAAAAATCAAAAATTAACCTTAAAAAATAAAAATTAAAAAAAAAAACCCTCAAAGTAAAGAAAGTAAAAGCTGTGGCATAATAGGAAAGAGGTAGAAAGTTGCCTGAAAAAGTGGGAGAAAGAAATAAACTGCGTGATATGAGAGGGATACACTATGAGCCAAAAGAAGATAAAAGATCCTTAAAAATAGTGGTCAATACTTTTTTTCGAGAAAAACAAAAGTTAAAGGATATTTCACATACACACCTATTCAGGTATATCGTCATTATTATTATTATTATTTATCAAATATTCTAAAATTGTAAAAGTAAAATTAAAGTTTATCAAATTAAGATTTTTTTTAATTTAATAATCATAAATACAATATTTTACTATATATTTTTTGAAATTTAAAATTAAAATGAGAATTTATTAGATTAAAATTATTTTTGTTAATTTAATGATTTAAAAAATATATATTATATACTAAGCATATGATGAAGTTTGAAAATAAACTTAAAATTTTTCAAATTAAGACTTTTGTCATTATTTTAATAATTAAAAAGAAATATATTTACTTAATATATTTTGAGTTTTGGTATCGAAGTTAGAACTAAAGATTTTATTTTTGTTGATTTAATAATAAAAAAATTTCTTTAATTGATTAACATAAAACTATTATATATCTTAATCTTTTTTAATATTTTTTTTCATAATAATTTTAATTATATAATTTATAAAGCAATATTGTGTTTATGCATTTTGGAATCCTAAATATTTTTTTTTTCCTTTGTATGGACAATTATCATTAACTTAGAGACTACAGTTATTATTTAATATAACATAATATTGATTAATTTGATAATTTATCATAATAAAATCATAGAACTCAAAACTTTAAATGTAATATATTGGTAATAAACATAAAGTACTTATGACTATTAGTATAAAGTACATTTCCATGCCAAACATAAAAGCTATAGTAATAAAACATAGATTCAATAACATTATTGACTACATGTACAAGTTTTTATATCAAACAATTGAAAATCTCAAGCTACTAAACAAGATCTTAGATATGTCATTAATATTGATAATAACAAAAATGGTTAAAATCATCATGTTCAAATTTATATTCTATATATGGTGGATAAGGTATAAGTAATAAGTAATACTCCATCATTATGTTATGATGGTAAAGGTGAAACTATATTTCAAAGTTTGGGAGAAGATATAGAGGATAATGTGTGAAAAGGTGTAGAGATAAAGGTGAATGAAGAGACATGGAATAAAGATTATAAATATGATATAGTAAATAAAGATATAGTTAAGATAGTCACACAATCTTATGAACATGTTAATATTGGATGTGTTAAACAAATGCAACAAGTAAAAAGAGAGAATGTGATTAACCAAAAGTTTATATACCCCAACATGATCAATAGTATGATGGTGACATAAAAAGTGATGTGATAATAAAGGGTAGCTCAGACAAAGAAAATCCAAACTTTATTCCTACAGAGGAAAATGATACTAATAACGAGCTCGAGGATAACGATCTATTGACAGATGACAAAGAGCATGTGAATATAAGGAAGAAAATGATGAGAATGAGGAATAAGAGAGCAAGTGATTATGAAGCATATGTTTAACCAATAGACCATGTGCCTCAAAGGCCAATAAGCACAAATATAAATAATGATTAATGCATTGATGAGCAATTTGGATGACAAAGTAAATATAAGGAATTTATTGATGAGCTGGATACTTCTATGACTAGTGAGAAAGATAATCTAGATATTGATATCAAGAGAATAAAAAGAAAAAAGAGGTATAAAGTGTATGAGCAAACCTGTGATCATAAAACTTTAAAGTTTAGTACCAAGATGAGGTTTAAAGCCTTAAACAATTTAAAAAATGCATCTAAAGGTATGCAATTCTTAATGGGTATTCAATTACATAGCTTCAAATTGGTTATAATAAAATAGAGGTCATATGTGGTGGAAGTTGTGTATGAAGAATCTGAGCAAGCTAAAAAAGAAATGAGAAGACATTCATGGTGAAGTCTTTGTCGAACACACACACATGTTGCAAGGTATTAAGGAACAAGTAAACTTTTATTGAGTAATTGGTGAAAGAGTACTTGCATAAGTTTAAAAGAAATCCAAATTAGCTTGTGTGTGAGATGTGTGTTGAAATTTGTGAGATGTTAACACTCATTGTCACCAAAATGTAATGCTACAAGGCCAAATGTAAGACTATTAACATGTTGAGGGGATCTATAAAAGAAAATAATAGTAAGCCTAAGTTATATGAGGTAAAGTTACACAATACTAATCTAAACAACCTTTCTAAACTAAAGATAAGCCCTATAATCATAAATGCAAAAGTTATCTTCTATTAGTTTTACATTAAGTTTAGGGCATTAAAGACTAATTTTGTAAATGGTTATAAACCAATTATTGGATTAAATTAATATTTCTTAAAAACATTTTTAGGTAGAGCATTACTATGTGTTATAGGAAAGGATGAAAACAAGTAGATTTATTTCACTACTTAGGCTATAGTGACTAAGGAAAATATTAAAAATTAAGGTTGGTTTCTCAAACTCTTAATATAACTAAATGTTATTATCTTGGTTGGACAATCATAAATGATCAATAAAAGTTACTAAACTATTATGCATTGTTGTTTTATGTTATAATCTAACCTAATGATGTGTTATTGTATTTTAACATTATTTGTTCCTTATTTTTATCATAAAGACTATGTGAACATGTAAGTAAGTTACTACCATTAGTTAAGTATACTAATTATATTAGACATATATATGCAAAATGACACAAAAAGTTTAACGAGCATTTTTTTAAAAAGTGCTTTTGAAGGGAAGTTAGGAGCATATCAACTCATGATTTAAGACAAGAATAAATCCAAAAAAAAAAAAAAAAATGAAGGAACTATCTTTAGAAGCATATATGAATTCCACCAATAAAAAAGTTCATAAGTTTATAAAAGCCTTGATCCATATATGGTTTAAGTATGACATGGTGGATAACATATTAAAGTGCTTTAATAAATACATAGTAAAGATAAGGATAAAAAGTATAATAACATGTTTAAGAAAATAAAGGTGACATTAATGAAAAGGATTAAGTAGAAGAAAATTTTGATAAAGGAATCTTCTAATGAAATTTGTCTTTACATAAGGAAGAAATTTGAAAAGATCAAGGTTGATTTAAGAATATATACTATTAATCAAATGAGACCATGAATTTTGAGATCTCTAGTTATGATAACAAGTTCATTGTTGACTTAAACTTTTCAAGTTACAACTATAAAAAATGAAATTTGACTAAAATTCCTTAGAAGTATGGTGTGACATATAGAAATCACTAAAGGCTAAAATTGGATAATTTTGTAGATCATTATTACAAAAGGACAACATACTTAAGTGCTTATAAAAAATCAATAGAGTTGTTGAATGAGTATAAAATATTACCTATAGTTAAGAATTGTACCATATTACCTCTATCTTTTAGAACTATGCCTAGTAGGCCAAAGAAGTCAAAGAGAATAAACAAAAATGAATCTCCCAAAAGGCATAAACATTTATCAAGGCCCATAATGGAAGTGCAATACAAGTGATGCATGAAGTTCGGTCATAATAGAAAAGGATGTTTAAGAATTGATCTTTAAATGTAAGTAATTAAGCCTATAATTTGTAATAGTAGTTTTAGTATGACCAATTTCCATTAAAATAAGATATCTTATAATGTTTTTTCTTACTTCTCTTTGTAAATATAGCTAAAGAATAGGAGGAGACTAGAGAAGGTAACTAATACAAGTCAACACAAATGAGGCAAATTAAATAATAAGTACTAATGTAAGTTAATAGGTAATAATATAGGCTAAAAAGTACTAATAAATGATACAATTGGTAGAAATGTAAATCAAGCACAAAAAATAAATGGAAGCCTATGACTTTTTTTTATTGCTTTTTTTTTTATCCTAATGTTTCACATAAAACACTTATTGCTTGTTTATTGCATGATTTCAAGCCAAGAAACGTGAAAGACTAAGGAAAGATACCAATTCTCAAGTAAGCATTCAACCCTACCAACTCAATCAAACTAACCTATTACAAGTACTAGAAGGAGAAAGAGGATAACTAGTATCCTTATAAAGGCTAATCCATGATATATGACATATAACAAGTTAATTGCAAAAGAAAATAGAAAAATCAAACATGGATTTAGAGTTTATCATTCAATAAGGATAAAAAATTTGTTTATAAGGGTAAAGTTGCATCATTAATGTTACATGTCTTTTAATATAAGGCTTAAACTTATACTTCTTTACCATCTTTTGGGTAGTTTTTTTTTATTACATGATTTAGATGCCTTTTACTCTACCTACAAAATGTAGTTTTCACATTCAATCACATCATGACTAGTACTTTATAAGTAGGTAAACATATAAATTCATTTACTAAAGACATAACAAGTGTGTAGCCAAGTAAAGTCTAAGCTTCAAAATTAATTGAGAAGGCTATTGACAATAGTGTATAACAATAATGAAGAAGACTATTTTTATTTAAGTACTTAAAAAAAATTGTGGACAACTTATTTAGTGCACTATTTTCTAATTAATGAGACAGTATATATGATTGTTCTAAAGTGAAAGGATTACAAACACCATAAAATGAAACAGTTTAGGGTTTTACACCCAAATGAGTTAATGTCTATGATTTGTGAAGCAAATGTTATTAGAAAGTTGCATTTATTATTTCTTGCCATATAGATGCCTGGTTAGTTGCACAAATGCAAGATATTAAAGTTAATATCAAGATTAAGGGTCTTTTATGTTTTATTTTTTATTTTTTGTTTTTATGTTAGTCTTTGTTTAATTATGAGTTAATTTCATCTTTATCATCCTTACTCCCAATGAATATAAATGAAGAAGCTTTTTGGTTGATGCATGACATTATTGTTATAAACCATAACTATGGGCTCTTTATTCTTGCTTTTAGTGAATAAAACATAACTTATAATAACATTATTGTTCTAATACAAACTCTCACATTTCCTTACTCAAAAAGCTTTAGCAATACATAAGTTTTTCATTACTATTAACCTTAAGCAAGTAAAAGGAAATAATGAGAATAATAAAAGTGTACAATATAACTCACACTTTACACTTTTAATAGCCTTTCAAATCTTTAAGCTCTTGTACTAATTTCTTACTTTTTATTTATAGCTAAACAAATTAAGATCTTAATTTAACTATTTCCTTAACTATCATTTGAATTTCTCCTTCTTTAATGCAATTTTAGTTTTTAATTGCATAACCTAATTGTTTCTCTCAACAATACCATCAACTCTCATCTCTAAGTCTTTATTCTTACTCTAAAAGGATTAATAATCCCTTTGTAACACTTTTTTATTTTTAAGTTAATCCATCTAAAAAATTGACAATCATTATACTTCCATAATCAATATGCCAAGAACTTTGTTTCAAAATTATTTTGACTCTATAAGGTATAAATCTGAGTTGGAAATTCATGACGATAGAGTACATGATTTGTCATGCTTCTTATTGTAAAAGATAATTTGAAAGAAATCTCCACACTATTGCTTCCATCCATAATGTTAATCTTAGTAAAGAATAAGATTTGAATAATGAAAAATCTTCATATTTTTAGGTTCAATTTCTTTCTTTCTGCGAATTACTATTTCTCACAAACATTTAAATCTCTCTCCCTTTCAAGTTTGCACTAAATTAATAATGTGTTTTTGCCTCTTTTTGATTTTTAAGAGTCATATTTATATGAGTCAATTATTAAAGTCTTTCAATTTTTCAAAATATTATTTTTTTGTTAATTTTTGTTTTTATTTTAATTAGTTGAATTAAATTAAAACAAGTTAAATTAACATATTAATTTTTTATTTAATTAATTAAATTACAAATAGTCCAATTAGCTTACTAATTCTTTTAGTATTTCTGTGGTACCTAAGTAACCTTTTTTTTATATCAATATTTTTATTGCCTAATTGTCATGATATTTAAATAAATAGATTTTATTAATAAAATGTAATATGATGTTAGAATTGTTAAAAAAAATTTAAAAAGTAAATTATGAATTTAAATTTATATTATATTTGTGAAATAAGGTAAAGTCGATAATTTTTTTTTATATATTTTTGTGTGTATATTAACCTTTATTATAATGCGTAGGAAATTCGTTCCTTGGCGGATTTTTACTTTGGAGTGAATTTACAGTACTACTCCTGCATGGGTCATGCTAAACGGATATTCCGTTGTGATTTTCAGCTTCTCTCGCTATTTGACGCGTCACTGTCACACCCCTTTTTGGCTTCTTATTTCTCTTCCCCTTTTTAATTTTTTGAAAGGAATAATTATAAACTCAGCCTTAAATTTTTGTGAACAATATTAGCTAAAAAATTTGAATTTTTAATTAAATTATCTTCGACTTTTTTCTTATCCTTATAATTTAGTCTTCTTATCGAAAGACAATATTCTTTCTAATCAAAATCAATACTGCTTAATGGTGATAACAAAAATTTTATTAAAATATACCTGAAATTAGTTCTGGATTATAGATGCATGATATTGATTGTTTGTTTTATATTTACATTTTATTCACTAATTTGCATGTCTAAAGAAACATAATTTCTTTGAAAAAAATTCAAGAAAATAATATATGTATCTAATCTACCAAATTAATTATAAATATATTTTTTATCAATAAAATAGAAAATTAGGTGTGGTGTCTCGCAATTGTGTTGGTTGCACTGTATAGAAGACTAAATCACTCTACTGAATTTATAGAAAAGTAAATTCAATTGCACTAAATAAAGTTTATTTATTACTCTTAAAATTATGTACAATTAAATATAATTTTTATGATACGAACAAATCATTTAGTCGGTAAATCATAAGAAATAATGGTTAATTGTAAGTACATTTATGTAATATATAATCGCAAAATTTTCCGTATTTGTTCCTGGCTACCATCGGATCAAAGAATTCGTAAATTAAATTAAATGTATTTGGCATAACTAGTGTGACTGAATGTATTTGTAGCAGCCTATTTGTATGGATAACTTACATATAAACCAAAATAAGTACTCAACAATTCGAACAACAATTTCCAGCACGATGACACGATTTTGTCATCCAAAATGTCAAACGCTCTTGTACAACCTGAAATGATGACAATGCCCCCCCCCCCGAGGAAGGGCCGTAGAAGGGGGGATGGTTTTTTCTTTTCTTTTTTTTATATTTTTATTTTTTTAGGATTCCTCTTGTGAATTGTCTTCGGCAGGTGCTTGTTCCTCTGCGTTTGTCTCAGCCAGCTCAGGAGGTGGCGTGGAGGCAGTTCTCTTGTGCGTGGCGGCCTCGAGGACATGGTTGTAGTTGCCTTTCTCCATGAAGAGTTGGGCAAAGTGGTGCTTGCAGTACAGGACTCCATTAAGAGCAGCATAAGATGAGTGTGTGAGGGGACACCCCCCATGAGCGCATCTAAAGCATGTCTTGTGGTAACTTTCTCCTTCCATTGTCACCTGCATAACGAAATTAATTAACCAGTTTTTTCTTTCTTTTCTTTTGCTTTTTTTGAAGGTGTCATTTGGAGATCCCCTTCTCAATCTACTATATGACTTGGGAGATCAGATACAAACCAACCTTTTCCAGCGGGTACACAGTTTTGCCACAAGCTGAACATTTGTCTTGGGTTCCACAGAACATGGAAGAAACTTTGCTGGGTGTCCTCGACTGTAACAACAGATTTACCAAGTTCTAATGTTACTAACGAAAAAAAGCATTTGGTCATGAAACAGAGAATTCAATTCTGAGCATTTTTTGTTGTCCCGAAAAACTGTAATAGACAAATCGATCAGAATTGTTTGGAAATGCTGTCGAAAAGCATGTCAGATCCCTTTCATTTTCGTTGGGACATCCAAAACACACCCTTAGCATATAAAATTGAAGGACTAAGAACATACCAGATCGTTACTCTTCTCTTGTTTTCCTGCAATTAAAAACAAATAAAATAAAATAAAAAAAAAAAAAATATATATATATATATATATATATATATATATCAGTGACTAGAATTAATTGCGGCACCCTTTTTTTTATTGTAAACGAAATAATAACTGTTGGAAAAGGGCGGAGGCGGAAATGTCTTGCCTGTCTGAAAATTCTTGCTGAAATTGCCAGATTCTTTGAAGAGTTGTTCAAAATGAGGCTTGCAGAAGAGGACTCCATCCATTGAGGAGTAGTTGCTCATCTGGTATGTACAAGTCCTTGGATTATCGAAACGTTGAGAAAGCATGCATAGAAACAAGCATGCTTATTGGTAACACATTCTGTCACAATTCACACTAATGGCACAATAGAGCTCTTATTTTTTCTTTTTTTCCTCTCTTTTTTGGGATAAAAAATATCACCCTTTTTCCCTTATCAGCATCATAAGCAAGAAAATTCACTGTGATTCAGATGCATTAAGAAAACAAGTTGGCGTCTCAACTACATACGGCCCTGCAAGAAGGAAAGCGGAATCAATTAAATGGAGGAAGGAGGAAAACTTACTACAAGGGTTCCTTTGCAATGGCTGCACTTGAAACAAGATTTATGGTAAGGCACACCTTCGAGAGACAACATATCAACAACATAAACGGTCCTATCACAAGCCTTGCATTTGTCCAGAGTTCCGGTGAATGACATTGTGTTTGAATTTTTCCTTCCAAAAAGATCCTGAGCCCCAAGAAACCTTTGAAGATGTAGAGAAAAAGTAGCCTGGGTATTTCAGGTTGTCCAAGGAACCATGAGACGCTATAAACAAAGAAAGCACCCTGGGTGGTTGTTGTTGTTCGGTTACCTCAAACACATGGAAATTACACAAAGATCTTTTTCTTGCAATGGTGTAGGTTGCATTGTATCCTGCTGGCGTACACCTTGGACACGTGATTGGAGATCCCAATATTATGAGGTACAGTCCGAATGTAAATGCCCTAAATGTGGTTACAATCCGGCTGGATTGGAGCAAATGAAGGTAGGTGCTCTGACTCTTTCCGGAGAGAAAATTTGGAGGCTGAAAAATGGGATACTATAAATAAAGTGAATGAAAATGAAAATGAAAATGAAAAGTAATATTCACGGACGCACAGTCCTGGCTAAAGTCCATCCAATGACACAGGCGGACGCAACATATGCAATGCATTTTGTATCAATGCCAAGACACACATATAGTTTTTTTGTATGTTGTTTTTTGGCTTTCAGTTCCAAGTAAAAATGACAAAGCTAGTGATTGATTTGGAGATATCCAACTAGATCTTTTTTTTTTTACCACGATAAATTACCGTAAATCTAAAAACCATTAAAATCTTTATTGTGGTAGTTTTGCTAATTATGTCAAATTTAAAGGGGAAAAGACAAGCTGTTCACAAAGCACGAGGGTGCATTTATCTTACGCCGAAGTAAAAAGGAAACCATCCCATCTTTAGTGGCAGTTATGTTCGGATTAAGTGTCAAATTTAATGATTGTTCGAGATACATGTCGTACCAAACTGCACCAACCAGGCGATTACTAATGCTTGTAATCCATAATCCTGATGAAGTCATTCTAACTACCAATTGCCAACATAACCGCTGGAAGATCCTAGCTTCAACCAATCGATTTTCTTTTTTTTTTTTTGTTCGGAATTTTATTTTATTTTAGTTCTCTCATCTCAGAGATTCGAACAATGGCATATTATCGTCATGCACTTTCCAATTGGTCGTCTGTGGCCTACAAGTAGAAATTCAGATGGGCAAACCAGCCCCAGATTAAACTGAACGTTGCGACTAGAGGCATGGTCCGGTAAGTATAGCCATGCACATGTATCTTTACCTGCCAAAGATAAATCTATTGGAATCATAGACCTCTTGTTGCTACGAATAACAAGTGAATCAGATAATGTCATGGTCCTAGAGATTCAGATGAGTGGGCAATCCTAGCCCACCGGCTCCAAACCTAAAATCCAAAAAGGGAACAAAGAATTTGAATACACCACAAAAGCAGTTGGAATCAGCACGGTGGAAGTCTTAAAGAAAGTAGCTAAAATTTCTTTTATTATTATTATTATTATTATTATTATTGGTTCATAAGTGGCTAACATTTTCCATCGCTTAATGAGAATAAGTGACTTTTACTTCGCCAAAGAAACAAAGCTATTTGCAGAAATTCCGATAAAAACTAGTGGGCATTTGAGTTGCTTCTCTCACTTTAAGCTTCCAACCGCGAAACCAAAGCCAGTCACGCTTCCGTTGCATTGATTGATTTGGAGATGAGAATTATTGAAGTGAGTTTTAAATTCCCAACGAATTTCAAAACCCCGCGTGGTCTGAATGCAGTTTTGGTTCAAAGACAATGTGGCTATCGCCGGTGTCTCTGTCTGGGCAGTGTGTCAACAAAGACGAATCTAGGGTTTCTATGTAGCCTAATTTCAGCCGAGCTCTAGCTGCCTCTATAAGCTGCATTCTTGGGTTTTCGGTGGTACCCAACATGATGGGATACTTGGGAGTACCTTTATGCCATGACCGACTCAACCCAATTCTCTTTCAAGATTTATTTGTTGAAATTAAATCTAAACACAGTGGTTGGAAGACCCGCTCTCTTTCTTTAGTTGGTAGAGCCACTCTCATTCAATCGGTAAGCCAAACAATTCCTTGTTACTTGATGCAAACTTCCTTTGTTCCTTGATTTGTTTGTGACGCAATAGATAGATGTAATCGCACCTTTTCCTTCGGGGAGATATAATCTAAAGACCCATAAAATCAGTCTAGTCGCCTAGGAGGATGTTTGCCATCCCAAGAGTGCTGGAGGCCTTGGTTTGCGCAAGGCTAGAGGTATGAATCTTACTCCATTCTCAAAACTCAGCTCGCTGGGAGATTTTAAATAAGATTGATAAACCTTCGATTAAGGTGATCAAGGCGAAGTACTTTTATGACCCTGATTTCTTGCGAGCATCATCCCCACATTCTGCCTCATCCTCCGTGTGGTCAGCAATCGTACATGGTTGCGATCTTCTCAAAAAAGGGCTTTGGTGGAATATTGGTGATGGAACAAAGGTGTGTTTCTCTACCAGTGTTTGGCTAACTAAAATGCCTTTGATCGATACTGAGGGAGCACATCCTGAACCTCATGAGATTCATTGGCCGTTTTTCCATTATCTGCTCAATGATGGTAATTGGAATTGGACTCTTCTAAATGGAGAATTTTCACCCAATATTTGTATGATGCTTTTGGGTACTTATGTAGCTCCCCACTTAGGACTCGAAGACAAGCTTCTACGAGATTCTCATTCTAGCTGTTACTCGGTGAGCGGAGCTTATAATCTATTAATTTCTGATTATTAGGTGTCAATGGATGAATGGTCTTGGTTATGGAAACTTCCTATTCCAAGCTACATGAAGACCTTTCTTTGGTTAGTTTGGAAGAATAGGCTTTTAACTAACGTTGTAGCGACTCATTGATTGTGGACTTTGTAAACTGTGTGGTGCAGAGTGGGAGGATGTTGAGCATGCTTTAACTGGTTATGCCTTTGCAAAGGCTGTCTGGTCTATCCTTCAGCATAAGCTAGGAATCATTCCATGCTGTCCTCCAAATTTTCTATCCTGGGACAAAAATGTTGTACAAACTCTTCCTGAACGGCTTAGGGTTCATTCCAAACTATTTTTTTCTCTCTGGCACCATCAAAACAAATTTATATTTATTGATGATCAATTATGCAAATCAACAGTTTCTTTTGTATTAGGTTGGATTATTGTTGCAACACTATCAGGAGGGTTAATGTCTCACTACTGTCTAGACCCACCTTGTGTTCCCTATTTAGTCGGTAAACAATTCAATACTTCGTGAATTCTGCTTCACAATAATAGAAAGAGCCAACATCAAAGGATCAAAAGCCAATTATCCATGTGGTAACTTTTTAGATATTTTTAGTTTCAAATTTTGAAGGTGTAAATGATCAATAAAATAAAATACGCTTTCATAGTTCGTATTCGTATTGAAAATCAAAATCAAACGAGTTTTTACCCATTTGTTCCACATGAAATTTATGTTCTCATTAAGTTCATCTTAAGATGCCTACATTATCTTTTAACAAATGTGTCACACTAACCAAACTCCCCACTTAACAATGCCTTCCATCTGAATCGGCCCATTGAATGGCCTTCGTTCCAAAAGGAGGAAGGGTGATGCCCTGCCTCTAATTATGGAATAGGTAAAATAATATTAAAAGTAATGGTATTTCATTTTCGTTATGGGATCAACTCTTACTTATCCTACATCTCTCAAGTCATTTCAAAAAGTTAGATAAAGTCTAGCTCAACAGAGTCTTATTTCTCCTCTAATTCTGCTAAGCCCATTTTTTTGGTTGTGGTTTCGCTAGATAGTAGATAGAGACAGTGGGAATCTTATTAATCCATTCATGCGCATTACTAAGTAGATGATGAGGCATTTGGTTACCTTAAGAGAGTTATAGTTACTCCTACCATATACCTGCACTTGGTTGAATTTCTTCACTTTGACATTTATAGCACTAGTAGAAATTACATTGTGTTAGCATCTATAGGGACCATCATAATGCTTTGTTTTAATTAAATGATTGGATTCTCCTTGTCCACACCAGTTTTGAATCAATTGTTTGACTCTGGAGGAAGGCCCTTAAAGGGACTATTCTTAGTCTGTCCCCTAGTCGGCACATGGTGACTTGCTTTCGCTATAGGAGCTGCTTGAGTAGTCCACCAATAGCTGATAGGTTTGAGGCTAAGACCCTTGGGCCAAACCCTCAGAGCCAATCCTTTTCTCAAGGTTACATATCCATTTTGTTGACTTCCATTGCCTACATTGTTCCATTAACTAGAGGCTATTCACCTTGGAAACTTGATGTGATTATAAGAAGAACAATCAGGCATAAGAAGCACTTGGTTTGTTGAATGTGCATTAGATATCGCACGACATGTAGTGCTTTTTTAGCCATTGGACCTTACCTCCGCTAATGTCTTTGGACTCCTTAATGTTGCCTCTGGTTACCGCATCCCAGTTTAAGAATTTTAACCCGATTCCCTTTTCAAGCTTACGTGTGGATGTGCTATTAAATGGGGCTTCCCCTATCTCTTAGGATTAACTAACCCATGTGCAAATGCCATTCACATGAAACTGTTCCTCTCTTTGGCCTTTAAAGTTCTGATTTGAATATTTACTACTACCACTAAGATCTGTACCGATAGACACTCCATTAGGGCTTGCACCTAAGGTTTGCAATGATTGCCATGCCTTCCTACTCATCGAGGCCTAGCTTATGCCCTAACGGCTAGGTATGGGTCGCATGCTTCAATGTCATCCATTTCTAGGTCTAGTTAATTCAACAAGTGAGTTGTTACACACTTTTTAGTGAATTTTGACTTTCATGACCATCATCCTACTATCTTAATCAACCAATACCCTTTGTTGGATATGGGTTAGTGCAGAATTAGGCATCATAACTTGACTTCCGATTCATCCCACATTGCTAGTTCTACTTACTAAAAATGGCCCACTTGAAGCTCTTGATTCCTTAATATGGCTCAACGAAGTAGCCATGTCATCTTACCTATTTAAAGTTTAAGAATAAGTTGAGGGTGTTACACCCTTAATGCCTCTAATCATTAGCTTTACCCTATAAAACTTATATCGAGCACTAGCTATCCTAAAGGATACTTCAAAGGGAACCAGCTACTAGACAGTTCAATTAGTGTTTCACCCTTATATCCAAGTCAAACAAATAGTTTACACGTTAGTATTGCTGTGAGCCTCCACTAAAGTTTCCCCTGGCTTTGCCTCGCTTAAGCATAGTTCACCATTTTTCAAGTCCAAATAGGCATGCTCTAACTCGAACCTTTCACAAAAGATTAAGGTTGGTCGATGATGCAACCCTTGAGGGGATCTCGCCGGGTCAGCTTCCTTGCACTTTATAAGTTTACTTGGCCATTGACTTACACACATGTTAGACTCCTTAGTTCGTGTTTCAAAACAGGTTGAATGGGGAGCTTATAGGCTTATGCCAAGAGTGCGTGGTTGCCAAGGCATGTTGTGATGGTGTGTGTTGTGTCCACAATCATAAAAGTGATGTCTCTTTGGGTGTTTCAAGGGCCTGATGTCACGGGGTCATTACCTTCTCCCTAAAAGGTAGCCTGTTAGGGTGTGCAGTACACCTGCTTATATGGCCCAAGTTTCCCCTTTTCCTTGACAATGTGGCAGTGAAATAGACAGAGAGTAACCTGTTATATTCTCCCACACCAAATTCATCGACGTCCTCGTCGATGTTCTTGGACACGCACCGAGCCAGTGAAACCAGGGGTTCTCAGCATTTCGTGCCAAGTCAAGGTCTCACAGTGAGAGGGGTAGGCTCTGATACTACTCTGTCATGAGGTCATTACCTTTTCCCCAAAAGGCAGCCTGTTGGGGTGTGCAGTACACCCGTTTATATATCCCAAGTTCCCCCTCTTCCTCAACAATGTGGGAGTGACACGAATAGGAGCAACTCGTTACATTCTCCCACCCCGAATTCATCGACGTTCTCGTCGATGTTCTTGGACATGCACCGAGCCGGTGAAATCGGGGGTTCTTGGCATTCTGTGCCAAGTCAAGGTCCTACAGTGGGAGGGGTAGGCTCTGATACCACTCTGTCACGAGGTCATTACCTTCTTCCCAAAAGGTAGCCTATTGGGTATGCAGTACACCTGCTTATATGGCCTAAGTTTCCCCTTTTTCTTGACAATATGAGAGTGAGATGGACAGAGAGTAACCCGTTATATTCTCCTATACCGAATTCATCAATGCCCTTATCAATGTTCTTGGACACCCACCAAGCTAGTGAAACCAGGGGTTCTCGGCATTTCGCGCTAAGTCAAGGTTCCACAGCGGGAGGGGTAGGCTCTGATACCACTCTGTCATAGGGTCGTTACCTTCTCCCCAGAAGGCAGCCTATTAGGGTGTGCAGTGCACCCACTTATATGGCCCAAGTTCCCCCTCTTCCTTGACAATATGGGAGTGACATGAACAGGAGCAACCCGTTACATTCTCCTACCCCGAATTCATCAACGTTCTCGTCGATGTTCTTGGACATGCACTGAGTTGGTGAAACTAGGGGTTCTCGGCATTCCGCGCCAAGTCAAGGTCCTACTACGGGAGGGGTAGGCTCTGATACCACTCTGTCACGGGTTCATTACCTTCTCCCTAAAAGGCAGCTTGTTGAGGTGTGCAATATACCTGCTTATATGACCCAAGTTTTCCCTTTTCCTTGACAATGTGGGAGTGGGATGGACAGAGAGTAACCTGTTATATTCTCCCACACAGAATTCATCGGCGTCCTCATCGATGTTCTTGGACACGCATCGAGCTAGTGAAACCAGGGGTTCTTGACATTCCGCGCCAACTCAAGGTCCCACGACAGGAGGGGTAGTCTCTGATACTACTCTGTCACGGGGTCATTACCTTCTCCCCAAAAGGCAGCTTGTTGGGGTGTGTAGTACACCTACATATATGGCCCAAGTTTCCCTTTTTCCTTGACAATGTGGGAGTGGGATGGATAGAGAGTAACCTGTTATATTCTCCCACACCGAATTCATCGACGTCCTCATTGATGTTCTTGGACACGCACTGAGCCAATAAAACCAAGGGTTGTCGACATTTTGCGCCAATTCAAGGTCCTACGGTGGGAGGGGTAGGCTCTGATACCACTCTGTCACGGGGTCATTACCTTCTCCCCAAAAGGCAGCCTATTGGGGTGTGTAGTACACCTGCTTATATGGCCTAAGTTTCCCCTTTTCCTTGACAATATGGGAGTGGGATGGACAGAGAGTGACCCGTTATATTCTCCCACACCGAATTCATCGATGCCCTCGTCGATGTTCTTGGACACCCACCAAGCTAGTGAAACCAAGGGTTCTCAGCATTCTGCGCTAAGTCAAGGTTCCACAGTGGGAGGGGTAGGCTCTGATACCACTCTGTCACGGGGTCGTTACCTTTTCCCTAGAAGATAGCCTATTGGGGTGTGTAGTACACCTACTTATATGGCCCAAGTTCCCCCTCTTCCTTGACAATATAGGAGTGACACGGACAGGAGCAACCCGTTACATTCTCCTACCTCGAATTCATTGACGTTCTCGTTGATGTTCTTAGACATGCATTGAGTTGGTGAAACCAGGGGTTCTCGGCATTCTGCGCCAAGTTAAGGTCCTACAGTGGGAGGGGTAGGCTCTAATACCACTCTGTCACGGGTTCATTACCTTCTCCTTAAAAGGCAGCTTGTTGGGGTGTGCAATATACTTGCTTATATGGCCCAAGTTTTCCCTTTTCCTTAACAATGTGGGAGTGGGATGGACAGAGAGTAACCTGTTATATTCTCCCACATAGAATTCATCGGCGTCCTCATCGATGTTCTTGGACACGCACCGAGCTAGTGAAACCAGGGGTTCTCGACATTCCGCACCAACTCAAGGTCCCACGACAGGAGGGGTAGTCTCTGATACTACTTTGTCACGGGGTCATTACCTTCTTCCCAAAAAGCAGCTTGTTGGGGTGTGTAGTACACCTACATATATGGCCCAAGTTTCCCCTTTTCCTTGACAATGTGGGAGTGGGATGGATAGAGAGTAACCTGTTATATTTTCCCACATCGAATTCATCAACGTCCTCGTTGATGTTCTTGGACATATATCGAGCCAATAAAACCAAGGGTTGTCGACATTCTGTGCCAAGTCAAGGTCCTACGATAGGAGAGGTAGGCTCTGATACCACTCTGTCACGGGGTCATTACCTTCTCCCCAAAAAGCAGCCTGTTGAGGTGTGTAGTACACCTGCTTATATGGCCCAAGTTTCCCCTTTTCCTTGACAATATGGGAGTGAGATGGATAGAGAGCAACCCGTTACACTAAGCTTTGGACTCCCCTGCAATCCGCGTTGGACCATGCCTCGAGCTAATTGGCAAACCTACTCTCACTATTCTGCATCTGACCAAGGCATATCATTGGCCCTCATTTAATTCCTTCTTGACAATTTCAAACACTCTTTGACTCTCTTTTCAAAATCCTTTTTATCTTTCTTTCATGGTACTTGTTCATTATCGGTCCCTCACCCATATTTAGCCTTAGATAGAATTGATCGCCTAATTAGGGTTACATTCCCAAACAACCTGACTCATAGATAATGTCATATGGTGCGATAGGGTTCAAGCATGATGGGGCTCTTACCCTCTTTGATGCCCCCTTTCAAGGGACTTAGGCCTAGTCCACCATTAAGGACGCTTCATTAAACTATGATTCAAACGCTACAAGTGCCCAATTCTCAAGTTTGGCTATTCCTAGTTTGCTTGTCATTACTAGGGCAATTCTCGTAAGTTTCTTTTCCTCCATTTATTAAGATGCTTAAACTCAACAAGTAGTCTCATTTGACTTAGGGTTGCATTACAAGGAAGCGATAATGTGCTACACCGTAAAGGTCTCTCATCGACTATTGTTGAGGCAAATGTCACTAAGGACCTAGCTTTTAGGCCAACCACAAGATTGTGCTCTCGGAAGGCCATCTTTCACCATCGGCCATGCCCTTAAGGATTTGAGGGTGGAGTGGGTAATGTTATGTGACACCCAATAGGCATGCCCTTGGCTAAAAGGTTTTAGGCACAACTTGCGTTCAAAGACTTGATGGTTCACAAAATTCCGTAGTTCACACTAAGTATCACATTTCGTTATGTTCTCCTTCAATGCAAGAGCTAAGATATCAGTTGCCAAGAGTTGTTTGGATTCTCATTTCGGAGATACAACGCCTTGTCCACACATCGTTCCTAAAGTGATGGGGCATTACCTTTGGCTTTTTGATTTGCTTAGTATGACTTGCATTGGGGTTTTGGTTATTTGCACCACAAGACAAACTACTAATCACCTGACATTATGTGGGTAAAATGTGTTCATGAGTCATTCTGCTAGGCATAAGTTTCATCAATGATCCTTTTGCAGGTTCACCTATGAAAACCTTATTATGACCTCTCTTTCCTTTAAATGATAAGGTTTAGTGGACTTCTCATGACGTCACCACGATCTAAACACTTTACTGAACCATTCAATTAGTGGGAGTGACCAACAGTGTGTACAAAAGGTAAGGATGTAGTCAATGTAAGTAGATGACTTGTGTTTACTAAAAATTCCTCATTGAAGACCAACAATTATAATGATCTATCCCCACTATGATAAAATTTCAAAGATTACCTGGGCTTGTCGACCAAGGCTATAGACTTATTGAATACACCAATGTAGTGCATGTATGGCCCAAAACATCTAAGGGTATTATAGACCTATTATTACCTCAAACTTCCTTGGCCTAAAAGGCCATAGTCCCTTTAAGAAGCCAGTCACAAAGGATCATCTCACATATAGCAAGTTAGCGGGTTGAGGTCTCACTTATTAATGGAATTAACTAGACAAATCACTCTACCAACTAAGAATGACTATGCACCACCACCCATAGAATCAAGAAAGAGCTATTAGTCTATCAATCCTTATTATGTCTAAACTTGGTAGGTTTCCTTGTGTTGAGTCAAATTAAGTTGCAAGTTCTACTCCCAATGGTGCCCTTCCATTAATTCCTTTAAGTTTTAGCCTTATGACCATACTTCCCCCGAAACCCAAAGACTTTGATTTCTCGCAAAGTGTTGGTAGAGTCCTAAAAGCAACTTTTGCCGATCCTTGGTCAATATCATTTATAGTTAAGACTAAGATGGTATTTGATTGTCTTTGAGCCCCCAACTTTCATTCTTGATTAATGAAAACAACCTTGGCAAATGCTTTTGCAGTTTATCTTTCATAAATCCAAGAATTTGACCTTTGACTACGAAATTCAAATGCCCCTGACTATTTCTGTTAATCATTACTCTAATCTCAAAGGCCAACATAATAAGATCAAAATCCTATGATGTTATCCCATGCTAATGTATCCAAAGCATAGTGTCATGGAGTTAGGCTTTATGCGTGCTAACTCACATGACACTTGGTTAATTTTGCAAGAAAAGATGAGCTAAGTAAGCCTTAGAGAGTTTAAGAGAATCAACAAAAACGTTGAAAGGCAAGTAAGAGAGAGTTAGGAGTGCTAGAAAGTAGAGAGCACAAGAAAGCTTTGCAAGAAGGTTCCAAAAGTGTTTACAAATAAAAAAAGTGGTTTATTTATAATGGCTCCACTTCCTTAATTTAAGGCTACCATTGAACATCTAAGATATTTTTAAAGAAGATTCTAGTGAGTAATAATTATAGTCTTTTCAAGAAGGTTCTAGTGAGTGTCTTTATTTGCCTTTGTTGGAAGTCTATCGATGTAGGCACTTATGCATTTTTCTAAGATCTTCCATTGTTGTAACTGGATAGTAAAAAGGGGTTGGACAGTGTTAGCAACCCACAGGGGCTCAATTTAGCCCAAGTGTTTACCTTCCCATTAGCAAGATGAGCTAGACATAGAATGCCCACATGACACCCTTCCCTACTCAATTCTGTAACATCCTTATCGCATTCTCAGCCTTGTATTGCCGAATGTGATCAGCAAACTACCAAAGCTAGTCCTCTCATTTCCAATTAGCCTTTTGGTCAACAAATTCTTCCATTTCACCAAGTACTCGATGTAGTTGGGAAATCCCCTTCTCCAGATTACTCTATTAGCAAGGTTGTGTTCCACCTCCTTATTTAATTCCGTGACCATAGCCATTGGTGCACACTTGGACTCACTTTGGTTTAGATCCTCTTCATCTCCATCAAAAGGCTTTAAAAGACTTACACGAAAAATGTTGTGAATCTTTAGTTTTGGTGGGAGTTGGACTTGATAAGCAACCTTTTCTATGCACTTAACCATAGGAAATAGCCCCTTATACTTCTTTACCAAGCCCTTATGAACTTTGTGTGGAGACTTAAATTGGTTGGACAACAATTTCACCATCACCATTTCTCCCGCTGTGTAGTCCTTTGGGTGTTGCTTGGTGTCAGCCCACCTTTTCATCCTTAGGGACAAATTATCTTGGCCAGTACCTTCTTTAACCCACTTAAGGAAGTTGTTCTTAAGCATACTAGTAGAAAGGGTAACTAGTTTTGCCTTCTGGCTCAATGCATTAACAATAATGTTAGGTTGGCTCGACTTATACCGCAGTGTGTAGTCAAATTTTGCTAGGAAATCTTGCCAACAGCCTTACTTAGGACTGACTTTCTTCTAGGTCTAGAAGTAGCCTATAGCAATGTTGTCAGTCATGATCACAAACTTACTTCCAAGGAGATAGTGCCTCCAGATGTGCAAGTAGTGGATGATGACAATCATCTCCTTGTCTTGGATGGTGTACTGCCTCTCTATGTCATTGAACTTGTGACTTTCATAAGCAATGGGATGCCTATCTTCCATCAAGACTCCCCCGATGGTGAAGTTAGATGCATCAGTGTGGACTTTGAAAGACTTTTTGTAGTCCAATAGCACTACCACATATTCCTCAAAGATTTCTTACTTCAATCTCTTGAAGTAAGTTTGGCATTCCATCGTCCAATGCCAAGTGTGGTTCTTCTTTAGCAAATCAATTAGGGGTGTTGCCATAGTAGGGTATCCCTTAACAAACTAACAGTAGTAATCGATAAGCCCCAAGAAGGATCGCAGTTCCAGGACCTTTATTGAAGACTCCTATTGTTGGATAGCTTACACCTTTGTTGGTTTTATCATGAGCCTACTATCCTTTGCTTGGTGGTCAAGGAAGTCTACCTCTTACTTGGTGAACAAACACTTCTCCTTAATGAATAACTCATTTTCCCAAAGAACTCGAAAGATGTGCTTGAGGTGCTCAACATGCTTTTCAAGTGTATTGCTATACACCACAATGTCATCCAAGTAGACTACCACAAATTTATTAAGAAAAGAATGCAATACCTTGTTCATAAGGGTGCAGAAGATGACTGGTGCGTTGGTGAGACCAAAGGGCATAACTAGGAACTCGAATGCTTCATAGTGTGTTACACAAGTTATCTTTAGCTCATAACCTTGTGCAATATGGACCTAATAGTAACTCGATCATAGATCCAGCTTGGTGAAATACTCACCTTCTTGCGTTGGTCAAAAAGATTAGCTATCAAGGGTATTAGATACTTGTTCTTGATAGTGACCTTGTTCAATACTTGATAGTCGATACACATGCTCAAGGATCCATCCTTCTTCTTTTAGAATAAGACTGAGGCACCAAAAGGGGCTTTTGAGGGTCAAATAAAGATTGAATCTATCAAATCTTGGAGCTTCTTTCTCAATTTAGCGAGCTCCAGGGGTGTCATGCGTTAAGGGGCTATGGCAAGAGGTTTGGCACTAGATTCCAGTTCAATGTGGTGATACACATCTCACCTTGGTGGAAGCTTCTTTGGTAGTTCGAAAGGCATTACATCCTTAAACTTGGCAAGGACAACCTAGATGGGTTATGATAGTGTAAGAGTAGGTGCTGCTACATCTTTTCCAACTCCCTTGTGGTAGCTACATAGGTTGGACCTAACTTGAGACCCCATCTAAATTACAAGGCCGAAATCATCAATGGTTGCAACTTCTCCTTGCACTTTAAGGGAACCACTTAGGTCTTGCAAGCGTCGAGGACCATAAGCAAACTCGAAGTAGGAATAAAAAAAGCCAAAGCTTTGTAGAAGAATGCAAGACCTAACATCACCTCAAAGTCATTTATAGGAACAATAATAAAGTCCAACTTATCAATCCATCCCCCAATTTGGGTGGCTACTCTCTCAGTTACACCTTGGATAGGCTTTGCTTTTGAATTCACCACTTTAATGGTGTCATTTCCCTTCTTTAATTTGAGGCTTAGACAGTTGGCCTCTTATACATCCATGAAATTATGTGTTGCCCCTATATCTAGCATCACACAAGCTGTTTTATTCTCAATGGCAATGTCAACATACAATAGTCCTTTTTCTTTAAAGACTGTTGGGGAGAAAAGTTTTAAGAGATTACCCCATTGTTGGATAGATCCCATATCAACTTAGGACTCTTCGTTGGCCTTTTCCTAGTTGAACACTGCCATTATAGCATTCATTGTCTTGCAGTTGGGGTAGTCTCTCACCCAATATGACCCGTCACAAATGAAACAAGGCCTCAGGGAACCACTTGAGTTATGCTTGCCTGCAAAGTTCTTTTTATACTTAGGACGACCACTCGAGGGTTTCTGCTGACCCCCCTCATTACGGCCAGAATCCTACTTCCTTTACTTAGTTTTTTCTCCCCCACTCTTGCTAGAGTTGGCCTTCGTACCCTTAGAGTGGGTAAAGTAGTCAACGAGGGTCTCGGCAGCAGCAACGACATCATCTAGGGTTTGCACATCATGCCTATCTAACTTGACTCTTGCCCAATCCTTCGAGTTGTCTTTAAAGTGGAAGAGAAGCTCCTTGTCAGACATTTCAATTTCAAGTATAAGGGTAGCAAATTCCTTGATATAGTTAGAAATACTACCCGTCTGACTTAAGTGATGCAATTTTTTCCCTAACTTCACTATCTACATTGTAAGGCACAAAGTACCTGCGTACCTCAGCCTTTAATTGCTCCCAGGCATTAATGATGCATAAGCCTTTCTCCCTTTCGGAGTGCTTTTATCTCCACCAAAGTTGGGCAGGATCCCTTAGGAAGATTAGGACATTGCCTACCTTGGCAAGGTTATCAACAACCCCCATGGCCTCGAAGTATTGCTCAAAACCAAATAGAAAGTTATTTACTATAGTGGCATTGCGTATACCATTGTACATGACAAGCTTAGGGATTTTTAAGCCATGCACTACAATGGTGCTAGTAGTTGTAGTTGTACTAGTAGTGAATGAGTTGTTTTAGTGCAGAGAATTCATCTCCTTGTGGAAGTCGTGAATCTCTCCTTCAATGAACTTGTGCAAGTTAGATAGTCCTTGATTCAGGGAGCATAGTTCTCCCTAAATGAGCAACCAAACTCCTCAATCATGACTTTAGCAGCATGAGTGATCTTTGCATTCTCATGGATCAAGTTATCAACTTAATAGCTAAGGTCACCCACTAT
The DNA here is from genome assembly GCA_019804595.1 of Bruguiera parviflora. NCBI lineage: Eukaryota > Viridiplantae > Streptophyta > Magnoliopsida > Malpighiales > Rhizophoraceae > Bruguiera > Bruguiera parviflora. Next base: position 3,075,757 of record CM034053.1, read on the forward strand.
GGAGCTCAAATTAGTGGCACTTCTCTCCAAGCCAGTAACTCGAGAGTCCATGTTTTCCTTTGCTAGAGCCTTGAACTTGCTATGCTTGGCTGAAGCATGTTGCTCCTTATGCCTATATGCTTGTTGCCTTGCTTGTTGCTCCTCTATAGTGGTTGCAACAAATTCTTCTTTACTTGCCATACTCATAGCTTCAGCAAACAACGAACAACAAACAACCAAGTTGTACTTAAGGTTTGAACTGTTGCTCTGATACCACCTATCATGGATTTAGGCTTCATGCATGCTAACCGGTATAACACTTAGTCAATCTTGTGAGAAAAGATGAGTTAAGTAAGTCTTAGAGAGTTTGAGAGAATCAGCAAAAACGTTGAAAGGCAAGTAAGAGAGAGTTAGGAGTGCTAAAAAGTAAAGAGCACAAAAAAGCTTTGCAAGTGAGTTGCATTAAGTGACTGCCAAAAGTGTTTACAAATAGGAAGAGTGGCCTATTTATAGTGGCTCCACTTCCTTAATGTGTAGCTACAATTGAACATTTAAGATATTTATAAAAAATGTTCTAGAGAGTAATAATTACAGTCTTTTTAAGAAAGTTCTAGCCTTTATTAAAAGTCTCCAAATGTAGGTACTTCTAGACATTTCTGCACTTTTTCTTCCATTTCTGTGTCTAGTCAACAAAAAGGGGCTAGACAGTGCTAGTAGCCCGTAAAGGCTCAATGTAGCCCAAGTTTCTATCTTCCTACTTGTTGGACAGGCTAAACATAGAGTGTCCATGTGATAGTAGACTTGCTTTGAGTACTTTAATTTCTTTAAAGTAACAACACTAAAGGTATAACTTGGACAATTAAGGCTAGGAACGTATTGTCAATAAAAGGGATGAGGTGATTGATGCACACCAAAGGCAGACCAATTGACCCATCCCAAGGTCTAACTACAAGCTTTTTAGCTGCAACAACTTAAATATACATTATTGGAGTTGGAATTACTATAACTGCTAGCACCAAACTTGCCCTTCAATGGATCCTCGTTAAGGGATTTAGATTGTACTCCTTCCAATTACTAAACTCTCCATAATTAAACCTTAATTCTTAGTCACCCATCACTACCATGGTAAGTGTCACGGGACCAAAATTTTCACCCAAAATTCAAACCTTATGATGGCACTAAGTCTCACTTAGTCTCAGTCAAACTGTTCACACGAGGCACATACAGCGTTTACAGGAACCACTTCCTAACCTTTATTACTTTACACAAAATATACAAATGATGCCAAGGCCTCTCACATAAATGTTCTTTCAACACTTCTCTATGTGTTTTCAATTGTTACCCCTGTCTGCCACACTACACCTATTTATAGTGTTGGTAGTTAACACCCCCAACTACCTAGGGTCATACATGACTTGGCTACCAATCTAATTATACATAGTAGGGCTCCCAACCTCGAGATAACCTCCCCACTAACTCATTAGATCATGCATCTCTATTCAAAGAGAGCTTGACACCTCATTAAGGGCTTCTTGCTCCATTTTCTGTAACCACCCATGTTCTCCTTCTTTTAAGGAGGTCCTACCAACATATTTGGCTTGGATAAGGCTTTTGGAACCCTACAAAATTGCCACCTTTGCCACTCCCACGTTTTGATGGAGATAACCACCCACTATCTCTTATTTTGGTGGCCCATAAAGAACCAGTTCTACCATGATCTGCCCCATCACCTTTCAGGTGCTTGCTGGCCGCAAGTAATCCTAGTTTGGTGCTAGCCATAACCCATGCCTGTGCACCAGCATGTTGCCATTGCCAGAGCTGTGGGTCATGGTGTTAGCCTCGTTAACTTTGAGAGACATGCGCTACCTCCCTATAGTGCATTAGGGAATCCCGTTGTATGGTAGAAGGAAACATTGATGTGTCTGAGCAATAACACCCCTTGTTCCCCTAGTTGTCGCGCCCCCCGAGTGCTACTAACGTGCCTCCAATGACTTTCTATGTTTCCCTTGCTTGAACCTCTTGCCTACACTTCCCCTTGACTGCAACATGTGCCTACTTAGTGTCAATGCCAAAGCCCGTATCTACCTCTCTCGGCTTGCTACCATGCACATTGACTCCTACATTTGCCTTGTTTCCTTTGGCAAGCCCTTCTCATGCTAACTTCATGCCAAGCATTGGTACAAGGCATCACCAATACTTGCATTTCCTTATCCAAGGACTAAAGGGGCTAATAAACCACCCCCACCGATTAAAGCTAATGTCCTCGTTAGTGTAGACCAGCCTTCACGTTCCTATTGCCCTAACTTCTGGCTAACCTTGCTTCTTGGGGTAGGACTTCTCTCGATTAATTGCTGGCACCTATAAGTAGTATAACCCTTATCATTAACTCTTCCATAGTAAAGTCCATACCTTAGAAACAACCTATAATGCAACATTCAACTCTCTCCCACAGTCTTCCTTGCCCCATTCACACCATTTTAGGCCCTATCAAATGACACTCCTATTGAACCTGCACAACTGTTCAACACTAGCTGCTCCTTCACCCGATTATATAAAATCAACTTGTGGTTTGTGTCGTATTGCTGTGAAGGAAGCTTGGCTAGCAGTCCCTTTTTTTTAGGTTTGATAGTCCTCAATGCCGCTAAGTATATCACATCTCCCTCTCTCATTCCTTGCTGCACCTGCAAGGAAGATAGCACAGCACAAGTTTTCCCACCCTTGCTAGTAAGATGACCCTTCTCACCAGTAACAAAACATAGTTACCTTTCGCCCATGATTAGCAACCCACCCAAATGGGACATCAGTGCAATTCCCACTTGCACAAATAGATCCATTCCTAAGATCACATTATAGTCGTCCAACAACATTATAAAGAAATCAAATTTATAGATCCATTGACCTAGAGTTACCTCAACTCCTTTTGCCATTCCTAGAACATCATATGCCATTGAGTTGACTGCCTTCACACGGCTGCCACTCTTGCTCACCTTTAGCCCAAGTAAGCCCACCACTCTCTCTGCAATGAAGCTGTGGGTTGCGCCAGAGTCCACTATGGCCAGCAGGTCTTGTCTTCTTAGCCTAATTTTGACAAAAATTAGGCCAAGTGATAGAGCACGTTCCCCACGCATGGCATTGATCAACTATAGAGGATTGACTCGAGAAGGACTACCGTTGCCATCACTGTCCCTCTCATCAACCACCAAGGTGCTCAATTTCTCCCTCTGTGGGCACTCCCTTTCTCTATATAGACCACTGCAAATGAAACAACCCGAGTTTAATTTGCTTTTACCTTGGTCCGGAACAACAACTTTGTCTTTCTCCTTACTGTCGTTCCTTTGCTTACATTCCCAAGAGTCCTCCTTCTTCCTACCCTTCTCCTTAGACAGTTTGTCATTTGAAGAATCCATGGAGTTGATTTAGAAATCCACCAAACCATCAGCAGCAGCGATTGTGGAGCGCAAGTCCTTCACACCTTGCCTCCGAAACTTAATTTGCACCCAAGGTTAGAGTCCTAACGTGAAATTGAATAACTTGTTCTTGTCCGACATATTCTGAATGTCCAACAATAAGGAGCTGAATTCCTTGACATAGTCACGAACCATGCCATTATGACTCAATCTCTTTAGCAACTCCCTTGCAACCCATGATATATTGCAAAGCAGGAATTGATCCTTCAATTCCTTTTTTGGCACATCTCATGTCTCAATATGAGGCCTACCCGAGCTGGCATCATCGACAAGCCTTGTTCAGCACCATAGTTTGGCGTCCTTAGCCAAGTATATGCTAGTAAGGGTCACCTTTTCCTCTTCAGGTACCCTTGCTGCCATGAAGTATTGCTCCATATCCCATAAAAAGTTCTTGATTGCTTTCGCATCCCATTCCCCCTTAAAGGCCTTAGGTTCAGGAACCTTTATCCTCCTGGATGACTCGACAGTACCACCAGGTTGGCTGCCTATAGCCTTCTTAAGAACAACAACATCCTGCTCTATGTTGCCAAAGGATTATGCCTAAGTACCATCGAGACTATCATAATGAGTTTGCAAGGAACTTACTAATTTCTCCAGTTTGTCTAGCTTTTCCAAGACAAAGAGGACTTGCTCCTCAAAGGCACCACTAAGTACCTATTCAATCTTGGACACTTGCTCACGAACAGCATCAAGTCCTGATCCACCCACTATGAATTGAACCCCTTCTAATACTAGTTGTCATAGGGCCAAAATTTTCACCCAAAATTCGAATCTTGTGATGGCACTAAGTCTCATTTAGTCTCAGCTAAACTATTCATATGAGGCACACACAACATTTACAAGAACCACTTTCTAACCTTTATTACTTTACACAAAGTATACAAAGGATACCAAGACCTCTCACACAAGTGTTCTCTCAACAATTCTTTATGTGTTTTTAGTTGTTACCCTTATCTATCACACTACACCTATTTATAGTGTTGGTAATTGACACCCCCAACTACTTAGGGTCATGCATAACCTAGCTACCAAGCCAATCATGCAAGTGGGTTGTGCTAGCAATACATTAGTAGGTTGTCGATTGAGGGGGTAATCATTCAAATACACCAATGTGTCCTTCTGTTAGAAGGCTAGATCCCCTAATACTCTTTAAGGGGTTATGCATGTCTCTTTTGAGAGCTAGCTAAGGTTAAACTAGTTGATAATTGGCTACAATAACACATAATGCTAGTGCATAACAGGGTTTTAAGCCAACAACTCTATAAAAATACATATAAGTTGAGCAACAAAGGGATTAGTGGTAGTCTAGGCAAAGTTCTGCCCATACACCATGAAAAAAGGAGTTCATGGGGCTTAAGGTAGAACCACTAAGTCCTTCACACCCTTATTCGAAGAGATCATAGGGAGTTGCCAACTATATGGTTGGTGAACCACCAAGTGATGTGTTGGTAAGCTCTCTTTGAAAGAAGGAGAACATAGGCAGCAATAAAAGTAAGGCTAAACAAGTCTCACATAAGGTACCAGGCCTTCTATCAATGTAGACTCACGTTCTCCTTAAGAAGTAAGAAAGTGCTCTTAAGAGTGGAGATCTCCTACTAAACATGATTGGCTTGATAACCAAGCTATGCAATGCTTATGTGTGTGTGTGTAAGTTATCGACCAAGAGGCACCAACTAGCCAACCAACTAGGAAAGAGAGTGTAGAGAGAGAAACACATGCATGAGGACTTGACAATCTTTTGTACTTTAAGGAAAGTAATAAAGGTTAGGATGTTTTCTCATAATATGCAATTATCTCCCTATGCAAGTGAGTTGGTTAAGACTAAGTGAGCAACTTAGTGTTATCACAAGGCCAAAAATGTGTGTGAAACATTTGGCCCTATAACAATTGGTATTAAAGCAAGTTTGATTTATGGCTAGTGGATCAAAACTTAAAGTAGTGCATGAGCGGCTGTCCAAGATCGAAAAAATGCTCGATGATGCCTTAGAGGGGTAGGTCCTCTTAGCTTTGGCAAGGTTAGATAAACTAGAGAAATCATTATGTCTCTTACAATCTTGTTATGACAATCTTGATGGTGTTTGGATGTAGTCCTTTGGAAACATAGAATGTGATGTTGCTTTCTTTAAAAAGGTCATAGGCAGCCAATTTAGTGGTATTGCCGAATCATCTAGAAAAATGGAGGTCCCTGAATCTAAGGCCTTTGAGGGGGGATGGGATGCCAAATCAATTAAGAATTTCTTGTATGACATAAAACAATACTTCATGGTTGCAAAGGTGCCTAAAGAGGAAAAGGAACATTTACAAGTATGTATCTTGCCAAGGATGCTAAATTGTAGTGGTGAACAAGGTTTGATGATGATGCAAGCACTAGTAGACCTTAAATAAAGATGAGAGAAAGCTTGAAAAAGGAATTAAAGGATTAATTCCTTCCTTGCAACATGTCATGGGTTACACGGGTGTCTTTAAAGAAACTAAAGTATAATGGCATGATATGGAACTATGTGAAGGAATTTAGTTCCTTAATGTTCAACATTTGTAACATGTTGGATGAAAATAAGCTCTTCAACTTCCTTCCGAGCCTCCAACTATAGGTTTGAATCGAGCCCTACAAGCAAGGTGTTAAAAACTTAACATCTGTCATAGCTACCACTAATGTATTGGTCGATTTTTAACTCAACAAGTCCTCAGATTATGATGTTAGGAGAAAGCTATAGCAATAATCTAAAGGCAAGGGTAAAAAGAAAGAGGGCAAAAGGAAAAAGAAACATTAGGATGGCAACAAGGATAAAGGCAAAGTTGTCCTTTGGGAACATAGCAAAAGCAAGTCTAATTCTAGTTGTTTCATTTGTAATAGCCCTCATTGTACTAAAGAATGCTTAAAAAGCAAAAAGTTAAGTGCCATGGTTGCCAAAAAGGGTAGCAAAAGCCTTGTTGTGGATGATGTCAACTTTTTTCATGTCAATCCTCTACAGTTAGTGAATGCAATTCAAGGGGAACATTCTTCATAGGCTAGCCTAATGTATATGAAGATTAGGCTCAATAATTAAGAGTTAATGGTAATGGTCAAACTAGTGTCACCCATGACTTTGTTGTCAAATGAATGGTGAAGTCACTAAGCTTAAAGGTCACCCAAAGTAATAGCCGAATTAAGGTACTTAACTTGGCAACTTGTAAGGTGCTCAACATGCCAGGAGGCATGAAGGTAACCATTGATAATTGGATTGACAACCTTAACTTTACAATTGTTTCATTAGATGACTTTAATAATATATTAAGTGTTGAGTTCTTTACATATGCAAAAGTTGTATTATTACCTTATTTGGGTGGGTTAATTATCATGCATGAGAACCATCCATGCTTTACTGTGGATGAGATTATCTCTTCAACAGGGGCTGGGGGAAAATTGGGTAATATGATCTCGGCAATATAGGTTAAGCATGACTTGAAAAGAGGAGAAACCACCTACTTAGTAGCTTTAATTGAAGTCAAGGAAGGAACAACTATCAAGGTGCTTAATAGTGTTGCTAAGTTATTGGGAGACTTTGCAGATGTAATGCCTTTGGAGCTACCAAGGTGTTTACCCTCGATGTGTGCCCAAGACCATTGAATTGATTTGATTCTATGTTCTAAACCTCCGACTCAAGCCCCTTATTGCATAAGTCTAATGGAGTTAATCAAATTAAAAAGGCAATTATTAAAGCTAGTAGATGTAGGCTTGATTCAGCACTCTAAAGCCCCTTTTGGTGCCTATATGTTGTTTCAAAAGAAGCATGATGGCTCCTTACGAATGTGTGTGGATTACAGGGCCTTAAACAAGGTCACAATAAAGAACATGTATCCTATCCCATTGATTGTAGACTTTTTCGAATAGCTAGTGAAAGCTTCCTACTTCACATAGCTAGATTTGTGGTCAAGGTATTGGCACGTCAAAATTGTAGAAAGAGATGAAGGGAAAACCATGTGTATCACACGTTATAGCTTACACAAATTCCTAATGATGCCCTTCAATTTGACTAATGCTTTCATTACTTTTTGCAACTTAATGAATGATGTATTTCATGATTTCATTGATCACTTTATGGTAGTATACTTAAATGATATTATCATGTATAATGAATCCCTTAAGGATCACTTGACCCATCTTATAATGGTGTTTTCTTGATTGAGAGAACACCAATTATATATGAAAAAGGAAAAGTGTGAGTTTTCTTAGTAAGAAATTATGTTCCTCGAGGATAGGGTTAGTTAAGGGCATGTAAGAATGAATAGGGGAAAGTTTCAAGCCATTATAGAATGGTCACCTCCTACCAAATTATTGGAAATTGTTGTCCTCATGTAAGTGCAAAGCAACTTGTTGGACAAAATGTTATGACTCCCAATGGGCTAGACATCCAGGCATGAAGCAGATGATAGCCCTATTGTCTTATAACTACAATTAGCCAAGGATGGAAGAAAATGTTAAGGCCTATGTAAAGGTGTGCATTATTTATTAACAAGACAAATTTGAGGGAAAAAAGGAAGCAAAGTTACTTCAACCGTTACCTATTCCAACGAAACCTTAAGTGCCAATTTTGATGGACTTCATTGGTGAGTTTCCATAGGTTGATGGCAAGGGTACTATCATGGTGGTGGTCGATCAATTCTCAAAGTATACTGTGTTCATTCTAACCCTATCTTCATGTCAAGCCGAGATGGTTGTTGAATTGTTCTATAAGCAAGTGGTTAAATATATTGGTTTGTCAGAAGATATTATAAGCAATCGAGATCCTCGCTTCACAGTCAAGTTTTGGACAACTTTGTTTAACATGATAAGATCAAAGTTAAAGTTTTCCATTGCCAACCATTCTCAAACTGATAGCCTATTAAAGGAGTATCTTTGGCATTACATGATTACAAGCTAATGAAATTGGCTAGAGTTATTGAATTACGCATAGTTCTATTATAATTTTCACAAGCATTATCAACAGTATGAATCCCTTTAAGCTAACAATAGGGTATCAACCCCTTACTTTGAATGAGATAGCACAAACAAGCCTTAGAGGGAAGTGTCTAATCACCTATTAGTATACTTATTCAAAACAAAAGTTGTTTAATGAGGCCTAAAATTGTTTAAACAAAACGGCTTGATGTATGAAGAAGAATGCAAACGAGGGAAAATAAGACCTCAAGTTCTAAGTTAGAGACAAAGTTTTACTAAAAGTAACTCCTTAACTATAGAAGATGATTAATAGTAAGATAATGCATTATGGGTTGATTCCCAAATATGATGGTCCCTTCATAGTGGCAAAGAAAGTTGGTAACATTGCTTATCAATTACAACTACTAGAAAGGTTAAAAGTCCATCTGACCTTCTATGTGAGCTTTTTAAGACCCTTTTACGAGGAAAATGATGTCAAACCTCGAAGGAGGTAAGCAAGACATGTTCCCCCAACCATTTGAGCAAAATTTCAATGTTAAGTTAAAAAGATTTTAGATCATAGAACATAAGGACAAACTAAGAAGAATCACTAGGTTGAATACTTATTGAAAAGGAAAGATGCTCTAAACAGTGAGGCTAGTTGGGAGAGAGAAGTGCTTGGCCCCCTAGCACTTAGGACCGTTTATGGTGTCCGAAGAGATGGCTCCCCACATTAGGATGTTATACTCACTACCCACAATTGTGGGTGCAAGTGCTACCAACAAGCATCCAGGGTATCCATGCTTGGTAGAAACCTTTGCCTTGCTTGGTGGAAACAGTTCACCGTTCATTGGGGAACAAAGGATCGGCCTTATTGAGGTGATTGCACTCATATGGTAAAAGGCTTATGTATGGTCCTTAAAAAAGCTTTAACAAAAGACTCTGGTTTTTCACTAACTTTAAGTCTACCTATAAGCTAAATCCCACGAAAGCCTCCTTTCATTAAGATAAATGTAGATGGTTGTGTTAAAGGTGCTCTTGGGTTAGCTGGTTATGAAGGATGGCAAGGAGCAATTGTAGGCACTAGTTATATGGATTGGTGTAAAGTTGAAAGCTATTTGTGTCGTTATGCAAATGACATAGGATAGAAGCGCAATGTTATTGTGGAGATGGACTTAATGTTGGCATTTTAGAAAATTAATAAACTAAATTTGGATTTAAGATTTCATTAATCTATCACAGTGAAATTTAAATGCTTGCTAAAGCTACTAAGCACTTGCAAGTTGCAGCCTATACCAAAGGAAGGAAATTTCTATGCAAACTTTTTAACCAACCTTAGAGTTATTGACCAAGCTCGTTTGATGCTCTAGGACTTTCCACCTTTTAATTGCACAACTTGTTACAAGTTGATATTGTGAGTATCAGCCTCTTACGTGGTTACTAGTTAGCTTTTTTTTTTTTGTTATTTCCTTTTATTTATCCTAGCATAAACCAAAAAAAAAAAAAAAAGAATGGTTGATGAGACTAGCATATATTTTAGTGAACCAAATCAATGCTTTAAAAAGGAATTATCAACAGAGATATTTAAATGGAATTCATTGTGATATTAGCTAGTAGCTAGCATTTTCAATTTTTCTTATGGTCTTGGTATCATGTAGTTATGTTGCTTATTTTTGCCATTTATTTCAGGCACTAAAAGATTTGTATATATATTTGATGCCTATTTAGTGCCTAACTGTTGCCAATGTTGCAATGAGCTTTCCAACAAAGTGAGGAGTTTGGTAGATATAGAAGAAGGGAGCATGGCTTTTAGTATATTTTGGTGGCATGTTGGGATTAGGGGTAGTTAAGGAGCATTATAATTAGTTTATGTTGATTTTGGAGTCACCATTAATTATTTTATGTGCAATTAAAATATTACAAGTAACTCAATTTATTTTATCAAGATTCTTTAGAATTTTGGAGTATGGTTATATTTGGAAGAAATTATAGTCCATACAAGTTGTTTACTTGTTTTTATTTCTATATTTTTTCTATTGATATTTTATTTATTTCTTTTTTTAATATAATTTATCACAAATATATATACACATAAGAGTTTTACTTATGAACTTACTTAAAGTATTCCAAACTAGTATTATTATTGAAAAATTTATACCCTTTTTTTATTTTTCTTTCTTTTTTTCTTCTTTTTTCCTTATTTTGGCTCTCTTTTCCTTCTTTTTATTTTTCTTTGCTTGACTTTCTTTCCTTTTTTTACTTTTTTTATAATTTATCACAAATATGCATACACATCAGAGTTTTGCTTTTTTTTCTCAACTTCTAAAGCCCCTAATAACTCTTTTGTCTAAGAAAATTATTTTGATGCAAAACAAACTTTTCTTCTCTCCATACAAACCCTTTCAATGACCATTTTTCACATTTTTTAAGTTCAAAAATTTTCTAATCATAGTTTTTTTTTTTTTGGGTTATTTGCTAGTTTATGGTTTTTTAGACCTTTTTTCAATGTGTAACCTTTAGCCACATATAAATCAACATGAGAAAATTCTGTGGGTGGTGGCCATGGTGTTTTCTAATGATGGTGCCAACAAACTTGTGTGTTTACTTGTGTGTTTTTATTATTAGTATTCTTGATTTTTGGATGTTATTGTGTGTTTTATGTACAAAAAGGGGAAAAAAAGGAAGATAAAATATGCTAACTTTATACCTTTTTTTTGTGCCAAAAGACTCTAAAGGGGAAATAACACCACTTCAAGATAATTATGTCAATTTTGATTATTAAGTATGCAATTATTTGTTAGCATTCTTTGTTTAATAAGAAGTTTGGTCCTCTAGTGCCAAATTAATTAGAGTCCCTTGCTTAATAAGCATTGGTACTTTTTTAGTAGGTGAAATAATGCATTTGAATGAACATTTAACTATTAAAACTTAGTTTTAATTTTATTTCTTAATTTGATCATGATTTTAAGTTTAATCTAGATTATTTATCTGTAATTATGTCTTAAAAAATTCAATAAAAATGAAAGGAAAAATTTAAAGTCTTATAGTCTTTTTATGAGTACCTTTGTTCTTGTCATTATTGAATGGAAGGAATAACTCCTCATTGTAAGGGGCTACCTATGCATTTTAGAATGCTTTGTGATAATGTCTTTTTTTATTCTTTTTGTCCCTTTCTAGACTATTTTAAATGCTTCCAATTTATACACTCTATTGGTTTTCTAAGCACCTAAAAAGAACCTTAGACTCTCTTTTTGTCTTCAAATTAATGTTCCCTTTTGTAAGGCTTTTTCACTTATTCTTATCTCTCATGTTCCCTAATTGATTTTGTTGGCCCCCTTTTTCCTCTCTCTTATCAATTAATATCGACTCTCTTTTACAATGGATCTTGCTTGATATCGATCATTGATTTTTCATTGCTTTTTATTTGACATTTCAAATTGACTTAGTTAGTTAAGATTGGTTATCCTTTTTATAGGATAACTAAGATTATTTATACATATATTTAATATTTTGTGGACTTTTAATTTATAAAATTTGCACTTGGATCAAACCATTAGACCTTGAAAAGAGGGTTGAACTAATATTGCTATACTTGCATGCTTACCCTAGGGTCTTTAAGAAGAAAAAAACCCCCCCTTTGTAGTTTAAGGTTTAAGGTTTTGTAAGAAATTTGTATGCATACAATTTTGATCAACCTTGTAATTGAAAGGTTATTTATAATCCAATCAAGTTGATTTTTGGTCAGTTGACAGAGGATACGTATATCTTAGTTTTGAATGGTTTGATCATAATTTAGGCTTTTTGGTAATACTTTACTCTCTTCATTGTGACAATTTTTGTTAATTTTATGGATGAAGATCAATTTGTGGTCCAATTGAGCTAAAATTTGGTCAATTATTAAAGGGCATATAGAAGTTCATTTTAAATGGTTAGATTGTTGTTTTGAGGTATGTTGGTTGAGTTATAATAAATAGAATGTGACTAGTCTATTTTTGATTATCTCATCTAGTTTTTTATTTGGTTCAAATTGAATTTGTTTAATTTATTTGATATAATTGACATTATGTACCTCTATTATACTCACTTGTTAATTATTAGTGGAGTTAATTTTTGGATTAGTATGCCCCATGGTTTTTTCCTACTTTATTTTGAAGGGATTTTCCATGTAAAATTGGTAAGTTATTTTATTTGATTACTTGGTTTGTCATTTTGTCATTCAATTGACTTCTCACAAGTTTGAGCAAGCAAGAGAGGTCTTCTGGGTAATTTGTACTCCGCTGCCCCCTCTCTCATCACTTTTTATGTTTCAAATCAAACTTAAATGAAGTTTTTTATAATAATTAATGGTTTGATTCTAATGTTATTACTTATGTATACAAGATGACGCAAAGATTCATCATGATTTAATTATTTCAATTTATATAAGAATACAAATATTATTGATTAATATATTCTTACTACTAATTTACATTGATTGAAATATGATAAAGTTTTTGAAAAATTTTGACTTACTATGTACCACAATATTGGAATTAAATGAAGTATAATAAATAAAAATTTTATTTACTTTTAACATAAACGTTTGGGTCATATACCTAAAAAAAGGTTAATCAGACTATTAAATACTAAGATTCTTTTAAATCTAGATTTTACTAATATAAGAACAGGTGTGAATTGCATTAAGAGCAAGCAAACCAAGTATAAAATGAAATAAGTCATAAGAAGTATTAAATTTCTTAAAATTATACACACTAATATTTAAAATCTTTTAATACTCTAACTCTTAATAAAAGAAAGTATTTGATCACCTCTATATAATTTTTTACATTATGATTATCATTATTTAGTTCATGAAAAAGTCTAAATTAGTGGATGCATTTAAGGTATATTAGAGGTTACAAGACAATTATGTAAAAAAGTGAAAATCATAAAATCTAATAGAGGTAATGAATATTAAATAAATATAATGAATTAAGGTAATATTTAAGTCTATTTACAAAATTTCTTGAAAATTAGGGTATATATGTGCAATATACTTTGTCAAAAACACTTCAACAAAATAATGTGGTAAAAAGGCAAAATCAAACATTAATGAATATGATTAGGAATAAGATAAATAACTCCTTTCTATCTAAATTTTTGTGAATATATGTACTTAAAATTACAAATTATTTGTTAAATAAATTCTAGTAGGGCAATTTTGGAACTTTAAAAAGGAAGGAAGTCTAGTTTAAGGTATTTATATGTTTAAGGATACATAACAGAAGCAAGACTCTATGATTCGTGGGGAAAAAATTAGACTTTTGAATGATTAGTAATTATTTTACTAGTTATTCAAAGAAGTCTAATATTCTATTGTACAAACTATAATCTAAGAATTGTTGAAATTGATGATGTAAGATTCATTAAAAATAGTGAAGTTAGTGAAAGTAATAAACATCAAAAAATGGACATAAAAACAATTAAGGTAAACTATAAGAGATGATATTAAGAAGATCTTAAAAAAAAAAGGAGATAAGTTATTTTTTATAGTTATGTAATTTATTTGTAAAAATCAAATTTGATATTAAAATCAATGAAACTATAGTTTCATTTTCACAAACTATAGAAAATACTTAATCTAATAAATGCATTAATTTCATGAAAAATGAGTTGAAATCTATGGAAAGAAACAATATCTATGATCTTGTCAAATTTCTAATAGATTGCAAAAGATTTAATAGTATATGATCTTTAAGACTAAGCATAACTCAACTAACAACATCAAATGATAAAAAATTAAATTTATTGCTCTGAGTTATATTCAAAAAGTGTCATTAATTATACAGAGATATTGTGTCCTATTTCAAAAAAAAAATCATTAACGGTAATTATAACATTAATGGTTCAGTAAGATTTGAAGTTATACCAAATAAATGTAAAAATCATTTTTCTTAATGGATATCATAAAGATGAAGTTTGGTTTTACCATAAAAGGTAAAGATCAAATGATGTATAAATTGAATAACTTAATATATAGACTAAAACAAGCTTATTAACATTCATATTTCAAGTTTAATTATATCATGACATCTTTTAGGTTTAAAAAAAAAACAAGCACCGTTGATCAATTTATATACTAAAAAATCAATGAAAGTAAATTCATTTTTTTAATTTTGTATATTGATGATAATTTACTTGCTACTAATGATTCAAATATATTATATAAGTTTAAAGAATTTCTTTCAAAAAATTTTGAAATAAAAAATGCAACTAAGGCATTTTGTGTAATAAGAATAAAAATATTTAATATAAATTACAAAAACAATTAAAATTATCTTCAAAAAAACTATATTAAGAAATTTTTTTTAAAAAAAATAAATAAGTAAATATTTACTTAGTATTATTCTCCTATATAAAAGTAATAAAGTACATTTCATGCAAAGTTCTAAGAATGATATGAAATGTAGAAAAATTGAATCAATATCATATACTTATATTGTTAATAGCTTGATCTATAAATTTGTGCTAAACCAAATATTAATTTTGCAATAAGAATATTAGATAGATATTAAAGTAATTTTGAAAGAAATTATTAAAAAATTGTAAAGAAAGTATTAAGATATTTACAAAAAATAAAAAATTATATATATAAATATAGAAAATATAATTGCTCAAAAGTGATTGATTATTTGAATTCAAATTTTATTAAATAGTTTAATAGTATAAAATTTATATTTAATTATCTATTATTATTAAGAGAAAAGGTAATATTATGAAAAAGTTTATCATTTTATTATTTATCATGAAAGTAAAATTTATAACATAATATGAAGTTATAATTTATAAATTATAATTATAAAACTTTATTTTATAACTTTGTATCACCGGTATCATTACAAAATAATTAAAAATTTATATGATAATTTTATATAATATTATTTTCAAAAACTATAATATTTAAGGGATATCAAACTTATATAATTAAAATATTTTGTCATTTAAATCAAGAAAAACAAATCAATCGATAAATTAAAACAAATTTTTTAAATATAATAATATTTTAAATTTTTACAAATTTAAATATATTATTTATAATATTATTATATAAAAATATATGATTTTTAAATTTAAAAATTTAATATTTCATAATAATAAATTTATTAAGAAATCTAACATAAAAATCTTATTTACTAAATATTTTCGTTAAGAAAAGTTTTACAAACTCTTATATTATTTATTCGAGGAACATTCATTTGCCTTTACGTTGTAGTTGATATGTTTCTTGTTAAATATTTTCCTCTTGCAGTAATTTTCCTTCCCCTTTTTCGGTATTTTTGTTTGAGTTTTTCTCTTTCTGCCATCACATGGTAACCTCATGCGACAATAGCTGTATATTGTTAATTTGGTTCTAAAATTTAGTGTTTGAGTTACGTTCATGACAACGAGACATATGATATTTACATCTTTTCGGCAGTTTCCTTTTGTGATTTTTTGCACCTATACTTTTCTTACATTGTTGGTTGCCCAGTTATCAAGCACTTACGTCAATGCTAAAACTAATTAGGAATTAACAAAAATGGACAAGGAATAGTTTTTGTGCCGCTGATTGCCGGATGCTCAAGTACCATCGTATTGATGGTTTCTAAGAGAGCATGCTTATAGAGCCGCAGAGGAAACACAACATGAAAACATCAGAAGTTAACAAGCCACATATGGATGATAGAAAGACAGCTTGAATTTAAAAGACCGTCAGATCCAATTTCTTTTTGATGAATATCAGATCCAATTTCAAAGTAGACAATTGAAAAGCTCAAACAGGATGTAGACTAGGAGATTGCTAATGCATTCATCTGATTTCAATAGGCTGGAGAACCTTGAATTAGTCAAGTTGGAATTATCCAAATCCCCATAACAGCCCCTTAATCGCAACTTGAAGAGGAAGGAAGACAAAATTATGCAGGAATTCGAGCACAGTATCTCACGACCAGGAGCCTATCTAGGGTTAAAGCAAAAGCTTGAAAAAAGCTGAACATGGTCTCCTTCAACGTATGTGGCATCCTAAGTAGCTCGTATTCCCTACTTGGTCTCAGTTTTCGTTTTTTTTTTTTATCCACTTTTCCTGAAGTAGAGCCTTTTGCCATCTCTGACTTCAGCTGCTCAACTTTGCCACCGAGGCTTGCTACATTTATTACTCTCTCGGCAGAGCAGGCGCTGCAGTTACTACATTTCTCGCATAATTTCCCAGGCCTGGCTAGCTGACTTAAGTCATCAAGCAACTGTTTATCTCAAAGGAGCAAATTGTGTAAGAATGCGGTTGGCCCCCTGGAATAACCGAAGATGAAGTTGGCACTGCTAAAAGTAGCAAATTGTGAATTAACCCTCGGTTTATGAAGAGACAATTTGCAGATTTCATCGTGTAGAAATAAAGTTATTAAATTCATTAAATTGGGTGCATGTTAGAACCAATGATATGTGTTATCGTAAAAATCTTATGATCATTTGCTCAATTCCCTGAGATCGCGTCTTCTATGATATCTCCAAAAAAAAAAAAAAAGAAAAAAGAAAGAAAGAAAGCAAGCCTTCGACTTGTTTTGCAAGTAAGCTCTTCCCGAAGATGTATAATGAAGAATTTCACTCCCACGCTAGATTTATTTCTAGAATATAAGTAATAAATCGGCGTTGATATTTATATACGTCTATTTATTTTCATTTATAAATAACATAGTATTTGTTTAAATGAAAAAAAAATCTTATTTTATTTTCTTTAATTCTGATAACTGTTTTTGTCGAGGGGCAAAATTCTCAAACTTCAAAAATTTCTTTTTAAGATACGGCAAAGCGCTCAGGTTTTCTTGCTTCTAAAATCCCTAATTTAATTTTAAAAAACTCTAATTTACCGATCTTCAAATTTTCTCTTGTTATCAAGTATACATATTTATCTTGTCTTCTATTGATTAGTCGGCAAACAAAAAGATTATCTATTTCCCAAATTTTCTCGGACTTTGGAGAATGGGTAGTTACCAATGCAAGGTTGGAAAAACAGCCAATTCATTATTCTCTTTTTTCCTTCTTTTGGGTATGACTCAATGTATAAAAATTTTCTTTTTGTTCCTTTCTTATATGATAATTTGATTGTATGTTGCGGGCCTTTGTGCCACCTTGAATGTTGCAAAACAAAAGAAAGGATCGTCGGTAGCCATTTTCAGACTGGGAGCTATAGGCCTTGCAGTGAGTTCTTTTATAATGAGCGTGGGAAGCAATTTTGGTACATTTCATGGCTGTCGCATTGTGTCATCCTTTTGTTGTTTGACATGAATAGGCCGCTGAAGGGGCTCAAATTGCAGGGGCTTCAAGGATTATTGGAGTGGATCTGAATGTAAAAAGATTCATTGAAGGTGAGAGAACCGTCTGGCTAAATGGTAAATGAGTTTGTGAACCCCAAGGACTATGGCAGAATTATTCAAGAGGTTTGTAAGACAATTAATCAGATTCTGGTGAACTAATTCTACGCTTATTATTGTGTTTAGGCGATTGATGAAATGACAGATGGAGCAGTTGATCAAAGTGTCGAGCGCACTGGAAGCATAAATGCCACGATTTCTGCATTTGAATGTGCTCGCGATGAAATCTCCTTAGAGTTGCTTTTAGTTCTTAAGGGAAAAATTAAGGGCTTATAACGATGTAAATCATATTGTATCAACTCAAATTGATAAATAAGTAGATACTTTACAAAATCTTAAAGGATCAATGATAAGGACAAAGTCAAAGAAATTAAAGAAAACTCTCAACAACTTGTTGTGCGACATTTACTATCAGGAAATTGTCAAATATGAGTTAAGGAAGATTGAGTCTTTACTGGGTCTTACAAACGTGTCATCTATGAAAGAATTTGTGAATTATGATCTTAGGAAAGAAATTAGATTTGAAAACTCATAATTGTACCTTTAAGTGGATTATTTTCATAAATTTTTATTATTATTTAGTAGATCAGATAAAATTTCTTATTAAACTCAGCTTATTTAGTAGGTTGAACGAATTTTTTTATTAAATTCAACTTATTAGTTAGAATTTTTAGGAATTAACATATAAAAAGGACAAAAAGGGTGGCTAAGAGAAAGAGACTCGTTTTTATGAGTGTATGAGTTATTTTTTCTGATTTTTTGAAAACTAATTTTAAATTTTCATATTTACATGTGTTGATTCACTATAATTATCTTCTTCAACATTATTGTTGTTATGAGTAACGTCTGAATTTTATAATTTTGGTTCTTAGTTGTTTATAATCATTAAGTCAGAACTTCAAATCTCTTAACTTATATTAGAATAATTTTATATTAACATTAGTATTAGATTTCGTTTATATATATACAGAATTTGTATCACATAAGATACTTCATGTCATAAAATCATTGAATACTTAATTATTTACCAAGCGAAAATTGTAATGTTATTACGCGTATGTCTAGTATTATTACAACGCGGATTTTTGGCTTATTTGCTATAATTTATATACCTATTACAATTATCTAAGTAAGACATGAAAAATCTAAGGTATTAATTTATGAAACATATTTTGGAGAGCTAAAGTGCATTAATTGAAGCCCATCTCAGCTTTCCACCATAGTGAACTCAAGTTAAAAATTCTCAATAAGTATCCAAACCCGTGCACTCGCATTCATTTCTAGTACAACATAATATTTGTCTAAGTCAGAGAAAACTACTACTTTGTTCTCCTTAAATTTAGAAAGATTTAAATAAATACAAAAGTCTCGTGTACATAAACTCAATTTGAGCCCAAACAAATCTCTATCTTTAGTGAAATAAACATTTTTTATCTCAATTAGATTTATCTCAAATATAACATTTATCACTTTTTAAGTATTCGCCTCTACCTATTCACGACCAGCACAAACAATCTTCAAATCCAAGTCCATCCAAATCACCAAAAACTCTCTCTCTCTCTCTCTCTCTCTCTCTCTCTCTCTCTCCCACCTTCCGGGGTCTCTCTCCGTCTCTCTCTACATCTTTGATCTTGCTATATTTCTTTTTCCTCAACCCATCTCAATCAGGTCTCCTCATCCACCTTCGCCTCCTCGCTCTCTCCCAATGGCATCCAGGTTTGATTCCTTGCTCGGTAATTGTGTACTATTATCTTTACGGGATAAAATTTTATATTAATTCAACCATGAGGTTGATTGAAAAAAGCATGAAATTGGGTTTTCTTTTTCTACAAAAGATACATATACCTATGTTACAGAATTTGGACCTGGGAGAGGCCGAGGGATCTATTCCCCTCACCTCCCTAAACCTTCCATTTTAAAGTGGGATTTAATGGGTGCAAAGCAGCCCCCCTTGTGGTATATCTACACAACCTCCTTCCTTGTAACATCAGACAATTAATTACAATTATTTATTTTCATCGCACAAATAATTGTAAATTACTTTAACGATTAAAATTTTTGATAATCACTAATGGTAAAATAATTTAACTGGCTATTCTATAAAATAGTCACCAAAGATAAGATATAGTTGACGATGAATTTATTAATAAGAGTCGCACAAAATGCACGTACAATTTGTGACAAATAAGCTAGACATCTTTCATTGTCACCTTTGCCAAAGAAGACTTTCTCAAAAGCTAGCATACTTGCAAATTAGCTTAGTAGCATGCATTATAAGAGAAAGAAAGGGTTATTCTATGTTCTAAGCATAAAAAAAGAGTGCCCACAAAAAAAAAATAAAATAAAATAAAGACTAAAAGAAGACAACAATGATTTCAATAGAAACTTTGTCAGTAAAGCATATATAGAAGATCAACTATACTTTTGCATGTTGAGTTAAGGAGGTACAAAGTGTGTGTGGAGTTAAACAAAGATAAAAATAAATTTGTCAATGCTCAAACATTTTGCTTTAGGTAACAGTATACAATGCTCAAACATGCTTTAGGAATGAAGTCCTTCATGATAAAATACTAGATGAAGAATGTAAATTTGAAAGAGAATTAGAAAGCCTGCAACAAGCTCTAATCTTCTTGTCCATAGCATCAAACTGCACATTAACTTGTATTCAACAGTGATCTTTTCTATACTTTCTCAAGCTTCTCAGTCAGCAAAATGAAGAATATCAACACTGCAATCGAAAAAAGAAAAAGAAAAAAAAACCAAGCTTTGAAATGTAACCTTTTTCATTGCCTTAGGTGCTCCTTTCATTGCAGTAGAAATTGAAGAATCACCATATCATGCCTGCAAGCATGACGAAATTGAAGAATCACCATATCATGCCTGGAAGCATGACAACCAAGAGAGCATTGTTTTACAGTTATAAAACAAATAATGCAATTCTACATTTTTTTTTATTTATGTTTTTTTTTCTTTTCTTTTTTTTTTTGGCGACAAGTAACCTGTAATAAAATTTCAAAATAATGAGTTATACTACACTTGAGGAGTTACAAATTAAGGGCCTAGTGGACACCCAACCAATCAACCTATAAGTTTCACTTTGGCCAACTTTTTCAAGTAGCACTGACTAAGGAAATTCGTAGGTGAGAAATGGACCATACAAACGTCTTGTATATTCAAGATCCAATAATCACAAAGAAAAAAAAGTGATTATTGTTATAGTCTAACAAGGTTAAAGAGAATTTAAAAGTATAATTTGATCGAGACTACTTAAAAGGCCAAAATTATCAAACACATGAGAGACGGTAGTGTCAGAAGCAGCCCCAATGTACAGAACTTTGGCACTAAGTTTCTGCCTTAAACAAGTAGAAGTGGGGAAAAAAAAAAAACAACATTATTAATATATAGGGTGGAAGCCCGAAGATGTACGAATCAATTTTGTCAAGGATAATCGGAGAAAAATAAACAAACCCGCAAATGACACTTACAATCCATACGTTATCAACACAACTTAGAATGTCTGCTGCCAATATCGAGTGGAAGGGGTTATTCAACTTTAGTTCCATCTTCATTCCGAAAAAACACAAAAGTAAGAGAACTAAGATCAATATCCATGTAAAAAAAAGTTCCTTAGAAGTAAAGCACAAAAAGAATATATGACCTGAACATGAGAGAAAAGCATACATAAATTTTTTTTTTTTTTAAAAAAAAAAGAAGACACGAACAGAGATCCTCTTTTCATTGTAGACAACCTCCCTAGAAGAGAAAAACATCTTCTTTACCCTTAGCAACAAATTAATATTGCTTCAGGTCTATAAGGCCCTATCACAACTTGGCTTGCGCCTTTCATTCCACCTCCACCATGTCTACTCGCTTCTTCCCCCACCACAGCCACTTTTCATGAAACTGCCTTTGTCATCATCACAAACCTCAAGCCATCCATTCCAAAAAAACAGAAACCTAGAAAATTACATGGATCTAGAGGAAACTCAAACCCTTCCATAAATAATGCAATACACAAAATTCAAAATTAAAGAAATCAAAGTCCTGAATCAGTTGATAAGAAAGCTAAATTAAAAAAAAAAAAATCAAAGCAAAAGCCGCAAAAAAGAGAGATATAAAAAGAAAAAAATCATTTCAAATTTGAGGAACAAAAATCATAAAAAGGAAAAAAAAGTAGTTTTATAGAAGACAAATGTGAGAGTCTGTGATAGAGATGAACCTAAATGGGGTATATACTAATAAAGGATTGATAAAGGAAAAGGGAGATAGAGAGGGCCAGTGAGAGAGGAGGTAACTAAGAGAGAGGGGGGGGCGAGAAATGAGAGCAAGAAGAAACGGAGAGGAAGCGAGAGAGAAGGACACCGGATACCTTGGTCGCGGAGAGGGAGAGAGCGTTCAAGAATCCTCTCCGCCACTCGCTGTCGCTGCTGCCACCGTTCAGACAATGAGAGAGTGAAAGAGATACTTGTGCTTCAAGCAATTGATTCAAAGGAGAATTTCGGCCTTTGATCGAAATAGTCTGAGTGGAATGGAGCAGGGTTTGCGATTTCAGATGTTTCTATTTTGTTTGGAAATAAACTAAAATTATTTAGATGGTTATTGCTATTCCTTAAGATCTAATAGTTGTAAAATTCCCAAGTTGCTCTTCCTTTTCACGTCTACGGAGCCTTAAGTCGGGAAACATTTGGTGAAGGCTATTTCGCGACTATTTCAGAAAAATAGTCCCCAAATATTAAACCATGTTATTTTTAGCGAGTAGAGTAGGAGTTCAGTCACTAAAGCAGAAGTTCAGTCACCAAGCATTTGGTGCAACATTTTCAGACATATTGCCAGATCAAAAGCTACTATAATATAGCCCCGTTCATACTTCGGGATTTGAAGCCTTCAAATGATTTGTTGGTTGAAGATTATAATCAAGAGTTTTGTACATTTGGACTTGCCAAGCTTACCCATCAAGGGTGATTGGAACATGCGATTATTATGCCTTAGAATATAAAACTTTAGGTCACTAACTTTGAAATCAGTTCTAATAATATTTGGATACTCTTTCCATCATGGTTTTGTGAGCTTTCATTAGAAAAAAAAAAAAAAAAAAAACAGAGCATGTATTAATTACTCATCCTTAAAGAATTACCTAAATTTTAATTTTTTTTAATTATTATTTTTCTATTATTTTAACATATATCTAAATTTTGTATAACATGAGAGCTCAAACCTCTATTAGAATTGCTTGGATCATCAAATTGTGCAATTTTACGATCCTAAATTCTTCTAATTATCCAAATCACATAAAGAATTATTTTTTAATAAAATTAAGTAGAAGTTCACATAAGACCATAAAATTGAATAGAATCATGTAAGATTGTAGGTAAAATCATGCAAGATCATAGGTATAATCATGTAAGATAGTAAGTAAAAACTTGGTAAGATCTAAAATGTATAAATTTTAATTTTTTAAAAAATAATTTAAAGTAATAAATTAATTAATTATATTCTATTTATTATGATTCGATTTCATTAAAATAACAAAATTATTTATAATTTTATTTATATCAATCATACTAAATGGTTAGTAAATATAATTAATAATATTATATCAAAAAAGAGTTTAACTAAGACAACAAAAAAAAAAAACAGTAAATATGTTAAGAATAGTACATACTAATTTATGTAAACATAAAATATCATTCAAGGTATATATGATAAAATATAATATTTAGAAATAACTTAATTTTGATTAAATACTTACTTTTTCAGCCTACTATTTTTTTTATCAATTAAAGCTTGAAAATATCATATTTTTATTTTTTGATTCTTAAATTGATGTATGATATAAAGTTAAAGTTATATTGTTAAGTTACATACTATTTTGTTAGTTAATTTTTATTTTTTTAATTATAAATTTATTTCTTATATAATAGTGTTTTTCTAATTTTAAAAATATATAAATATTTAATTCAAATTTTAATTTTTTTTATAAAATCTCAAGATTTTTAATATTAAATATTAACTTAATAATTAATTTATAATTTTTTATTTTTATTTTAATAAAATTAAAATTTAAATACATATTTAATTCACTTATTTTACTCAGTCATAATTTACTATATATTACAATTTACTCAATTTATATCAAAAAATTTTTACATTTATCTAAAATTTGCATAATAAAAATTCTTATAATTAAAGAAAATGAAAAAAGGGAATAATTTTTAAAAGAAAATCTTACTTCACCTTTTTTTTATTTACAAAAAGAATATTTTTAAATTTACATTTTTTTACTTAAAAAGAGAAAAATACTTATAATTTAAGTGTTTTTTTTTGTTTTTTCTTTATTTTTTTTATAAAAATTACTCTTAATTTTATTTTTTTCTAAAATAAAAATCACTTATAATTTAAATTTATTTACTTTTTCTATTTAAAGAAAAAAAATATATAAATGCTTCTAAATAAATATAATAAATTTGTATAATGCGTATTCTAATACTAGTGAATTCTTAATTTCATTTTATTTTTTTTAAAAAATACTTTACTTAACTAGTTTAAAAATTTTAAAAATATATTTTGAGACCTTAAAGTTTTTATGATTATTAATGTTTTCCATTATTTTTAATACAACTTGTTACCCTATATACATTAATATTGTCTTTTTTTAAAGTCTAATAGTTTTTTAAATTAAATAAATAACTAAATGTAATAATCATATTTCGGTACACAATTTATACCCATTAATATAGAGATAAGTAAAAAATTGGTTCTAAACATTTTTAATATTTGTAATGTAGTTTAAAATGTTTTAGCATTTTATTTCAATCCTAAACATTTTTATTTTATTTTGATTAAGAAAAATTTTAAACATAAAATAATCAAATTGTTAACTATATGCATTAATCATACAGAATATATAAAAACCAATAAAAATACACATGTTGTTCATATTTAAGTTTCCAAATTAATTCTAAACCTTTAAGGATTTTTTAAATTAAGTGTTAAACCTTTTTAAATTTCTAAATCAATAGTAAACCTTCATATTTGGTTTCAATTTGTTCCCTTTATGCAAGAAAATTAATCAAATCATTAAATATATGTAATTTGTCATAATGTAAATCATATAAAGAAAAGCCCCCAATATGCCCAAAAAAAAAAAAAAACACTTAAATATGTTTATGCGAATATTTTTCTTAATTTTTTCTTTTTTTCCCACAAATAAAACCTAAAAATTCTAATTTTCCTATTTTTGAAATGCACAATCAAATATGTAATTTTTGGATTGCAGACTCTACTCCTGTTCACTCAAAAAGCTTGTTTTGCTACTTAAAATATAGGTTCTCTTTCCAACTGGTTCTTATGTTTTGTGTGTTCTTTTCATAATGAATCAAAATCCAAAGTTACGAATTTAACTCAAGCCTTTGGGCAAAATGGAGAATCTATGGTCTTCAGGTTTTATTCGTATTATAAGATAAAAGAAACAATTTTTTGATAAAAAAAGAAAAAAAAAAGGGAGAAAAATAGTAGAAATACACGTGTGTGTATTTGGCTTTTTTTGGCATATTTCGGCATTTTTATATAGACTCCGTTAAGTCAAATTATGAATCCAACGAGTGAACCAATTTCAATCTAAAAGGTGACTAAGATAGAGCTCAATATAAAGGTTTATGATTAGTTAAAAAAATTAAAAACTTTTAGGATTGAAATAGAATGCTTAGGACTACTTTGCAAAAATAAAAAATATTTGAAACCAATTTTTTGTTTATTCTCATTAGTATGTGATATAAGTTTGTATCACTTTAGTAGAAAATAGGATTATATTAATTTAAAAAATTATTGTAGTGGTTAATGTGAGTTAAAGTTTTAAAAAACTGAAAACCCAAATTATTCAGGTAACAAAAAGCGTATCCTTAAAAAAAAAAAAAAGTATAAAAAATAATTTGGTGGAAAAAGAAAATATAAACTTTTTGATGCCCCAGGGATGCATGGAGATGACATCCCAATGCCCCATGCTGTTGAGACACGTGTCTGACATAACACGTGTAGGACACGATATACGTGTATCCGACGAGGCAAAATGTGTCGATAAAAAAATTTAAAAAAAAAAAAAATCAAACACGTCTAAGACGCTTTTGAAACGTTGGAAACACGTCCAGAATACGCCGAGAATACATTTAGAATATGTTTTGTAATTTTAACAACAAAAATTAAACCTAACCAAAAAAATTCCTATTATTATACTTCAAGTCGATGCCTAAATTGTACATTTACTTTTATGAATAACACAATAATACAAATGAAATAAGAATCATATAGTTTGGACAATAATATTTGCTTAAACTTATATATATATATATATATATCATAATCACATGAGGGGAATTGCACAATCATCGACTATACGTAATATTATGTATGATGCATAATATTTTTATTGGACATCTCAAATTGTTTAGTGGGCACTCAATACATATAATTAATCATAATTCATAAGTACATAAGAGCAATCCAAAATTATATACGCATTGAGTGTTTTAAGTATTAAGATATTAGCATTAAGAATATGAAAGTGTTCAAATAATTACAATAATTATTCTAAAAATATATAAAAGAAAAATAAAAATAAATTATATTATTAATTTAGTAACTGATGTGTATTTGAAATTATTGTTATAAATAAATAATTAAGAATTTTTATTGTTGAATGTTTCTCTATAAATAATATTTTTTTTTCGGTTTTACAATCGATTCTCCATCGTCATTTGTGCTCAATATTTGCAGTCTTCCATTTTTTGACCAATCTTCCTGGTAAGCATCACTGATACATTTTCTTTGAACTTCAATTGGCGAGGAGGTAATCCCGAAAAGCTGACATTATGCAGAAATTCAATCGGATATGATAGATCTTGATCACAACAAGTTGGACCAGCCCCGGAGATTGAATCAGAACTCTGAAAAATGGTTTCTTCTCCTGGCAATTGATCCAAAATATAAGCATCGATTTAGTTGACCACTTCATTTCTAACAGTTTGAATGGTTCTCTCAATCATGCACTTTTCATTCATGTAAATTGTTGTTTAAATCGGGATATGTGCTCTAGACAATGTCTGGGAGGGGGGTTTTTCACTGTTGGGTAATAAATCAATTCTGTAACATTGGTATCTAACCCTCTTCATCTAAGCTATCATTTTCTCCATTTCCAACTTCCAAAATCTAACCAGAGAATTCCTATGCATTCGCCTGTTCAATTCCTTCTACTGTTAAGCTTATAAGCCTTACGTTTTTTATGCAAGGTGCAGTTAGAAAAATTAAATAAGGAAAAGCTTCATTGGATGAGCGGAAAGCGAAAAAAGGGAAACAATATTAAAGGCAATCAATTTTGTGTACATCGTGGATGATGATACGAATTGATTGCGACATATATAGATCTATTGCAACAAACAAATTGGTCGAACTTTAGTGTTTTTATTTTTATATTTTTTTTATGTCTCCGAACACTTTGATAGTTGGTGAAAATGAAAAATTACGTATAATCTTATGGGTTATATCAAATATGCTTATTTTATACAATAAATTAAATTATGAGCGACATGAGATCTAAATTTTAAATGTGGTAAAAAAAAATTATACCCAAGTAAAAGAAAAAAATAAAGGCACTAGCCTCGTAAAAAAAAAATTTTTTTTTTTATAAGAAATTTAATATATAGAATAATGCAATATATTTGGAAGAAAGAAAACAATAAAATAAATATATTTAATTTTATAAAACAAAAAAATATATATGAATGTTATCAAAATATTAAAAATATTACGGAGAGTAAGATATTATAAATCAAATGCTTAGATATTAGTTGACACATAAGTCTTTTACTATTTCTTTTTTTTTTTCCTCTTAAATTTTAATTATATACATGTGTACTTATATTGTATTTGTGTTTTAATTTTTTAAAAAATTAACGCGTTGTAGTAATCGGATCGTGGGGTGGTCAGGGTATCTGGATGCCTACGGAAGGTCTCCGGGTCAGTTCTGGTCAGTTTTGGCCTTCGCACGCGACGCACACTTACAATAACCCCCCAGGAGGAAAGCCCTGAATTTTCGGTTTGTATTTCTTGTAAAACCCTCCCGGAAAATTAAATTCCAAAAATTGTTGGATTCCGCCACGAATCAAATTATTGTCTCAGATCCACTACTATATTTTCATCCTCGATTTCTGCTCTGATTTTACGATCTCGCCCGCCCGTCTCCGACGGCCCGCCGCCGTTCGAAAACGATAGCCCTTGTTCGTACCCATTCTCCCTTCTTCCTCCGACGGGAAACCCTGTTTTCCTTTCTTTCTTGTACTTTCTTGAACCTTCTTCTTGGTCCGTGTAAAACTTTCTCCGTTAAACCTAGCTTCAATTGTTAACGGATTCTTGTGGCACCGGCTGGCGCGTTCAGTCTCTTCGAAAACGCTGTCGTTTATCGTCTCATTGATTTTGTACCTGTTTGCGGTGCCCCCCCCCCCTTTTTTTTTTTTAATTGGGGAAAAACCCGGAGTTTAGGTTCCTTTGGGGTAGTTTCTATACAAGTCTTGGTAGTTTAGTGGATAGTTAGTTGAGGTTAGGCGTATAGTTTACGGTTTTCTGTTTTTTTTTTTTTTTTTGGGGGGGGGGGGAGGGGTTTGCCGATGAACAACAACAATAGAGGGAGGTATCCGCCGGGGATCGGCGTAGGCAGAGGCGGAGGCATGAACTTGAACCCCAGTTTTCGGTCGAGGGTTCCACAGCAGCAGTACGTGCAGAGGAATTTTGTTCAGAATCCACAGCAGTTTCAGCATTATCAACAGCAACAACAGCAGCAGCAGCAGCAGCAGCACCACTGGTTGAGGAGGAGCCAGTTGCCTCCTGCTGATTCGGGTGTGGATGAGGTCGAGAAGACCGTCCAATCGGAGGCCATTGACTCGAGGTCCGTTTACATTCACTCTCTGTTTGTACAGCAACTTTTTCTTTTTCTTGTTTTTTCCTTTTCTTGTAAACATTTCATATTTATGCGTTTGGCGGCTGTTGTGGCTCTGGATAGTCGTGTGGGTTATTATAACGTTGGAGTTTCAGGGCAGAATCTTGGTGGAGGCTGTTGCAAAGTCTTGTAGCATTTGATGAAAACATGTTAGTGGTTGAAGTCAAGCTGGAAGAGTTTTCACCTTAGAGAATTATTGGTGATGTGGTGTAAGCTTGTTTTTGGGTGGGCGGCTTGTGGTTAGGGATCTTTTATTTGGTTTTTAGGAGAGCTTCAGTTTTCCTGCATATTTATTTGTTTCTTTATGCTAGTAGTATGTGTAATTTTTAACTTTCTTCCAAGATTCCTTTTTTTTCCTTTTTTTGAATTCCTAGCATACATAGTTCATCAGTTGTCCCCTTACTTTGAGAACCTTTATGCTTTTGCACTCAGTTTCTCAGATCAAAGTGAGGACTAATTTTCTTTTGGTTGTTTCTCGTTAGTTCACAAGATTGGAAGGCTAGATTGAAGATACCGCCACCAGATACGCGGTACAAAACAGAGGTATGGTCATCTGACATTTACATGCTTATAATCATGCCCTTTTCTTTGGGTCATCATAATATTCATATCTGAAATACTTCCTTACGGAGTAGCTGGATAGAGATCCCTTCTTTCCTTCATATTGATATCAAGCTCTTTTTTTTCACTTCTAAGACCTCTTTTCGCTTGTAGTCTTTCATTGCATGCCTGCATAGAATTGCAAAATATTTACCTGGAGGATCTAAGGTGGTTTTCTACCTTCTGCTTTCAGTCTGATATTTATATTTCCTGAAAATTAAAGGTTTAATGATTACAAAACTTATTGACAAGTGCATACGTAGGATTTAAATTGGGTCTGCACTATTTTTGTGAATTGCATTTTGCAACTAATTCCCCTTTGTTAAAAGGTCTCTCTTTTGCCACTAGGTACAGGAATCTTCATAAACTGTTGACTTAAATGGTATATACTGTAGATGTCTATGGCAATGTATTCTAAACTAATCGTGTCTCTGAGACTGTTGGCATGTGCATGCTTCATATGCAGTTGAAAATGGGCTGGCGAACTTGAATTATGTGTGGAAGTATCCTTTAATTTTAACATTTTTACCAGTGATTTCTCCTTTTGAAATATCTATCTTTCAGGATGTGACAGCTACAAAAGGAAATGAATTTGAAGACTATTTTCTAAAACGTGAGTTGCTTATGGGAATATACGAGAAAGGGTTTGAAAGACCATCCCCAATCCAAGAAGAAAGCATACCAATTGCCCTTACCGGCAGTCATATTCTTGCCAGAGCTAAAAATGGGACTGGGAAAACTGCTGCTTTTTGCATTCCTGCATTGGAAAGAATTGACCAAGATGACAATGTTATCCAAGGTTTGATATTATTCCTAACTTTTTCAAACTCTTGCTTAGTATGTGTTTTGCATTTATGGAACCATAGCTATTGTGATACTTCAGTTGCATAACCCGAATGGCTTCTCATGTTAATTCTATTTAATTACTGTTCTGATTGTCATTTTTTTGGTTGATTGGGTTGCTTCTTAATTTTTGGTCAATTGGGATGCTTTCATAACTACTACTATCATGGGGAAATAAATATGCAATCTTGGGTTGGTGCCTTTGAAAAGGGTTGATATGGTATGTTGGAACTCTTTTTAGCTGGAGCCAATGGTATGAAAATAAACAAATACTTATCTGCTGGGCCTACTCTTTGAGTGAGGTTGGCAATATTTTGTGCAAGTTTTGTTTGCATACTCTCCTTGCAATCATAACACAAGTTTGATATTTCTGAGAAGTTCATCAGGAATATTTATCCATTATACCTGATTGAATTTGAATTTAATAAACCATGATTCTTCTACTTGCACAGCAGTCTAGTTGCCAATCTGCCTCTAGCATGTATGATTTTGCAATTTATTCAATTTGTTCTATGCCTTTGGATGCAGTTGTTATACTTGTGCCAACACGAGAACTGGCACTTCAAACATCACAAGTGTGTAAGGAGCTGGGAAAGAATTTGAAAATTCAAGTAATGGTCACAACTGGTGGAACAAGTCTAAAGGATGATATAATGCGTTTATATCAACCTGTTCATTTACTTGTTGGGACTCCTGGAAGAATTCTTGATCTTGCAAAGAAGGGTGTTTGCATTTTGAAAGAGTGTACGATGCTTGTTATGGATGAGGTAAAAGTTGTTTCTGTCTTCTAGTGTGTATACTAATATGATTTAAGCAGATGGTGTTGGTGTTTTGTGGCAAAAATGGAAACTGTTGTAAGAAACACAGGGAAAAATGATGCAAGTTTTCCAGCTGCAGAAATAGATGATTTTCTAACTGCTTTCCTAACAGTATTTTGTACTTCAGTTACATTTATCAAAAAACAAGTGAAAGGAAAAAGAAAACAGTAATTCGTCAGTCTACCAGTTCTTTTGTAGTTCCCCCAGAGTGAAGCAGAACTTCTGGGTTTGTAGTTGTTTTTGTCCTCTATCCTGCTTTAACTGTGCAGTCTTTTTGAAAGGCATTTAGTTGCCAGTTGAAAGTTGCTTATGTCGTGGATTATATGTTCTTTAATTTTCTTTTATTTTGAGTATTCCAGTTAACTTTTAGGCTATTTGGATTGCAGTGGTCTAATTAGTGAATTATCAATGTACTTTCCTTTTATCTCAACTCTGGAGCATTCTTGTTAATTTTTAGACCATTTGGATTACAGTTGCCGAATTATTGTAGATGATTTGGTAATTCTTTTTCTCACCAAGTTAACAGTATCTGATGTTTCATGGCCTTTTGTCTTCAGGCTGATAAACTTTTGTCCCCAGAGTTTCAACCTTCAGTAGAGCAGCTTATTTGTTTTCTCCCTTCAAATCGTCAAATCTTAATGTATTCTGCCACATTCCCTGTCACTGTTAGGGACTTCAAAGACAGATACTTGCAGAAGCCTTACATTATTAATCTCATGGATGAACTTACTCTCAAGGGTATTACACAATTTTATGCTTTTGTGGAAGAACGTCAGAAAGTCCATTGTCTAAACACTCTTTTTTCTAAGGTTTGTTGACAACTAAATGCTTGGTGTTTTTTTTTTTTTTGGCCTCTGTCAATGTGATATTTTACATGCTTAATATGCAGCTTCAAATAAACCAATCAATTATTTTCTGCAACTCTGTGAATCGGGTGGAATTGTTGGCCAAGAAAATTACGGAACTTGGATATTCTTGTTTTTATATCCATGCAAAGATGCTGCAAGACCATCGCAACAGGGTGTTTCATGATTTCCGCAATGGTGCATGCAGAAATCTTGTTTGCACTGGTATGTTATGGCAATTTGGCACTGCCATTCATATTATATGTGTATTAACTTTTGACATCATTTGTACTTAGTTTCTGTAGTTATAGTACTTTTGATATGTTTCTTGTTTCAAAGCATTGTGAGGATGCTAGAATTTCCAAAAATCTACTTGTAGTTGCTACTGTGATGCATGTTATTGTGAGTGGTTTATAGTCTTCTGCTTCTGCTAATCATATTTCTTTCAGTGAAGTTTATTCCTTACAATGATATGGAGATTCTCCCCCTGCCCCCCTCTTTTTTCTCTTCTTTTTAGATAATGATTGCAATATACATCATATGGTACTAAATGATAGAAAAATGCTTGGTGCAGATTTGTTTACAAGGGGTATAGATATCCAAGCAGTGAATGTTGTAATTAACTTTGACTTCCCAAAGAACTCAGAAACATATCTTCACAGGGTATGTTAGATTCAATATAGTTTCCATTTTATCGGTGTTTTCCAATTCCATCCTTACAGTTTTTTGCATTTTATGTAGGTTGGTCGATCAGGAAGGTTTGGCCATCTTGGGTTAGCTGTTAATTTGATCACCTACGAAGACCGATTTAATTTGTGAGCTTTTCATTCCTCTGCTTTGTTTCTAGGCTTTACAGTGTTTATTGTTCTTAATTTGTCTAACGTGTAATCTTCCAGGTATAGGATAGAGCAAGAACTTGGAACTGAAATTAAGCAAATTCCTCCACACATTGATCAGGCAATATATTGCCAGTAACTCACCGTAGATGTGCCCTGTACTTGACAATACAGAGTGACTAGACTGGGTAGCAGTGGTGAGTAACTTTACCGAGAGCCTGCTTTGAATTTTGTCTTTGTATAATACATGTGCCTAAGAAGCTATACACATTATTCTCACTTCTGAACATTAGTTTTTGAAAAATCGACATTCCTAAAGCGGATATTCACTATTCAGTTGCCACCCATATAGAATCTTAGCTACTTACTTCTAGGCCTAGTGGATTTGATTTGACATTTATGTTCTTCTGTTAATGTGCTTGAGAGATATGATGATAGGCAGTTGAATTGGGTTTGAAATGAAGCTGCTGGATATGATTAAATCTCTGGGTGAATATGTACAGTTTCATCTCCATTTCCAATTTTCCCTTTTCTAGAGATTTTTATTGTTGAAAAGAAGTGCCAACATTTTGTACTTGAATAATTTAAAGGCCAGCTAAAATTAGACTGCTGTTTGTCAAATCAATTTATTGTGTTGTTTTAGATTTTACAATGTGGAAAAAAGATTCCATTTGAAGTTGGAGAGCTATTATGATCAATTATGCAATGAACTTCAAAATAAAAGAAAAAACCATGGAAGAATGCCCCCTTTTTTCTTCCTAAAAGTAGAGCTATTAGTGTCATGTTGTGATTCGCCGACCATCAAATAATGGGGCCAATATATGAATGTTGTGATTAGACTAATGAACAAGACTTGCTGTTCAAGTTGCGGTTGGATATTATGGGTTGATATTCTCACTAGAATTTGGACTGGGTTAGGGGTGCTCTGCAGTCGTTTGTTTTGGGCCATACCATACTATGAATAATCAATCTACGGGATTTGTGGTTGATTGAATTCCAAGCTATCTGAAGTTGACTTGGATTTATGCATTTTTCCCTTGTGCCTGTAAAATATCTTAATTCCCTTAACTAGAGTGGGTTTTTCTTTTTTTAATGGCAACACGATAGATTTTTATGGATCCCATGTTTTGGCGGTTGACGGCAATTTTTATTTTTTCTCGTACTTTTCTTTTTTGTTAAATAGGGAGCTCAAGAAAGATGGCATCATTCCCTCTGCAACTCGGGATGGTTTCTAAGAAGTAAATATTATTGATGGAAGGGTTACGGTTGCTGTATGCATTTAACCGTGGAATGCTTTTGTTGGTTTCTGGATTTTAGCGGCCTGGAACATTAACAATCAGGGATGATAGAGGATTAGATAAATGCCAGGTAGATTCTGGGTCAGTTCTGTGTTGTGTTTGATTTTCAGTTTCTTTCGGGTTAGAAAATGCTTTGCATGTCACGTCATCGTTCTATGTCCTTGCTCCGCCAACCCCAAAGCAGAAAAACAATTCTAGGTGAAGGAAGCAGAAAAAAAAAAAAAAAAACAAGAACAAGGAATCTGTAGAGGTGCATCTTCCGTTATTTGTCAAACCCCACCGCATGGGGGTGCCATATGCTCTGGCAAATGGGTTTGGTAAAAGTCGGAGTCATGGAGTCGTAACAAGAATCTAGTGACCTCGTGTGGTCTCCAATAAAAATTTGGAAAGTCGAAGTAACCATCGGCACGCGTAAAATCAACAAGAAGAAATTTTTTAGTTCTTCGAGATTCAATTAGACAAAAAGTTAAAAGGACGTAGCGGAGGTAGAGTTAAATTCTAAAATTTTAAAATTTTATTAATAATTAGGAAGAAAACCTACAAAAATGGAAAAGCAAAAGCAGCACCACTGGCTGTATTGGGCACTCTGCACTCTGTTTTGGGCTCTCCATCGTTTTGAGTGTTTTTACTTTTAAAGTTCTGTCTTCCTCTTATAAGAATAGATTATCTGTAGATTTAGCTTTCTGGCTTAAATATATTTGAAGTCTGAATAACGTAAAAGCTTCTATTAGAGTTTGAATAATTTAGTAATAATGTCATTTTTTAGGTCATTATTTATTATTGTATCTGTGGTCGACACCCCTTTTTAAATGCAAAGATTCTGTTAGGACTACGTCTTCATTGTTGAAGCATGAGTGTCATCCACTTATTCTTTTGTGTTTCCTTTTGAGATTTGAGATAAGGTTTTTTTTTTTTTTGACCTTGTTTTTGTATTCTTTTAGAGACCCACTTGCTGCTAAATCTGTTTGAATTTTGCTTTTGGCAATGAGAAATGTGGCTATTTCTTCCAATGGAGCTTCCAAATGTTTTTTTTTTTTTTTTTGGTGTTATTTGGTTATAATAATCAACTATGACTTGCAAGTTTGTGTTATAATAATTAAAGATTTTACTTTTAATACAATTTGTGTTATTTTATTATTCCAGTCTAGTGGATTTTTTCTTTTTTTTTTTAATATAATAGGAGACATATAGTTTTAAAATTAAGAATGTAATTTAAAATATAATTAAAACATCTTCAAAATATTTATAATTTTTATTTATCTTTTATTTCATCGAAAAATTTATTAACAAATTATATGAATCTATAAATATGAGTAATACTTTACAGTAAATATTATGTTTTAAAAATCTAATTCTAATTTAATATAATTTCTTTTTTTTTCTTTTTGTAAAAACAACAATACTATTTGTTCTAACGATATTGAAATTTTTGAAAGGATTAAATATCATTTATATAAATAATTAAAAATTTTGTATACAAATTAAATTTTTTATTCATAATATTTTGAAGATTAGATAAGGTACTTTTTAATTTAAATAATATCTAAAAGAAATGGTAAAAATGATTTTATATTTGTTTTTCTTTTTAATTTTTATTTGTTAAAATTTAAATTTCAAATCAAACTCTAATGTCATTGTACAAAAGGATGTTAGAAATATACAAAATTAAAATAGTTATACAAACAAAATACTAAATACAATTACTTAGTAGATTTAAGTAATAGAAAATAGCACTCCAAAAAAATTTGAAAAATCTATTAATAAACTAGTATTTATATTAAAACTTTTATTTACACTAATAAAAGTACCAATATAAGATAGATTAAAATTATATGATTTTTTTAAAACAAAAAAAAAATCTTTAAACATTAAAAGTGATGATAAAAAGGAAGAAATATATGTTTTAAGAAATAAAAAATATATATATACTATAAAGAGTTTGCAAAGCCAATTTGAAGAAAAATTAAATATGAATAAAATATGTTACATTGAAGAACAATTTAATAAATCAAAAGTAAGATATTTTTATTCTAACCTTTCATTTCCAAACGTAGCAAGTGATGAAACACCTTAATTAATAAATGTGAATTTTGATGGGATTAGTAATTACGAATGAAATAATGATGGATTAAGTGAACACAATATTGCTAATGTTTTGCAAGAAAAGATGATGTTGGAACCTATCGAACTTTCACTCCCAAATATAGCAAGTGAAGAAAGACCTTATTTAATAAATATGAATTTTGATGGAATTAGCATTTACAAATGGAATCTTGATGAATTCAATGAACATAATATTGCTAATGTCAACCATGACCTAAAAAACTAGATGAAATTCTAATAAATTTATAAAAATTAACTTAATTGCAAATTTTACAAAAATATTAAAAGGATGTTGGGATAATTATTTAATTGATTAAGAAAGAAAAGATGTGATAAATACTACTAGACAAGAAAATGTTACCATACCAATAAAATCTCAAATACACAAAAATAGAATCTAAAGAAGACTTTATAAATATATTACTTTATACTATCACTAAATATTTTGTAGAAAATCCTAATCAATTTCAATAAAATCTTTAAAAATACTACTTAATCTTAATTATCCAACTTGATGAGATTTTAAATGGTATAAAAATATATTACTAACTAAAATTTTTAGTAGATCATATTATAATTATTCTTTTTGAAAAGAATGTGATTATCCAAATTATTTGCCAAAAGGGTTCAAAGTAAAATTAGAAATATATATGATGGAAATGTATTATATGATACTTTTACATATAAAGGTATAATTAGTCATATAAATAATGAAGATTTTCAATTATGTATAGATCTCAAATTGAAAACAAAAATGGAAAATGAATTACAAGCAAGTAGGAAAGAATTAGGATTGTTTTGTTTTCAATATAGTTATGAAACAATTTTGGCCCTTTTTAAATTAGGAATAAAAAACATAAATTTTAAAAGATTTAAAAAGAAAAATTATAATACAATAAAAAAACCCCCTTTAAGTTCAATATTAAATCTAATAAATTTAGACAAAAGGATAAACCAATTTAAAAAGAAACTAAGAAACAAATAGCATGTTATAAATATGGATAGATAGGCTATCATAAAAGTTAGTGCAAATTTGAAAAAAAAAAGGGCAAGCCTTAGAATTAGAAAAAAAATTAAGAATAAGATACTTAATTTAATAGAAGAATTATTAAATATAATGGAGAATTAAGAGATTCTAATGATGAAGTGTTAGAAATGTAGGATCTTTTAACTTCTTATTCAACTAGCAGTGAATATGAAGATTGAATAAAATTTTGTACTAATCATGAATGCATAAATGCTATATTAAATGGCAAATAGTTACTACTAGATATGATAAAAAGAAAAAGATGATTAAGAACTTAAAAAAGAATATTTAATAAAATTAAAAGAATTAATAAGTGAAAAATCAGTAAATGATGTCAAAACACCTTATTTATTAGATAAAGTATATTTTATATTTTTCTTTAGTAGTGTGATAACTTTGATTAAAGATTTACAACAAGAAATTAAAAATACAATCCTTGAAATAGACATATAAAAAATTGAAATTAACATAATAAAATAAAAATTGGATCTTAATGAATTAGAGATAAGTTTAAAAGACCTTGAAACTAAATTTTTCAAACAGAATTTTTAAACGTTATAAATAAAATAAAATTTCAAAAATGAAACATAAAAGTAAATTTAATAATAAATAATGAAAATCACATGACTTTAATACCACTAATACACTCTCATGTTGATAATAATTATATACAAGAAAGAATTATTCTTAGTCAATATTATGATAAAATGAGACAAACTTTAAGAAGTGTGAATGATGAAAAACTAAAAATTAATTACAAATTATCTATTGTTAATATATGTAAAAAAAGATTATACTTTAAAATACTTTTATACTAGTAAATGATTTAATTTGATCTTTAAATCTAAGAATACCATTCTTAAAATAAATTTATCCTTTTAGAATAAATTTTTAACAAATAATTACTACTATAACTAAAAAAGAAATTCTTTTTAAGTTTATTTCTAAACCTAAAATAACTGAAATTAATACATTGAAAAATAAATCAATATTTAAACAATTAATATTAATATAAAAGAAAAAATATTTACATTTTTTAAATAAGGAAATACATTATAAAGGAGTGTAAGAAGACATACATAATGAAGAAAATTAACAAATGATTAAAAGAATTTACAAATAATTTGAAGAAGAAGTCTATGCTGACATCGAACATAAAAAGACATAGTAAAGTTACCTTCCATAAATAACTTTGATGGAAGAAATATTTCAATTAAGGTTAGACCTATACAAATAAATAGAGAATTATTAGAATACTATAAAAAAATAAATTAATTAATAAACAAAGGAATAATAAGACCAAGCAAATTCTCATTAGTCATGTTTTGCCTTTTATGTTAATAATCAAGTGAAAATTGAAAGAGGTGTTCCAAGATTAATAATAAATTATAAGCTTTTAAATAAAATACTTGAATAAATTAGATACTCTATTTCTAACAAAAAAAATAACCAAGAGCAATTATGTTCTTTAAGTTTGATATAAAATTTGAATCTTGATAAATACATATTGATAAAAGAGATGAATATAAAATTGTCTTTATTGTTTTCTTCAGGCACTATGAATAAAGTATTATGTTACTTGAATTAAAAAATCCTCCATTTGATTTCCAAAATTTTATGAATGAAATATTTAATTTATATACAAAATTTATAATTATATATATAATGTTTTAATTTTTTCAAAATCTATATGAGAACGTTTTTGTCACCTTAAGAAATTTTTTAATATTATTAAAACAAATAGTCTTATTGTTTCTATAGAAAAAATGAAGTTATATTAAGTTAAAATTAAATTTTTAGAGAACAATATTTATCTAAGAACTATTATTGCTATTAAGAGATCTATAAAATTTGCTAATAAATTTCCTAATAAAAGAAGAGATGAAAAATAATTACAAAAATTTTTAAAATGTCTTAATTATATTTTGAATTTCATTTTTAATCTTAAAACTATGTCTCCCATTACATAAAAGATTAAGAAAAAATCTACCTAATTAGAATAATGAAATGATACAAGTTGTCTTAAAAATAAAATCTTTATTTGAATTTTTACCATATTTAGGAATTCTTTATCTTAATGCTTTCTTAATAATAAAAATAATGCTTTAGATTTAAGATTTAGAGATATTAAAACAAAGAGTAAAAAATAAAGAATTTATGGTAAGATAATATTTTGGAATAAACAAGATTTACTTGTAGACATAAAGTTAATAGAAATTATATATACCAAAAATTCCAAAGACCTTAACAGTATTGCTTTCTCAAAAATCAAAATAATCTGAGTTTTAAACTTAAAGGATTTGATCAATTTAACTTATGTAAAAGAAAATGTAGCCTAACTTACCACTTCAAAAGGTTTACTCAATAGTTCATTCCATCAACATATAATTATCATGATTGTATTGCTACTTGGACCATCATGTTATTCCTAAGAAATTGGAATCATTCTTGGTTCAAAAATTTTCATTATGCAATTTTAACTATCTTTTCAAGTTGGTTTCGTGAATGGTAAAGAAATCTTAGGATAAATGAGAGAATCTTCTCATAACAGGTATTAGTAAGTTATATATATTACTTAAAATATTAATTGAGTTCAATTCCAACAAATTGCTCTTTCTCTATCACTCTCAAAATTTCTTGGATTGTAAGTTAGAATTATGCAGTTGAAGAAAAATTTTTAACTCCATATCCATCAATGTTAGTAAGACAAATTAGTATTAAATGGTAGAATAACATCCTTATTCATTAAGCAAACTTGTAAGCCATAACTAATTATTATAATTGAATAACATTAGGAAAAATACATTAGGAAGCTCCATTAGAAGAAATGGTCACATTCTCATTTCCAAAAGCAAAATTCAAGTAGATTTAGTAGCAACTGAGTCTTCAAAAGATTAAAAATGAAAGATAAAAGAAACCTTATCTTAAATCTTAGAAGCAAATACAAAATAACAAGTGGATGACTCATATTTCAATAATGAGGATCTAGACTATAAACCTAACTTAATCAAACAACTTTATAGCTAAAGGAGTCTTTGCTTTGCAAAAAAGTGTTGGCTATGAATGCAATAATAAAGAATAATGTTTAAGTCTTAAAGTAAATTTTGGCTACTAAATTATTCAAATTTTGAAGTAATTCTTACATTATTTAGACTTTAAATATGTTTAAGTCTAAAAGTTGTATGAATAGTCTATTCTTATAAGAGGAAGGTAGAACTTAAAGGCAAAAATACTTAAATTAATGAAAAACTTGAAAGAAAGTGTAAAGAAAGTTTGATGATGCTTATTTTGCTTTCCTATCATTATAAGTTTTCATTTTTGTTATTAATAAAGTTTTAAATTTTAAAATTTTATAACTATATCTTTATTATGACTTTAACTTCTTATCAAATTGAATTGCAAAGAAATAGAAAATTTGTTCTTGACCTTTATTTCTGAAAATAGTTATTTTAACTTTTTAGATTTTTATTGGAAACCACATAAATCTAATCTTGTTTAAATGGTATTAGAGCCAAAGTTATGGATAAGAGATAGAGTTATTAAGATAAAAAGAGTTTATTTTAACATTGAAACTAAAGAAAAGACTATTAGTAAACTATATAGATATGATAAATAGTATTGTCACATTATTAATTTGAGTAAAACTAATTACAATTTTAAAAGTGGAGAAAAATAAGAAATGGCTTGCTTTTTATCCTACATCCAAATAATTGACACCACACTTATTTTAACCAATATAACGATAGAAGTATACAATTAAAGGAAACACTTACCTTCACCCTTTCCTTTAAAGGATCTCTATTATTTGAAAACTTTTTTGTGGTGGGTCATCATATTACTTATTCCTTAATGGATGTGCGTGGAATGATTATTGAAAAAAAAAAAAACAATATATAATCTTGGCATCACTATTTATTATTTAAACATGTATTATTTTGTTGGCTAAAGTATACAACAATCTTTAACTTTAAGGTATGCTATTATTAAGCTAGTCCATTCTTAGTAGTGAATTGGCAATGCTAACATCTTCCTTAGCTTTCATGTGATAAGGAGGTTAGGGGGAGGGAAAGTTGTTATTCATGGTACAAGTGACACATGACCTATTAAATGTAGCAAACTATAAGGCCATGACAATTCTCATAATACATGCAAGTTGGTGACATCATAAATGAAACAACAATCATTAAGACAAAAACCTTTTCTTACTTGACAAGATACATATCACTAAACAAGAGGTATAATGTGGAACATTAATTCAATGTTTATCAAAATATTTTGTTTTTTCTTGTTGCCAATAGAAAGTTTGAATATGTATGATCATAACAAAGGCTAAAAAATAAAAGATAAAAAAATCATAAAGCCATTTGTCTTAAGATTTAATGATAGAGTCATATGAAGTCAAATTATCTCAAACAATATGTTATCTTATTAGCCACTCCAAAAAGCTCTTTCTTTTTCTTTTCTTTTTTTTTTCCAATTTTATAACTGAAATACTCTTATTATAATTTATTAAGATGGAACAACTTACTTAGAAGATAGGTTGCAAAAGAAAAAAAAAGGGTTATTATATAAAAAATCATTAACTTTATACAAATTAATTAATATATCATAAATTTAAAAAAGTAACAAGTTAAGTTTTGTAAGCTTATTTATATAACAAATCTATCACAACATTAAGTTTAGTTGATTGAAACCATTAGGTCTAGTGATGTGTCATATTAAATGTGCAAAGATGGTAACATAGATATAACATAAAATGCACATTAGGATCTATGTTAGGTAAGTAGTTTGCTATAGGCCAAATGGATCTTTAAGCCTAATTTACTTATTTTTTTTAATTAAAATTAAAATCAAAAAATCTAAAATTGAAATTAAGTAAAATTTAAAATTAAAATCAAAGGATCAATCACCACCCATTATCATTATCATCAAATCAACTCCCTTTTTGGCTGGTGTAGCCATGCCATTGCCACTGCTACTCTTTATTAGAGACCACCTTAATAGTCATTACATTATAACAACATAATAATTTTTCATTAAATTAAATTAGATATTGTTTCAACACTTAAATCCAAATGTTATATGCTTACATCAATAACATTTCCATGTTACCATAAAACTTTGTTATTGGCAACTTGTTCTTCTTATGAATGGTTGAGTCTAAGA
This sequence comes from Bruguiera parviflora, assembly GCA_019804595.1. Taxonomy (NCBI): domain Eukaryota; kingdom Viridiplantae; phylum Streptophyta; class Magnoliopsida; order Malpighiales; family Rhizophoraceae; genus Bruguiera; species Bruguiera parviflora. The sequence continues at coordinate 3,118,003 of CM034053.1, forward strand.
ATCTCCTTCAGCCACAAAGAAAATGCCTCTAAGTCTAGGCTTTTTGGGCTATCTGCACTTTTCAAAATGACTCCCTTTATTTCTTCCTTAGATCTTTTACTAGAGATTTGAGATCCATCTATTGACTTTGAGTTCTAACTAAAGGGCCACATGACCACCATGCTCCTCCCATGAGCTCTTCTTTAATAATAAGCTTGTGCCACTCCAAGTCATGCACATTAAGCCATCTTCTTCCTTTATCAATACTTCACAAAGATTAAGTCATTAAAGGCAATGAAATGTTACTAGAAAATGGAGACAAAGGCCTTTATAAGGGTAGATTCATACTTATTTTCTTCAAAAACTTTAAAGTGTTCCATTAATGGAGGAAGCTTTTAGGGTTAAAAAAATTGTTCCAAAATTCTAATAGCAACCCAAATTGGAAACCTATAAAGTTATTGCTACTTGTTTTTCTTTTTTATCTTTATTTTCAATTTACAAAAATTGTATAGCCTTTTGATTTTAATTTTAAGTTTTATCATTTTAAATTTTTGTAATTCTTTTATCATAATTTTAGTTAAAGAAAATTAAATGGCTTGAATTTAAACATCTTTTTGCCCAACAAGCTATCCATTTGACATTAATGCTAATGTGCATTTTGTCATATATTCATGTCATTATCTTTGCATCTTCAACACAACATATCATTGTATCAAATAGTTTATATCAATTAAACTCAACAATATAATAGATTTATTATGAACAAATCTTACAAAACTTAAATTGTTATTTTCTAAAAATTGTAATATATTTGTTAATTAGTATAAAGTTAGTGATTTTCTCATATACTAATATGTACTAATTGTTAAAAAATAAGAAGATTCTTTAAAATTAAGAGAAATTTTTCTTGTATTTTTATAAAAAAGAAACAAAGAAAAATGAAAAAGGCCAAAACTTCCTTTTAGAAAATACAAACATAAATACAATAATATGAATATGAAACAACACATACAAAGTGACACCAATTTTAAGCAAATTAGGATACAAATACATCATGAATATAATTATGAAAAAAAAAAAAAAATTATAAAATATTAAAAATATATATATATATATATATATAAAGACATGTGTGACAAATTTAAATATTTTTAATAATATTAATATTCTTAAAAATTTATAATATATAGTAATTATTATATTATTTTACATTATAATTAATATTTTATTAAAAATTTTAAAAATTTTTATATATTGCATATATCTCAAATATAATATTTAAAAATTATAATTTAAAATAATTTATATAATTAATAGAATATAAAAATTTATTCTTTATTATTGTACTTGTTATATTTATAACTATATATAATATTTAATAAATAAATCAAAAATATCTAATGATCAAATTTATTTTTTTTATTTTTATTAAATATATTTTAAAATATTTAATACACTATTAGGATTGTAAAAAAAAAGAGAGAGATCTATGGACAAATCAAGTAAGAAAAAAGAATAAAAAAGTAATTGAAGGAAAAAAATAGAATTTTAAATTAATTCATTGTTAACTAACTTTTTATATATTAATATGTATATATATATATATATATATATATATATATATATTCTATTGAGTTTTATTATATATTATTTAATTTATTATTTTATATTATTAGACTATCTTTTGTTACTGACGATGGACTTAAAGTATGAATTTTAAGATCATCCCTGGCCAAAATCATCACTCAGCGATCCTCAAATGATGGCCGGACAATTGTTAGGGTGTCACCGTCACCCTTCCTCACTTTTTAGTTCATGAAACGCCTTTCGAGAGCATTAATGGCCATATGTGTACTTGTCCTCACATCGGTTGCACATTCCGACCCTCTCTAATTCCTTCCACAACATACAGTCTAGTAACAAGGTTCCCTTGGATGGGTCCTAAGCTTCCTTATTCATTGAAATGGTTGCATCCATTTGTGATTCGATTGTTTTGTTCGGAATACTCTATTTTCCCCCCTCTTCTAGTAGCATTCATGGCTACCTCCTACAGGGTTGCAAACTCAAAAGCCCCTTTGAGAGTAGTTGGCCGGAGCATCTTTACCACTAGTCAAATCTCATTGTTAAGCCTATCAAGAAATCTTGAAATGAAGAACAATTGAGTGAGCAAGGGTTTTCTAGTCAATAATAGGTAGTGGAGCTCCTCAAAACACTCTTCGTATGCTCTCACCCTGTCGTTTGTCATGACTTATAAAACTCCTCAGTGACGTCTGGTTGTGATGGATCCCTAAAACGATAGCAAAGGTCTTATTCGAATAAGGCTCACATTCCATTAGACTTAATTGCTAACCACCCCTGTAACTAGACATCAGTCCTATTTGTCCATATGCATGAACACACTCTCCATCTTTTCATCCTTCGGCACGTTGTAGTGATGAAAATAATGATTGCACCTTCTCAGCTACGCGCATGATCTCGCCAACACAACTTCCCTCGCCCGAGTCCACGGACTGAATTATGGGAGACGAAAGGATATCCTAACTGGATATCAAACTAGTGCTGACACGGTTCGAGTTTCTACAAACTACTATATTGTCACTTCAGTTTTCATCGAGACATTCACAACAAGTTGTCTCTCTAATATTTGTACCTGGTCAAGAAGAAATTCCAACAACTAAAACTTCTTAATCAGTAACTGTATCAATTACTCATATCGCTGGAGTTGTTCATCCACCGCTTTTAGTCTTATGTTCTCTATTATATTCGGATTATTCTTCCTTGCAAAAATTGGAGCGCTGCTTGGGGTTGGTGGTCCGATACCAAGTTGTTAGAGATCATAACAAAAAAGAATAGAAGGTATGAACAACTTGTGTGAGAGAGAGAAGAGAAAGAAGGAGAGAGAAAAATCAAAGTAATTAAAAAAAATTAAATTAATTTATTATTGACCTATTTTTTATATATTAATATTTATATATATAATTTTTTAATGAATTTTTATTATATATTACTTAATTTATTATTAAACAATTCAGTGCTGATAATAGATTTAAAATATGAATTCAAATATGCATATTAAAAAAATTTTCAAACAAACAGCACACACTATTCTTATCTGTTCGTCGTGGACACGCAAGCCCCCCTTAAGACTGTCCGCGCCACATAGATCGCTTCACTTTGGAGCAAACCACAGTTTCACTTTTAAAACTGCTGCCCAGCCCCGTGACACCACTTTTCGCTTTGGCGGTTGCTTAAAACCCTTCCTCGCTTTGGCTGTCACCACGTGTCGCTCGCATCAATCTTTCAAAGTGGGACCCGAAAGGCCCGAGGAGCCCCCAGCCCCACCTCTCGCCGACGCGCCGGTTTCAACTGTCTGTCATCTTCCAACACATCACTGCACACCCACTACACATGTTCCTTCATGAGCAGCCGCAGAAGAGTCCACGTGACGCGGAGAACGTGGCGGATAACGATTAGGCGGTTGTCAAATGTCATAGTACCCACACACCGCGTGACCAGAAAAGAAGGCAACCTTTGAAATTTAGATGTCATACGATAATGCAGGAAGTGGAACCCACCAAAAGCGGCCGCCGCGCCTCCTCTTGCATGATTGTTTCACACGTGGATCCATTGCCATCCTTTTAACTCGAAAGAAAAAAAAGGTTTCGAGCAAGTTACAAATTCCCCCGAAAATTTGTTCATATTTTCAGGTAAACCCTCCCTTTAACGTTTATTTACTTTATTTATTCATTTATTGAGCACAAACAATTTGCACACTTTTATTATCCGTTTTTTTTTTTTTCCTTTTTTATGGTTCCTAGAGTTTAACTAAAGTTAGCAGAGGTTTCAACGTTTTCAAAAAAAAAAAAAAAAAAGTGCGACATTAATGTTAAGTGTCCTCGTATCGAGAAGGGTAGATTGCTTAAAAATGTAAACTAAAAAATGATCAAAAATGTTTCATTTGATTGAAATTTGGCATTATAATGTTTTGTTAACAATATTTACGTACAAGACCTGCAAGTAAAAATTTTTTCATATTGAATCACTAGATATGAAATATATTTACCAGACCATCAACAACAACTAGATAAACTTTCTCGAGTGTTAATTTGAAAATTTTTTTGTACGTAAATCATCTTTCATCTGCTTTTTAATGAAATTTTTGTCTTGTAAATTTTCTAATATCCATAATAAGGTTAATAATCTCATTTTGCTAAACGTCTCATTTTAGGTGTAGGGGTAATGTGATTCAAGATTTTTTCAAACAACATCGATAAGTTTAGTTGACATTAAAGTTGAAGACTAATGCTAATTTATGAAATTAAAATATTTGATATTGCCAAAAAGAGAATACGATTACATAACAACATTTATTGGGATATATGCAAGTAAAAGAGAATGGTAAAATAATTTTGTTTACTTACAATTTAATTTAGTTGTGTAGTAATAAAAGGGAGGTAATTGGTTTAAATTTTTTTTATATCTTTCGTATATTTGGATTATTGTTGTCAACTAACTTTTCTTATAAGTTAGAAAAACCAAAAAAAAAAAAAAAAAAGAGCAAAACAAAGAAGACTACGGATTATTATGAGCTTGTAATTAACGCAAACTTTACTGCTCTATACATAATGCTTGGTTGTAGTTCCTATTTTATCAGCATTCACCAAAGAAACGACTTGGTGAGAATCTCATCTGTGAACAAATTAACCGGTACTCCCCCCCCCCCAAAAAAGAAAATTTACAAATTAGGAGGGCCTGAGCTTTAATTGACCGAAGAATATTTGGAGGGCCGAAAACCTGATGCAATCGAAAAGAGAACACAAAAAGACAAATGATTAATAATAAAAGAATTATATCGGACGGTGGATGGACACGTGACGACAACTAGAATCCCGATATGCCGCTCGTCAACAGAAAAATACTCCCCCCGTAGGCCCCACAACGAAACCCCAGTCGCCTTATGATTCGGTCTTCTCTCTCTTTTTTCGAACAAAAAGCAGTTGCATCGCCGTCGGTGCCGCCTTGTAATAATTTAACCACACAAAAACCAAACAACCTTACACGTAACGCGCACCCATGTAAGGGGTCCCTGTCCGGCCGTTGGATTATAGATTAGCAGCTCCTATTGGGATTTGAGCGGAGAAAAAGAACCAGCAGTACGCGAATCGCGAGGAGATATTTCGATGAAAATGATGTGGGACCATTATGCCCCCCATGCTCCTCCCCATCATGACACCGCTCTCCTTCCCTTCCATTTCCCGCGCCCCCCCCCCCTTTTTTTTTTTTTCCTTTTTAATTCCGGTACAAGGACTTTAAAATTTAAAAAATAAATAATAAAAAAAAGGAAAAACCGTGTGCTCTGTGCCGTACGGTCGAGTGGGTCCACGTGTGACGTGAATGGGACAGATCTCTTCTGACTTGGTAAGCCTGCACTAGATTGTTAAAATCTTCTTTCACATTACAAGATATCATGATTTTATGATTATATTAAAATTTATGATTCCTTTATTATAGATAAACTGCTAATAGAGTTTTAACTTAAATGGTAGAATTAATAAAATTGAGATTCAATCTTAAGATTTTTATTTTTATTTTTTTTTTAAAAAATTATTTTAATTTTTTTTACTGAAACATATTATAAACCACACTATAATAATTTTATACTTTTACTTTTGTCGTGGTTCCTGTTGTTTACTATTTTCTATTTTCT